>JAKGSA010000409.1:21702-85409 GCA_033558755.1 Philaethria dido
TAGTCCGCTATCGGAACCACCACATTTTGGGGAAAGGATGGGTGGGAAAGGGGGGGAGGGGGGAGTAATAGTTTTTTTTATATATTACACATATATGAAACAAAAAGTCGATATTTTAGTCTCACAGAGGACAACAATATGTTAAATAAATTTAACAACATATATGACATAATCAACATACTTATATATTAGTATATTTGAATAATAACATTTAAATGAAGCATATTAAGATATAAAAGCAAAATGAACTTTAACCTTGCAAATACCTTAATATTTTCATTGGCTAATCTACTCTTACTGTAGAAACTATTGATACCGAGAGCCATCTCCACTTCTTTGTACAGCATTATGAACACCTTTACGCCTTGTGCCTGCAAATAAATTAATTAAGATAATTTGTACGTTTTATCCTTTATAGCAGGGTAGTGAGAGAGAAACTAGTGTCAAGACACTGTGTTATCAGCTTTTTGTCTGAATGACAAAATGACGGATGACAAACGAGCTGAAGGACTACCTGATGGTAAGTGGTTACCTTCGCCCATGAACATCTACACCACCAGAGACGTTGTAGATGCGTTGCCAACCTAGAGGATACAGATGGAAGGGGAGGACAATGTAATAGTCCGCTATCGGAACCACCACATTTTGGGGACTGGATGGATGGGAAAGGGGAAAATATCTGTTATCAGCTTTTTGTCTAAATCCAAAACATTGCCTGTTAAGTGGCAGAATTTAATGCCTTGACTTATTTTACCAATGGGGAAATAAAAATAATTTAAATGTAATCATTACCCCCAATTGGGAAACCCATAACCATTCGAATTTACAGCGTCATGATAGCCTTAATCAACTATATTACACTAGCTCTTACCCGCGGCTTTACTCGCGTGGTCAATGTCAGTCCATACTATATACTATGGTGTATAGTGCGTGTATGCGTAAATTTGAAGGCTTTGAAGTAACTAACAATCATGCCTGCCAAAATATTTGTTTCTTAATATTTTTGTTGAATAAAAAGTATCCTATGTCCTTTTTAATACCTTTAAAATTATGCGTACAAAGTTTTATGACAATCGGTTGAGTAGTTGGAGTGAAAGCGTAACAAACAAACTTACATTCAAACTTATAATATTAGTAGGGATAAATTGTGGCGCGGTAGATTTCGTTTAGACTAAATGTCGTGGTTTCAAATTAATTAATGTAAATTTATATGTGAACATAGGGAATGATTGTTGATATAGTCTTGATTTTCAATTACGTTAGGTATAAAAATGGTTTAGCAAATTAAAGTATATCTATCAGCACTTTTCCAAAATAATATAACCATTTTCGCGTAGTTTTTTTTTTATTTCAATTTATTTTTCATTACAATTAATCCAATTTTTAAATGATTAAAACTTACCAATCTATTCTCAACCAAAATCGAAAACACTCACCGCTTTCCTCTTCAAAATAGTATCCAGCCTCCAATAATCGCCATTCAAAGCGGGTCTCTTCATATATATCTCGGGGCTGAGCCACCAGTCCGCTATGAGTATCTCCTCGCGCGCGAGCTCCATGGCGTCCGCCGCCGCCGACAGGTACGGACAGCCGTCCGCGAACGTGGCGAGCGGAGTGGAGGAGCGCGGGGGAGCGAAGGAGTGGTGCACGTTGGGGAATGTGAAGTCACGAGCTGGGGGGAAATAAGCTCTTTTTAAATGAGTTTATGTTGTTTTCTTACCTACAAAATAAATATTGCCGATACTGTCTATATATGAGACGAAGCCGTTTTAAAACTGTGCCATTTTTATTTGTTGCATTGTAAGTATATATTGTAAAATTTTAGTAATTCAAATTTCATAATTAAAGATTAACTATAATTGAAGCCTATAAAAGAATATATATTTTTTTTAACTTCACGCTGTATCCCGCATTTAGCGGGGTAGGCAGAGGGTACCAGAGAATCTAGTGTTAAGACACTCCATTCTCTTTTAACACTTCTGTTCCCTACTTTCCGCCAAATTGAGGCATTGCATGTTGGGCGACGGAACTCAACGCCGCGCTTTGCCTTGTCACCAAACCCAAGAAATGATAATACTAAATTTTACATTTCCTGGAGTGGGAATCGAACTTACAACCTGTCGCGTTAAAAAGAAAATAAAAAAATATACTTTGCATTTTTATCGTAAAATAACTTGTTGTCAACTCATTATAATTTTAAAATACTTAAATAAATAACGAAGATTATATAAATTTTCATCGAAATTAATTTCTGAATTTGCCTTACCAGATTGATTAGCAACAGTCTTTAAATACTGCATCCACTCTTTACTTTTTCTTTTGGTCCAACATTTGATAACCATTTGCCGGCTTTGGTTTAGAATTTGTAGTCCATTACTCAGTCCAGTTGAGTACATACCGCTTGACACTTCAAATCTATAAAAATATGTTAAAAGTGTCCAAATTCAACTATATCTATATTTTTCTACTTTGTGTAAATGTCATTTTGATGGGCAATTGATTATTTTGTATTACAATTGATAGAGTTTTTAGAAAAATTATATATAAACTGAATATTATAAAAAAAATATTATTTTTTTTGCCTAATATATTCCATGTTTTTGTTCGAAATATGAACGAGAAATCCATATATTATGTCACATAAAAAATTATAATATATACTTACGTTGCTTTGTGCTGCGTAAAACAAACAAAACATCGTTACAAAATATAAATATTATACGACCCAAGTAATATATTAAATTACATACATACATACATACAAAGCTTCACGCTCTATCCCGCATATAGCAGGGTAGACAGAGGGAACCTGAGAACCTAGTGTTAAGACACTCCGTTCCTTACTTTTCGTTCATTATAGATTCGATATAACTTATTAACATACATACATAAATGATATTTATTATAAACTCACCCCTGATCGAATAACATAATCCCTTTAACAATTCCATCACTCGGTCGTATGTATCCAAAAAAAGTGTCTTTCACAAAGAACCACCTTTCCTGCCATTTTGCGCACACAAGTCCTGTACAGAAGTAATTACATCTGAAATTAAATGTATAGATTATTTAATTTAAAGTATATATAGAAATATGTATATATTTTCGGTGGAAAGTGGGGAACGGAAATGTTAAAAGAGAACGGAGTGTTTTAACACTAGGTTCTCTGGTTCCCTCTGCCTACCCTGCTATGTGCGGGATACAGCGTTAAGCTCAAAATAATGTATTATAGGCAAATTAAGGCATTGCGTGCTGAGTGGCGGAACTCAACGCCGCGCTTTGCCTTATTACCAAACCCAGGAAATGAAAATACTAAACTTTTATGTTTCCTGGAGTGAGAATCAAACCCACAACCTGTTGCGATTACAGTCGCACGCTTGTGCCAATGCGACACAACAGGCGTTAAAAAATATATTGTAAAAAGCCAGTTTCTAACAAAAATAAGAAAAATATTGGAACTTTAATTCTAATATACCTAACTATACAATTAAAAAAAAACTTCTATTATACATACCTAACACACACAGTATTCCCCAAAAGGCCGAAACAATTGCACCCCGCTTGACCCGGTCTCGTTGATCCCGTTCGTTTTTCTATCACACCCTCCTTGCCTTTAGTACCGAGTTCTGATATAAACGACATATTTGATACTTCTAGGAATTTTACCTGGAAATTATAAATATTGATACACATTAATATAATAAAAAAAATAAAAAAGATCGTGGAGCAGAGGCACAAGCGTGCGACTGTAAACACGGCAGGTTGTGAGTTCGATTCCCACGTGAGGGAATGAAAATATTAAAGAATATTTAGTATTTTCATTTTCTCGTTCTGGAAACAAGGCAAAGCGTGGCATAGCAGCACGCAATGCCTCGATTCGGCGGAAGGAAGGAAACGAAAATGTTAACAAGAGAACGGAGTATCTTAATACTAGGTCCTCTGGTTCCCTCTGCCTATCCTGTTATGTGCGGGATACAGCGTGAAGTTAATAAAAAACATAGTTTTTTTAACAACAAAAGTAAGTGAAACATACAAATAAAAAGTCTAACTTTAAATCAATCAATCAAATATGTAAATAACAGTAAAAAAAGGAATAGATTAAAAAACAATTATTAAGAACAAAGATAGGTCATACAAACTTCTTATTTTAATACATTTCAAAAAAAAAAATCAAATACAGTAAAACCTCCATTGTATATTTATACGTACAGGCCAATCTACTAGTCATAGACAGCTAAAGTATGGCAAGTAGGCTCATTGAGGAGTGTAGGAGGCTTCTTTTAAATTTCTACGAAAAGTAGAAAAATTGGGATTTTATACTCCACGCAAACGAAAACGCAGGATACAGCTATCTATATATAAATACTTACGGTCTCATGATGATTTCTATATATACTAATATTGAGAAGATTGAACAGATATTCTTCTAACTGCTTCATACGTAACTGTATACCTTCGTATGTTATCATCACTTCCGGTTTTCGCGGAAATCTGAAAAACAAAAATTAATATTTTCAACATTTTATTTTATAATATGGTTAAGTTGACAGATTATTTAATTATTTTGTTTGTTAATTGTACAATTGTGTAAGAAAGGTAAAGTATACCGAGAAGTAAGAATATTTTATCCCAAAATCAAAAAGAGGAACAAGAAATTAAGGCGCAAACTACTTTATAGCATTGCATACTGAGGATTATCGATACATTTGTTTGTCGCGGTATTGTCTGTTTCAAAGAGTCGAGTAGAATCGATAATATAAGTGACTCGAGTCGTAAGAAAATCTAAATGCTATCATATGTATAAGAATTTAAAAAAATATTCTTTAAATAACATACACTATAGCTATAAATTAAAAATGTACTTATAAAACATAATAAAAATAACTTCCGAACGTATCATATAAATATTTGTTCCAACTGGGAACTGAAACCGCGACCTAAAAACTTTTCAAACCACAGAGAACTTAAGTACATAAATAACTATGCATTAATAAATAATTGCATATGTTTTTAAACAGAACAGATTTATATCTTATCAGTAACATGAGATTAGTGTCCTTTGTACGATGTCAAGATATATAGATTAGTTGAATACAAAAAAAAAAACATTTATATATATATACTTATTTTTATTATGTACATGGCAAAGCGCGGCGTTGAGTTCCGCCACTCAGCACGCAATGCCTCAATTCGGCGGAAAGTGGAGAACAGATTGTCTTAACACTATGTTTCCTCTACCTCCCAGCTATATGCGGGATACAGCGTGAAACTATGTATATATGTATCAATATACCTTCTAAGCGAAAAATTCTTTTAAGGACAAAATGATTACAAAAATTCTACAAAACTAGACTATCACTAATAAATAATAATAATAACGATTTGTACAAAAAAAGAAAACAGAATTCATAAAGCACATAAAAAATAGAATAACGCACATAAAAATAACATTACGAATAACTCAAAAACTACTAGTTACATATTTTCTAACTAAATTTAAATTAGACTATCATATAAGAAAAGAATCGTCAAAATTGGCTTACCGAGTAAAAAAATGCCGTAACACACATGAAAAAAACAGTCTACTTGATAGCCTCCTTCTTTACATTAACATAGTCTAAAATCTTACCTAGGCAAAGCACCTTTTCTTTTCCTAGGCCTGGTATCCCGCTTCTTCGAATTACTTCTAGGCATTGCTTGTAACGCCATTTTTTCAGCTTTTTCTTCAGTATCTACAGTATTTTTGAAACTGGCTCGTCTAGATTTATGTGTTTTGGTAGGAAAAGGAATTTTAAGGGTTGCCCTGTATAAAGATAGTTGCTGGTGAAGATATAATATGTGCTTATAACGTTTTTTGATTGTCCACGTAAAGTCGCCATGTTGTAGATTTATTGTGTATCTGGAATAAATTAAAAAAAAATCATAACGCTATCTAGCGCAGTTGGGGTACACTGAAATGAATATTTTTGATAGTTTAATTTGTTAATCACACACTTAGGAAACGAAACACATTTTTAGAAAACATATAAAAAAATGAGCGAAGCGGGACTTGAACCCGAGCCTTTTCTCGCCTCGTGTCTCTTATACGCTTGTTACAGCTTAGCGTGTAAAAAATTAGACATAGGTGAATAGAACGCATTGCTTAGCGTCAGTCTGAGCGCTTGGACGATTTCCGAGAGGCGCAGGTTCTAGTCTCGGTGCGTTAAAATTTTTTTACGTTTTCTAAAAATGTTTTATGTTACGTGTGTATTTATTAGATATTTACTGCCACGTACATATCGCACTTTTAGAATTATAGTGACCTATTTAAAAAATATCAATTTTCGGGAAACGTCAATATAGATTTGTACATTTAAGAAAAAAAAGCGGCAAAGCGCGGCGTTGAGTTCCGCCACTCAACACGCAATACCTCAATTTGGCGGAAAGTGGGGAACGGAATTGTTGTAAGAGAACGGAGTGTCTTAACAGTAGATTCTCAGGTTCTCTCTGCCTACCCTTCTATATGTGGGATACAGCGTGAAGTTAAAAATAATATTAAGTTTTATGAAAATATATATATTTTTGAAATTATATTTTAATTTATATCCTTGTTTTAGTCAGAGTCGATAAAGATCGTTGTTTTGTGGCAAAAAATCAAAATCATTATTTTTTTTATTAGGTCCCTATAGTTCTAAAGGTGGTATATATAGATTCCCTACAAAAATGAGGGAATTGTGTGAAAATAAAAGAAGTATAAATAAGCTTGAAATTTAAAATTAAATATACATGAGTAGGAATGCAAAAAACAATACGTATGTTAACTATGACTATTCTGTATGCGATAACCGTATATGGTCCTATTTACATGCAATGCAAGTAAAAATTATTGCATTTTGCTATATTTAAATGAATACCTTCCTCAAAACTAACAGTTATTTGTAACGCAAAAACTTTCTTCCATATTACCTTAGATCCAATAAATTAAAGTCTGATAACATTTAGGTTTCCGGTGTTTAAATCCGAAATGAAAGCCATACAAAGATTGCACACAGTTTCAATAGATAAAGTTAATCTTTTAATATATGAAGTTAAGATAGATATAAATGCAAAAGTTTGTGGAAATAGACGTATGTGAGTTATTCTTATATATAAAAAACAACTGAACAAATCTAAATGAAACTTTACAGTAGTAAAATTTTTCAGTTTCACGCTTTATTCCACATAGCAAAACATAGAGAACCTAGTGTTAAGACATTCCGTTCTTCTCTTTCAGTCCGAGGTCGAGATATTGCGTGTCGAGTGGCGGAGTTCAAAGCTGCGATTTATTATAGAGCGGAGAAATGAAAATAATTAAAATATAATAATTCATCCAAATGGGAATCGAATTCATAACCACTCGCTTTTACAGTCAGGTGCTAACCCAGACCGTCAGGATGGATTCAATTCAATAAAATTTATACAACAGAATAACACATATGGGGAACGGAGTGTCTTAACACTAGGTTCCCTCTGTCCACCCTGCTATATGCGGGATACAGCGTGAAGCTATGCAATAAGTTATGTATTTATTTAAGTAGAATAACACATTCCATAATTTATAAACATTTTAAATAATTTGGCGAAAATATATCAATATCTAGTAAGAAAGCCTGTCGTAGCGTAAAGGCACAAGCGAGCGACAGTAAACGCGACAAGTTGTGGGTTCGATTCCCACTCCAGGAAATGTTTTGTAATGTAAAAGTTTAGTATTTTCCTGGATTTGGTAACAATGAAAAGCGCGGCGTTTAGTTCCGTCATACAGCACGCAATGCCTCAATTCAGCGGAAAGTAGAGAACGAAGTGTCTTATCACTAGGTTCTCGGGTTCCCTCTGCCTATGCTGCTATATGCGGAATACAGAGTGAAGCTAAAATATATAAATAAAATCAAGACAAGCCAGGACTAGGCGTACGTCTAAACATAACTTGATATAACATTTTACACCCGTAAGAAAATATTGATAGCTTTGTTTCTATACTATTGCTAAACATGATTCATACTTATTATAAGCGCATGGCATGATATACCATAAAAGGACAAATTGTCATTTACTATAGTTAGTACTTATATGACTATAAAAAGCGACTTTTGCCTATATGTATGGAGTATTTACACAGGTATAATAGAAAATGCAAGGTCATCGTGGCGCAGTGGAACAGATTGACTGTAAACGAGATTGGCTGTGGCTTCAATTCCTACTCGGGGGAATACTTATATTTAAATTATATATTTCTTTGCTATGGTAGGAAAGTGCAGAATGGAGTGACATAACACTAGGTACATTCTGACTATACTGCTATGCGGGATAAAGCGTGAAGCTGTTTAATAGAAAATTATTATATTTTTAAGGTAGGTACTTAAAGCGGCGTTTGTATATTATGGCAAGTTAAAATATTTTATAATAACATTTGCAGTTTAAATATCAGAAAAATTTAGTAAGAGGTTTATTTTTACGACTGACTTATAGTTCTAAAATATTCCATCTCCCAGCTCTGGTAAGACAAAGTGCGGTGTTAAGTTCTGCCACCGTTAGGTTAGGTTAGAAATCGACATTGGGTGTTAACCCATTGTCGATTTCAAGCAAAAAGCGATTTCAAGTGATTTCAAGAAAAAGGAGAACGGAGTAGATTAACACTAATTTCTTTCTGACCTGAGAGTATTGTTTGTTAATTTGTGTTACCTGTTCTTTATAAGTAATTATATAAATATATATTAACGCCTGTCGTGGCGCAGAGGCACAAGCGTGCGACTGTAAACGCGAAAGGTGTGGGTTCGATTCTCACTCCAGGAAGTGGATTTTTTCATTTCCTGGGTTTGGTAACAAGACAAAGCGCGGCGTTGAGTTCCGCTACTTAACACGCAATGCCTCAATTCGGCGGAAAGCGGGGAACGTAGTGTCTTAACACTAGGTTCCCTCTGACTACCCTGCTATATACGGGATACAGCGTGAAGCTATGTATGTATATAAATATATTATTTTTATTGAATGCGTATTATCCATTAAGAGCAATAAAGATAAAAAAACAAAATACATGAGATAATAGAAGCATTATCGTACTAAACATGAATTCACATTTAAAAAATCACTTAAAAACAATAAAACGAACTTATACAAAATATTTTTTTTTTCGATAAAAAAGAAAACCGACTTCAAACGAATTAAAAGTTCAAATATTACGAATACACTACTTAAAACTTTGAATAAACTTAATAATTCTGTCGCCCGTAACAAATCGCGGGGGCAGTCTGCTAGTAGACTGAAGAAGTGAAGAAAAAAAAAATATTACGAATACCTCAAAAATTACACCTCCTCATCTTAACTAAATTTAAATGGGATCATATTAGAATCACTAGCTATCATACAAAAAATCGATTCATCCGATAAAAAGTTATGTGGTAAAGTAAAACACAAAAAAATACAGTCAAATATAGAACCTCATTTTTTAAAAGTCGGTTAATAATACTTACAGATTAGGATTCAGTAAATGTGTCGTGACACTCCTTTCGTTTTCAACGAATCTCACTTTAATTTCAACTCCCGGTATAAATACTTTTCTGTGTACGGAGTTAAATTTTATAGGCGTGTTGTGGATTGTTTTGTATGGCACTGAAGTTGCATGAGGCGCTGAAAAAAAATATAATAACTAAGAAAAAATACATATGCTTAGGTAAATAATAGACATAGCATTTACATATATAGAAAACGTACAAAAATTTGAACTCAGCGGGACTCGAACCTGCGCTTCTTGAAAACCGTCCAAGCGCTCTGACCACTAGCTTGTAACAACTTATTTATGTTGTTAGCATCTCTCTAGAGAGATTTTTACAAATTTCTGCTACCCAAAGATTATTTCTAAGCTTAATTCTGGTGTGATTAACACTTTAAAAATATTTAATAAATAGCTTTCTCTTTTGCCAAATGATTTAAATGTGAAATGATGAACGAACGATTTTTCGTAATTTTTGAGATATACGTTTTTTGCCTTTTTCGCGTAATTTTAAGTCAATGATATTCATTACGTAACGAATGCATATCATCAATTATTACACATTAAAGTAGCGTGAATACATAGCGCACTTTTAGTTGTCCCCCATGTTGTTTAAAAGGCAAGTAACAATAATTTCCTCTATGTTCGTCAAGTTATTTATGTTTTGGATGTTTGCACATAACACGTACAACTGCACAAAAGGAACATTTTGTTCCAAATTTTGGATTTCCCTGACTGAATGTTAGGAATGTGTGTTTTTTTATTTTGCAATTAACCCTTTGCGCTCGAGCGGTGCCTCTCAGGCACCACTGTATGTGATGCAATAACTCGAGCGGTGCCTGAGAGGCACCATTCAGATCGGTGTATTTAAATGTCTTATCTCAGGTGATTCTATCGCCATAGAAGATAAAAGCTGTACCGCAAACTCTTTATATTTACGTTCACAAGCAACCTTTTAAGCTTAGCTGACAGGGCCACTAATAATAGTGCCTCGAGCGCAAAGGCTTAAATTAAATATAAGGACTAAGATAAAAAAAATAGAGTTGAGGCCAGTCCTAGGGCAGAGGCACAAGCGTGGGACTGTCAACGCGACAGGTTGTGGATTCGATTTCGACTCCAGGATATAAAAATATTATAGTAATATTCAGTTCGCCGTGTTACCAGAACGAGGTTCTGGTAACAAGCCAAAGTGCGGTGTTGAGTTCCGCAACTTAACACGCAATTTTTCGAATTCGGGTAGAAAGGAGCAAGGGAGGGTCTTGACACTTGGTTCACTCTGTCGACCCTAAAGCGGTTTTTAATAGTTACTTTTAATACTGTTAAAAGTTCGTTTGTTGTTTAAGTTTGACGCGTAACGTACTAAATTATACATAATGGCACTGAATGCAGTGCACAAAACGATTAATTCCACACGCCATATAAAATTACTGACGATAATTTCTTTGGCTCTTTATTCTTATTAATTTTATATACCGGTAGATAAAATATATAGACTACATTTATGCAATTTACAATATTTTTTTAGCTACACGCTGTATCCCGCACATAGCTTGTTTGGTAGTTTGATGGTAGGATTTTCGTCCTCCATCTGGCTCGCGACCACTATCATGTCAAAAACGAACCGCCTAACATCTTATGATGTGTTCCGATTCGATGGCATGTAAGCCAGGTTTTCCCCTTTCCCACCCATCCTTTCCCCAAAATGGTGGGGGTTCCGATAGCGGACTACTACATTGTCCTCCCCTTCCATCTGTATTTTGTAGGTTGGCAACGCATCTACAACATCTCTGGTGTTGTATGTGTTCACGGGCGAAGGTAACCACTTACCATCAGGTGGTCCTTCTGCTCGTTTGCCATCCGTTATTCATAAAAAAAAAAGGTGGAAAACCAGAGAACAATGTTAAGACACTCCGTTCTCTTTTGACATATCCGTTCCCCACTTTACAATAATTAATCCAAATATTATTAAGAGAATAAAAAAAAATCAATACATTATTAAATTTTTTATCTTTTGAAGTCTATCAATATATGCACTAAACTCATATGTAGGTTGTATGTTTGTTTACGTGTATAATAACTCACAAACTGGGTCATTTTACCGTTACGAGGTTATTGCTAACGTGCTAACATATTTAAAATAGAAAAAAATACATAGTTTTACTAATGTCTGTGTTTTTATCTAGGCTACCTCTTATTCCGATAATTATGATGATAACCTGTACTTACATGACTAATTACACGAATGTGACTCATTTTTTGTAGATCATTAACATCTAAATTACGCGGCGAAGTAAGAAAGTTATAAGAAACTTTTGCCTAACGCATGTTAGTTTTAGGTTCCAATATAATATGGGGGAAGACCAACGTGGCGAAAAGGGCCAATGTCTAATTATAAAAAGCCATTAGTAGTGCGTTCTTTTTCTACTCGATGGCATGATTATATTTAAATAATTTTCATTTGCTCTGCTAAGTTGAAGGGCGGTATTGAGTTCCGCCACTCAGAACGCAATGTCCCGAATTTGGATGGAAACGAGAACGGAATATATTGACACTGGGTACTGCTCTGCGGGAAAAAGCGTGAGGCTGCACTTTATAGTTTAAATATTTTGTTATCATCAGATAAGACTATGTATACATTGGGATTAGCCATATAGTTCAATATGTAATTAATTAATGGTCAAAATAAAATGAAGAATAATTAGCTGTTAATGTAGCTGATAAATTTGTACTACTTTAATGTTATTGGACTCTTTAAGGAGCATTGAAAAACTATCTATTTAGCAAGTCTAGTTCTAAGTAATTTAGAAAAAATTATTTAATAATTTAAAAAAATCCAATAGCAAAAGCTAATCATAATGTCTAATAAATGCAATAGAAAAAAACAAAAAATATATGATGTAAACTTGTTGTTTTCGGTTATATTCCACTAGGTTTTTTTGAAGGATTATTAAAAAATCTTTTAAAGTGAATATTCATTAAAACATACATACATAGCTTCACGCTGTATCCCGCATATAGCAGGGTAGGCAGAGGGAACTTTGTGTTAAGGCACTCCGTTCCCCACTTTTCACCGAATTGAGGCATTGCGTACTGAGTAGCGGAACTCAACGCCGCGCTTTGTCTAGTTACCTAACTTAGGAAAAATTCCATTTCCTGGAGTGGGAATCGAACCCACAACCTGTCGCATTTACAATCGCACGCTTGTGCCTCTGCGCCACGAAAGGCGTTATTCATTAAAACATCGAAGAAATATAAAGAAATGTGTACTAGATATATTTTCAAGGATATGCTTGTTTCTTCGTTATCTATTGCGTCAGTAGCTTCACTAATCTTGATTAAAATTAGTGTGTTCGTCTATAAATAAATATGAGTAAAAGTAGAATTTGAACTATACCCAAAAGAAACGATAAAGAGCCTCTTCTGAAATCAGATTAAAAAGTATTTTTGATACTTTAGTTTTCGCGCCTATTACATATTTTAAATAAAATTAATTTTAATAATGATTATCATATAAGTAATTTGATTATATAAATACGTATCTATATTTCTTAAATTTGTCCTACAGTCAGTTGGAAGTTGATTGTGCGCTCAAGCTAACAATGCATACATATAAAGGATATGAATGTGTATTATTCATAATATAGGTATGTTTGTCCAGAATAGGGTAAACCCATGTCTCATTTTCCCTACCAAATTGCGACTCTGAGCCTTTACTAAAAGAATGAAAAGACCCAAGGCATATATTACGAGGTCATCTGTTTACTAAGTAAAATTTAAGAAATGAGTGAAGATAACAACGGTCGTGTTTATCGTCACACTAATACGTTAAATCTTTTACAACGACTGATTCATATTTATAATTTATGTAGGTATAATGAATTGTACTCGGTAATTTCTGATATGGGAAACTTAAAAGTTAGAATCCCGTATTTACCTAATTCCCTAGGAATTTTGAGAGATCATCTCTTAGTAGGTACATCTATTGTAGTGTTTCTACTTGCCAAGTAGGTTATACATGGCAAATTTCAGATTTTTAACGCGTCTGTCGTGGCGCAGAAGCACAAGCGTGCAACTGTAAACGCGAAAGATTGTAGGTTCGATTCCCAATCCAGGAAACAGAATTTTTCACTTCCTGGGTTTGGTAACAAGGCAAAGCGCGGCGTTTGGTTCCGCTACTCAGCACGCAATGTCTCAATTCGGGGGAAAGTGGGGAACGTGTCTTAACACTAGGTTCCCTCTGTCTACCCTGCTATATGAGGGATACAGTGTGAAGCTATGTATGTATGTATATAATTTTAGTTTTCTCTGCCCAATAATTGCATCTGCATGTTGTCTGTCAGTCACTCAGTAACTTCATTTTTACTAATTATTAGAAACTTGCAATCCCTTGTAATTGTATTTTAGTTAAAAAGGCCACCAGATTAACAAGATGGCAAAATACATAGCTAACTTTTAAAATTTATCTACAGTCAAGAATATTTAAAGGAAGCAAAAGAATAATACAACAGTTTTATACTTAACGTAGATTGAAGCGATTAAGAAGCGGAAGAATTTATTATTCTCACGTTGCAATTGAAAAAACTCGTGTGAAAATACAAGTATGGAAAATACAAATATGTGTGTTTACTTTAAATGTTAAACTAGTTTTTTATATCAATCTTTGTTTTATATTGAAAGTTAGGTTAGGGAGCGGGTTCGATTCCCGTTCGAGGTAGTTTATCTTAAAAAAAAACTCATGTTGTTGGTCTGGTTCTAAAGTCTTTCGACTGAAGATAAAAATCCTTTTCGCCTGTCTCGCAGGGATATGTGTGAAGAAAACAATATAAGAAATATCGGTAAGTATGTTAAGCTATTTTTTTTCATACAAGTCTCATATGTAGATATAAATAAAAAAATGATGTGATATATAAATAAGTTACAAGCGCATACAATGCAATATCAATTATATGTGCAATTAATATCTAATAATGTTTTATTCTATAATATTCAAATAATGTTGATGGGAACAATAAATATGGAAATACAAACCATAGTATTACTAGCAAGTTTCAAGAGTAAAACATAAAATCCAGTATTTTCATGCAAATCCTAGCGCTTCCCTACACTCCCTAATAAATCAATTGTTTTCAATAATAAATTGTGTCATTCATTTAGTAGGAACAGTTTTATATATACTGTTATAACAGTCTAATTTGAATCCTATATAAGTTTTTTTTCAATACAAATTACAAGTATACATATAATCAATATGAAACTTAAAATACATAATAATATTATTTATAACAAAAAGAACTTACCTAAAGCATCAATTTCCTCTTTATTATTAGCTTTTTCTGTGTCTATAACCGATAGAGATTCTGGTACAGCGAGACTCTCATCAAAATCTGAATCAACACCAGGGGTCAATGAGTCCAGATTTTGAAATATTCCTTGCAAACAATCACCTTGGGGTGTTGGCGTGTCCATACCGTAGTTTGTATAACTGTATAGTTGTTCATCTGAAAATGTTTGTAGCATTGTATAAGGAATATCATAATAACTTTTTTATGATTTCTAAACTAAAAAATATGAATAAGGAAGTAAAATTATTGAATTTATATATTGAAATATTCTTTTATATTGTCCTCCCTTAACAATCTTATAGTCAAGATAATAGAGAATAGATATTTAAAAAAGATTGCAAATTTAATAATGTGTGTAGCCTTTTAATTTGAAAAATGTTCTGTACATTTTACTTACTACTCATATATGTTTAAATTATGTAATTTTATAAAATTAACATACACCTATAATAAAAATATTAATATATAATGGCTAAATAAAGTATCTATTTAAATTATACAATACTAGATATGTATCATTGTACAAGATCAAATTATCTGTGTGTGACTTATACAACTGTAAATTTTTATGTATATCATATCATATATTCAGTAGTTTTTGCATGAAAGAGTGACAAACATCCATTCATTAATTCTTACAAACTTCTGCATTTAAAACATTAGCAAAATTTCCTCATTAAAAATGAAATAAATTTATTGGAAACTATATCAAGTTGAATATCAGTTGATTTCAAACCTACTCTGCATTTATAACACGCCTGTTACTATCTATTGAATGATGTTATCTTTTGTAAAACAATAAAGTAAACTGCGATGTTTACTAAGCTAGAGGATTAATAAGCAATCCCCTAACAGCAATCATAGATTAACTATTAGCTAAAATCAATATTGTATGGGCATTTAAATGTGTCAAAAGGCTTATATGTATTTAGCAATAATATATGAAATTTTCAAATGCTTTACTAAAAGATCCATTTGAAACGAGCTTAAATATAAAAATGCACTTCAATTGTTTAAAATTATAAATACACATAACATTATGATATATTGTATGCTGAGTCACAGGTAACTGTTGTTAAATTATTGGCGAGTTGATGCTTATTGTTTTATAACTTTGTTATTGAGATAGAGAGTTATTGAACTTTGAAGAATTATATATATGTATGTTTAGCCATAAAATTATATAGTATAAACACAATATTTAAAAAATATTTTTATATAACAAACAATCATTTTTCTAACACCTCTATTTGTTTTGATCAAATAAATTCCCAAGGCTTTATATTTTTATATGATCACAAATAAAAACACTAACACTTCACAAGCACTACCTCGTTTAATAAGATTATGAAAACTGAGCGTTAGATCACTTCGTTCCATACGTTCCCTTGTTGTTTCCTCCAATAAATCTTGTTTCACTTCACGGCATCCGTTACAATATTGATATGGTATGTTCTGGCCATTACAGAATATAAATTTAACACTTGTGTACATAATCTGATAAGATAGCGGTCGATTGGTTTTCAGTTGTTTTACGGCACTCGTAAAATTCGGTCACAGTGCAAGTAAATCGACTATCTTTGCAAGAATCGATTTCGTTGGCGACAATTTTACACGCTTCGCTGAAGGCTGAATGAATCAAGGCTTTTAAAAAATTAGTAAAAAACTGTACTTACAAAACTTTACGTACAAGACGCCTCAGCACGTTTCATTGTTTGAATATTTAGTTCCTGAATGAGTACAACATTGTGATAAAAGAAGCTGTGTAGATCTGAATTCTTAGCGTTTGAATCATGCGTCTAATTGATCGTTGGCTCAAGGTTTCTTGAACTAAAAACTATATTTGTTAAGGCCAACAAGGGCCTCCTATAGTCGGGTTAATACTGACAGTGACGTAAGCGATAGGACAGTGACGTAGCACCATGTATGATTTTATTGTAGCCAACGCTTCTAAACATATTACTGGTAAAAAATACTTTATCCTTAAAGGAAGTTTTACTTTTTTTACGTGCAATTTTACACTTTTACAACTTTTTTTCCTTCTTCATTGATCAAGATTTTCCTGTGTTACTCAGAATATTGGTGAAGTGATTTGTATTTAATTGGATCCCTTAAAGTCAATACACAATAAATTAAATTGAATTCCTAATTAGGAAAATCATAAGATAATTATACAAATAAAAATATGATTTATTTTGAAATAATTTTTATTTGATAAATTTATCTTATATCAACTCAATAAATAGCTGTGTTAATTTGTAATTATTTCTGTTTATTTTACAATTTTATGAATTATGTTAAACAATCATAATTCAGCTAAAATAGCATTAAAATGAAAGAGAAATATCGTCAAATTTTAAGATTCGTGAAAAATTTATATTTTTTTAAAAGTTTGACTAGAACTGGAGCAATGAAAGTTCTGTCAAAGTGACATTTACATGTTCGGAAACTTTATCATTTCTGTTCGTTATTTGCTATTTATTGAAACAATGTGAAAAACTAAAGTAAATATATATTTCGAAAATATTATCTTTAATTATTGTTTAAATACACGTGACGTCAATGAATAAAGAATGCATGACATTAATTAATTCGACGCCTCACAATATATTATAGCAATAATGCAGCACAGTGTTAATCCAATTAAGGTTAAATATATACAATTTGATGTGATATTAATTTATATTATATTTTATATATAAGTATATATTATCGAACTCACACACAAATAATTTAACTAATTATACTAAATATACATAAAAAGATATACATTAAGAATAAGAATAAAGAATAACAATAAACTTTATTGTTCTAAAATCATAATCTGATAGATTCCTTTTTTATTTTTTTTAGTTTCACGCTGTACCCCGAATATAACTGAGTAGGTAGAATAGAGAGAACCTGCGAACCTAGTGTTAAGACACTCCGTTCCCCACTTTCCAACAGATAGATTACATAAAAACATATTGCTATTTTTTTGGTCAAAGGCGCAATCCTAAATTTATTCGGTCGTATTTTTAACAATATTTACATAAATCGAAAGATATATCGTTTAAATTATATAGAAAAATATAATTATCATAGAAGTACGTGCAAAAACAACAATATTTACGCAATTTTTTACATATGAGTCAGGGTTTTATAATTTGCGTTAATTTTAATCTTATCATTTTCGTTTGTTGATATCTAATGCTATGTGTAAACATATATTTTATAATATTTTTAATCTATCTAAATATCTATAATAGCAATATAAGAAAATCTTGCATCATTATTTTAACTAACTTCTTACGATTTCCTTTTGTATAAATTTGTAATTTTCAATTGTAGCAATACAAATTATTATTATTTTTTAGCTTCACGCTGTATCCCGTATATACCAGGGTAGGAGGGATTCTGAGAACTTGGTGTTAAGACAATCCGTTCCCCACTTTCCGCCGAGTTGAGGCATTGCGTGCTGAGTGGCGGAACTCAACGCCGCGCTTTGTCTAGTTACCAAACCCAGGAAATGAAAATACTAAACTTTAACATTTCCTGAAGAGGGAATCGAACACACAACCTGTCGCGTTTACAGTCGCACGCTTGTGCCTCTGCGCCACGACAGGCTTAATAAAGTAGACAATTAAAGATATAATATTGTTATTTAACAAGGGTGAAATATTATTAATAGTTTAATTTAATTAAAATTAAATTCTCTTTATAAAATTATAAGACTAAATATCAAGTACAGGGCTTGGCTTTCAGTCAAGACTATTAAACTATTCTTTAGTTTGCTCCTTCTATTCTAAATCATCCTCCAGAATGATCCAGTTCCTCTTCCAGAATCGGGGGGATCTGGTATAGGACCACCATTCCTTATAAATATATATTGTCCTTACGCTACTATTATAATTAAACTACCCATAATGCGAAAACAAAGACCTGCTAGAAGCAATAACCTTGTCAATATGGATTGTTCATAGAAATTTAAGCACTTTCCAATTGAAAATAATAAAAAAAGAAACACTAAAGTAAGAAACTCTCACTATAATACTTTGCAAAGCTACTTACAAATCTTATATTTAAATTATTTTGCTTTCCCGCTCCAGTAAGGCGAAACGCGGCGTTGAGCTCCACTCAACACATAATTGAGACGGTAAGTGTAGAACGGAGTGTCTTAACACTATGATCCCTTTGCTAGTAATATTTTATGAAAAGAAATAAAATAATATTTTATTATTCTATTTCTATAACATGACACACAGCGATAAGGATACATCCATGACATTAACATAACATAATGAGATCGCGGTTAGAGTTGCGGTTTACACGATTGTTGTTGTTATATTGTTACAATAAGTAAGTTACACCGATATATAATTAACCTTGTTGATTTTATTACTATTAAGATAGATGCATTTGATTAAATATGCATACATACGTAAGGTAATTCGTTTAATGTTAAATACAAAATACCAGTCTTCTTAAATATTTTTTTGAACGTCACACTCTTGCTATTCTTTCTTTTTTTTTCTGCGTTTTTTTTTCTTACCTTATTACTATATTATTAGGAATTTATTTTGTTTTAACTAAGCATGATGTATCTACCTATAAGTGTTTGTTACAAGACCTTGTTACCTAGATTTAGTCCTGTGTACTGAATATGTTGTATGTGCTATGTTTAAATATGTTGTATGTATGTGCAAATGTTGGTGGATCAATAAATAAATAAATCTTTACGTATTCCTTAGCTTATACTCGTAGGTGAAATAGGATACAGGAAAGGTGTAGAAGTTAAGAAAACCTTTAGTCGTTTCATCACGACACTAAATACTCTACATTTTTTTTGTTTATATATATAAACAAGATAACATTAAAAAAATCTTTATTCTATATTAAAACGAAAAAATATAACAGCTAATAAATGAAATGAAATTTTCAGTAAATTAAATTTGTAGGCACCACAAACCAAGACATGAATTTTGAATTTGGAATTATGGCACGTAGTAAGAAGGCATATTATATCTTTTCTCCTTCGATAGCAAACAATAGCTGTAGCTTTTTTGTAGGTTTTATTTACGTTTTTATATGTTTTCTAAATGTTTTTCGTCTCCTAAGTGTGTGATTAACAGTTTAAAACTAACAAAAATATTTAATATATAGCATTCTCTCTTGCCAAATAATTGTTCTTTGAAATAATCTTTGGGTAGGAGAAATATCTAAAAATCTCTCTACAGAGATGCTAACTACATAAATAAGTTGTAAGAAGCGTAAAGGAATTTCGACGCAGCTGGATTTAGACGCATGGTTTAGCAGTCACAGCGCTTGGGCGGTTCCCAAGAGGCGCGAATTCGAGTCCCGTTGCGTTCAAATTTTTATATGTTTTTTAAATATAAAATATAAACGTTAACTTAATGAGACTTTAAAAATATTTTCAAAATATCGTTCATAAATTCTGATACCAGTAATGTTGACATTATCAAAAAAATATAATTTATTATATTTTTTCCTCTACTAAGTTTTATAAATTTCGATACAGATAAAATGTCAAATACCTCGTCACAGTAAGTACGACAAGTTTTATTCAATTCCGGCAACGCCCTATGCACGAGAGCTTTTAATTAAAATCTATATCTAATTTCAAGGTGTATCGAGCATCTTAAAAAAATACAAAATAATTGTAATTATGACGTTTTTTATATATATAATGATATAACAGCTTCATGCTTTATCCTGCAAAGCAGGGTAGCCGGAACCTAGTGTCTAGATACTCCGTTCGCCACTTTCCTCCCGAACTTAAGATATTTCTAAAAATTAATTCGTACATCACGCTATGTGTTATCAGAGTGGATAAATGAAAATCATTTTAATATTTTCATTTATCTGCGTTATCTACTTTATTTTATATTCCTTTACTGGGAATCGAACCCACAACTCACTGAGATCACAGTGAGTCACTCACTGCACCACGATGCCGTCCGATGGTTACTCTGAGCTTAGTAAACAAAATGTCTTTTATTTTGTTAGCAAAATATTCGCAACTACCGAGATAGATTTGTCACTCACACAAAAAACACTCCATGTAAAAAACCCAAAAAAGCCGTGCATAGTAATCATGAAGTAGAAAATAGAATAAAAAATATAAAGTATTTAAGTAAGCAAACGTTTAACCGTTACAATTTTACCAGAAACCGTTACGGAAAGTAATTGTATTTTAATACGCAATTATATCTCGCTGTTTATTAAAAATATTTCTTTCAACCATTAAGCTCTTTTTTCTTTCACTATGTTTTGTTCGAGCAACTTAGGAATTTAGACTATTAAAAATTATGCAAACAATATCGTAACTATCAAGTATCTCAAGGATAATTGTGCTGAACAGTTATTTTGTGTTTATACAGTAGTTAGTTCCGTTAATTTTAAGTTAACTTTATAATTAGTGTTATATGTGTTAAATTACATAATTTTAATGAATAAGTAATATTGTAAGATATAATACAGCGTTGAGTTCCGCCACTCAACATGCAATGGCCCGAATTCAAGCGGAAAGCGAAGGACGTAAAAATGACAAATGATTCCCCCGAGGGTGGATCGAACCCACTACTAATTGCGTGATCAGACACTGTCCCATCGCACTACAATGATCAGAGAGTCTTCACTACATGCTTTCTAGTTAAAAATATAGTATAAATCGTAAAGCTGAAAAAAATATCAGTAGAAAAACTTTATAAAACTATATATCTATGTATATATTTTTTATTACAATTTCTATATTCCTTTCACGTAAACTTTACGCTCTCTTTACTTCTAATAACATAAATTGATTATACATCCATACCAAGTATGCTATTTGAATACTAATACTCATTTCTTATATAGCGGCGAATCATAGTTGTCAGTGTAAAAGGCATGACAACATAGTTTATTATGTTGATTAATACTTTCTTGTCTATATTACAGTATAAACAATAGATATACCCATATAATCAAGGATATTTTATTATTAGAGATACTTAATTAAAAAAATATTAAGAAAAACCATTGAAAGTGATAAAAAAAAAATGCAATTTCAACGGAGTAAGGTAGAAAGCGAAATTATGCCCGAAGCGACGGCACACTTCGCAGTCTTTATTGCAATTCAGTTTCTTAATATATAAATCACGTATTTTCGAAAAAATATACATTTTATAGACTACTTAATTTTTTATTATTCATCATGTCAATTAAATGTTATATAAAAGAAGAAACTTTAGAGCTACAAGTCTTAAAAATATTTTAAAATATATATTTAAAGCATACTTTAGATGAAATAAGCCATACAATTGAAAAATGGAAGAATACTAAAAGATAATAGGGATACGCAAAAAAAATCTTATTAAAAGAACATTGTATGCCTGATATTAAAATCAAATACCAGACTTCATTCTTAGAAACACATTTTTAGACACAGGAAGAATCTTTTTTCTCTTTGTAACGATTTTATGCTTACAGTTATCGTTAGAGCAAACACGTACAAACTCCTTCAAGAAGGTATCATTTATTTTATAGCTATGAATTTAAACAAAGGCTATATTTATAATATATACATTTAATATATTCTCACGCCGAAAGAAAGGCTCAGTGTTAGCGACTCAAATCACCGGTGAAAGTATCAACGTCCTTGTACGTACTGTTTGAACAAATAATCGCAAACTCTATATAAATAAAGTTTAAAATGCGATTAAATTCTTTGTTCCTTTGCAGAACTTAATTGGTAAGGCTTATCATATAGCATTGTTATCAATTATCAACAAAAAATTCTTCATGAATTGTATGAAAGAAAAGAAATTATTAATTTTTGTTTTGTCCTGTAGTTAATAAAAAAGAATGTCAATTAATCACGCTCGGTAAGGTGGATAGAATCTAGTGTCAAGACACTCCGTACTTCTCGTTCTGCCTGATTTCAGGACATTAAGTTTGGAATGGGCGAATTTAACGCCGCGGTTTGTCTAACTTGTATGATTATTCCGTCAACTTAGAGTCGAACCCACAAACATTCGCAATTTTAGTCAGATGTTGTTCCACGGTGACACAATAGCCTCTATATATTTGCAACAGAAAAAAACAAATATTGTCACTGTATTAAATATGAAATTGAAGGTTACAAGTTATTGTAACTCTATCAATGGATTCTATTAAAAGCACATTCTACAAAAATGGCAATACTATGTAACATAAATAACCTTACATTATCAATTTTGTATCTATAATTAATAGTAATAAAAATTCAATTAATATAATCACAAAATGCATGTGAAATTACATAATGATCATTAGGAATGCTGCGTGCTTATCTTAAAAACAGCACGCGTTAACAATATGTAAGTGAGCGCGTTGATGTCTTTTCTATGTAATATATCATTATACTCTATTTTGTATGATTAATATGCAAAATTTTATTAGTTATCATTATCACTAAAACTTTTCAGTCATTTTTTTTTATTTTAAAATAGTCTTGATTAATAAAAATTACATACATACATATACATAGCTTCACGCTGTATCCCGCATATAGCAGGGTAGGCAGAGGGAACCTAATGTTAAGACACTCCGTTCCACACTTTCCGCTGAATAGAGGCATTGCATGCTGAGTGCGCGTTTTGCCTTGTTACCAAACCCAGGAAATAAAAAAAAACAATTTCCTGGAGTGGGAATCGAACCCGCAGGCGCGTTTACAGTCGCACGCTTGTACCTCTGCGCCACGACAGGCGTTAATATAAACAAATATAATTATTTGTTTTTTAATAAAAACTAAATGTTAAAATTTAACTTATCTATATATAAATACGTAAAGCAAAAACTTTGGACCCCTTTTTACAAAAATTACGCAAACGGAGGAGCATGAAATTTGGCACACTTATAGTTTATATAGTGCAGGAGTGCAGAATGCTAACATTTTTTTAAATAACGCATAAAAAGTATATTAAATTAACAAAATAAATGTTACACACACTGCCATGATTTGACATCCATGTTTATATAAAGTGACATATACGTCACTACGCAATGCGTTATTAACACATTTACGGGGACACTAGTTCTATTAAATGGAGCTGTAACTATTAACGATATATTCTATTTTTTATTATCATAAGTAAATTAATTGATTATTTTACTATATACGGTAAGAGCTTAAACGAAATTCTTTATAATAATGATAATCAAAATTTTTGATGAATCAAAAATCTTTTAATTTTTAGATATATGTATTTCACAGAAGATTTCTATTGAATTGACATGTATTACAAACATCTATAATTTGATTATGATAATTTTAAATAACAATTTGTAGAGACTTAACCAAAGCATTACTAAAAATGTAACCTGTACTTTTGTAACTGAATCAGCATGACAGGTGTATAAGTTTTACGGTGCATGCCTGCAACACTGTAGCCGGAAGGTAGTACTGAGTTGCAGTGATATAATAATATATTACTACATATGTTATTATTACATTGAATAACTAATACAGAAATTGTTACAGTGTTCGTTACATTTTATGATACCTTCATAGCGGTTAAATGTCTATAACGAGACGCTTTTCGAAATAACTTTTATTCTTGATTTTTACTACTACAATATTTAAAGAATGTCAATGCTTTGGCTTTAGTCGAGAAGTATAATAGTTAAAAAAACTTAAACTAGACTAGACTTTTTTAAAATAATCATAAAGTATGTTAATCTGTGCCAAAATTTTTTTTTTAATTTTTTTTTTTTTTCTTGTATAACATCATTATTGTTAGTTCATAATCATAATTTAACGAAACCTTACGAAGGTAACCTATTACATAAAAATATACATATATATTATTAATTTTGAAGGAAATAGTGGGCATAACAACGACAGGTCACACAGTCACGCCAATTCAATGTAACCTTTATTTAATTTCGAGACAATCGTTCAAACAGCTTTTGTAAATGTAACAGCTTAGATGCTAATGTGGGTCAAGTAGCAATTGTATTGGCAATCATTTAGAAAGTAGATCGAATAACCTGTTTTAAATCTGGATCTAGATATTTTAATATTGATCCTAACAACTAGCAGCTTGCTCATTGGTGACGTATGGTTTAGTTTAGTTTTCCTGTTACTTAATAAGATAGGTTTAATGTAATTTTTATTATTTTATACCCATTAGGTACATGAAGTGAGATAAAGCGTGATGTTAAGTGTCGCCACTTCGTCGTTCGTCGTAATGTCTTGAATTCAGACGAAAAGTGGCGAACAAAGTGTCTTGACACTACAGATGTTATTTGACTATCTTTCTATGCGTGAAGCTGCCATTAATAATTTAATTCATAGAATTACATATTTTATATGTAAAATTATGATCAAATTTGCATATAGATATTAATAATAATAGAGAAACTATTTAGTTTTGTGATGTTTATTTAATTTCGGTGTAACATTATTATTTTTACAAAAATGTTAAATATGCCGGGAGAAATGATATTCTTATTAATAATCTAAATAGAGACATGCGTTTGATGTTGCTTTCTGAAATGAATGTGGATAATATTGGAATTCTATTATAAAATGATAACTTGAAATGGCGCCTCTCGGAGCTTACTGTGGCTGGGCGTAAACGCTCCCAAAGCTTCCCTGCCCAATGTTTATCCAAAACAGATCATTTAGCAAAGGAATCGTCATTTTCTGAACTATTTTTATATTTCAAAACTCCTGTACTCCTGTGTATTAACACAAAGTTATAAGTAAAAGAACTTGAAATAATTATACAATGTTAATCATAATGTCTGTTGATACATATTTATACACACTTATTAATTATAAATGTACTTAAATACAACATCTCAAAATTTCTATTAAATTTTAGAAGCGCACGTTTTATCCGAGATAAGTTATATGTAAATTTCATGTAATTTAAATAAAAATTCAATTATTTCATAAGTCGTTTGAATTTTAAATTCAAAAAGAATCTAGTTAATTCGTCATTCATAACATTTATATTCTGTACAGCGATTACGTTGGTATTACGAGCGAAAGTGTCATTGATATGTTGAAGTAAGGCAGATTTTAGAAAGTAAGTTGAATTCCTGTGCACTCACCGCTATTCGACGCCTGTGCATCTGTAGAGATGCCATATTTTGATCATGTTTTAAATTCTTTACCATAAATAACATATATAGCTAGTGTGTTCGAATACAACTTAGATAAAAGTTTATATTTAAATAACTTGAAAATACAGAAGAAAGTAAAATACGTAGGATATTCAATGTCAAAACTATTTACAGTACTGACTTGAATTACTTTACTTGAAATTACAGTTAAAATTTGGCACATAGGCTCCTTGGGGAGTTTTAATGAGCACTAAGAGAGGATATCTCGAAATTCCTACAAAAACGATAAGAAAACGGGATTTTAGGTTAAATGGGAATAAATCTAGTAAATAATAATTCGATATATTACAACTACCTACATAATACAATATAAACAAAATTCTATTGTGTGTAAAACATACGTACAACTTATTTTTACTATTTAAAATCAATTAGCGTTAACATGCTACCAATTGACCGTGAACGTACAATACACAACGGTATGGTAATTCTTATACAATCGCCGTAATCGATCGTCAATGGACGTGTGAACTAGTGCCAATGTAGAGCTATCTTCTCTGAGATCTTCTTGAGACATTAAATATATGTGATATTGAATTATCATTATATTTTCAATACTTATAAAGTGACACATACTTAGGATAAAGAAAAAAAATTGAGAAAGTACAAAAAGTACGTATAGTATAGTGGCTAGAGCGCATGGACGTGAGTTTGAGTCCCGACATGTTAAAAAAATATAAATTTTCTGACAATGAATATCTAATATTCCGTTTTTAATGAGTATCCTAAAAGAATATAGTATAATAATATTTTATTGATTTTTCAATTAGAGTGTCGATTAAATGTTTAAATAGATGTCTCTGAACTAAGTCCTTAATATTGTACTGCAGCACTGTAATTAAATTTAAGAAGTTATAAATAAATTGAAGTTAAATAACTGAGCAGAACTAAGAAACACAACAACCTAAATACAAAAATCAATAACTGCTCTATATATTCTAGAAAATATCATATAAATACATGAATATTACATTATCATTATTGTAATGGTATTTGTAAAAGCAACGGAAATAAAAATATTCTTTTTTCTTTCGTTTGTATATAATTATAGGTAAAAAAAAATCAAGTTATTAAAGTTATTAATAAAAAAAAAGCCTGTTCTGTTAAGACAAAACGCGGCGTTAAGTTTCGCCCCTCAACATGCAATACAACGCCTGTCGTGACAGAGAGGCACAAGCGTGCGATTATAAGTGCGACAGGTTGTGGGTTCGATTCCCACTCCAGGAAATGTTAGTATTTTCGTTTCCTGGGTTTGGTTACAAGGCAAAGCGCGGCGTTGAGTTCCGCCACTCAGCACGCAATGCCTCAATTTGGCGGAAAGTGGGGAACGGAATTGTTGTACGAGAACGAAGTGTCTTAACATTAGGTTCTCGGCTTCCCTCTGCCTACCCTGCTATATGCGGGATACAGCGTGAAGTTAAAAAAAAAAGAAAAGAAACATGCAATGTCTTGAATCTGGGTGGAAAGAGAAGAACGGAGTTTCTTGATAGGTTTCCGCTGTGCTTTATAGGAGGGCACTCCTATAAAGCATGAAGTTGAAAAAAAATAAAAAAAAACAATTTTGATAGAGTAAGAAAAAAGTAAAAGGCTCAGAGTGCTTTATATTATAGTTTTAGTAAGAAGCTTTTTCGCAAACAATACCTACTTGATAGCATCGTGAGAATTATCACTTCATTTTACAAAGAGAATGGATCAATTATATCTTTAATATCTTTTACAAATATAAAACAAACATTTCGAGTCGTTTTTTATTTGGATTGCATTTTGCTAGAGATCAATAATTTATATTTTCTAAAAATTATAATAATTGTCTAAATTTTCAAATACTAAAACTCGTTTTCGATTACTATCAGCTAATAGACGCCATCGTGGCGCAATGGTTGTGGGTTCGATTACCAGTTAAGGTAATGATTATATTTGTTTATTGTTATTTCTTTGTTCCGTTAAGATGCGTGCGAGCGTGGCGTTGAGTTCCACTACTTGATACAAGGTCTTAAAACTGGAAAATGCAGAATAGAGTGTTATACCACTAATGGTTCTCTATGTACCCTAATTCCTAGGTCCAGGAAAAATAAAGGAAAAAACATTAAAAAAAACAGTATTAATAAGAAAAAAAAAATTTTGAGCATTGCTCTTAGTGGTAAAATGTTTAAAAGTGCTATTTCATACAGCCACAAGTCGATAATAACACGTTCGCGTCAGCGAAAGTGAACGTTCGAATAAAATAAGTCTTGTTTTATGCAAAGCAGTATAAGATATTTTTGTATTGTATCATGTGAATGAAAGCGTTTTTGCCAGAATTAATATTTATGTTATAAATTTGCTTAATTTTAATTGTTATATAATAAAGTTAGCATTATGAAATGTTCATCATTATGATACTTCTAACGTATTTTGACTTGGTACATCTATCTATTTATTTTAAAATATATATAAAACAAGTGTGAGTAAACATTAAAATACATACATATATAGTTTCACGCTGTAACCCCCATATGCCAAGGTAGGCAGAGGGAACCTAGTGGTAAGACACTCCGTTCCCCACTTTTAGTTTATTCAATTTGAGTTGAATTGAGATATTGCGTACCAGGTGGCGGAACTCAACACCACGCTTTGCCTTAAGTATTAATATGCTGTTAAGTATACTAAAAAAATATGATGAAGTGATTTAAAAATAGAAACAGAGTAAATCATATTGAAAGAGACATATTTTTAACTGAAACCGACTTCAATAAAGAAGGTTCTCAATTTAACTGTATTCTTATATTTGTTACCGGAAGACTTTTTACTGAACCAATTTTGATTACTTTTTTATATGATATCTAATACTTCTGATGTGGTCCCAATTAAATTTAGTTAAGATCTGAGTAGTAGTTTTTTAATTTTTTTATAGCGATTTAGCAAAATCGGTCCTTTCCCCCGCAAAGAATCATATTGAAAGTTCTAAAATATTATTATTGTAGAGTGACAACTTACTCACCTTTCTCTACTTTTTTTTACTGTTCCATTGTCAATAGTATACAAATACTGTTTGATTTTGATTTATATAGCGAAATGACATACTTTTTTTTACTTCAATTATGAAACGATTTTTCTTGTGGACTCTATTTAGATTCACAATCAAGAGTAACAAGAATATCTACGAATAAATTTATTTATATAAAAAAATCAAAGTTTTAGATATTTTAGCATGTTGTTGATTTAAAGTTTGTTTATATTCTATAGGTACACGCAAGTATATATCACTGATTTCTTTTGCTTTAGTCTGTATCTATAGCTGGGTAGACAAACAGCAGTGGCGAGGTGTCAAAAATTTAAGTTAGGCAAGCCGGTAAATTTAGAGAAGCCGGTTTATATTTAGGTAAGCCAGTACATCTTCTTTTTTTTAAGATGTCAGAGTTTGCTTTTTTTGTATTCATTCATTTTATTCATGTTATTTTGGAAACTCAATTACAATTTCAAGTCCACATTTACCTGGCGATCTTATTTTAGTACTTTGGTTTCAAAGTAAGGCAAGCCGGTGGGAACCGTTTTGTTTTGACGCCCCGCCACTGGTAGATAAAGAGAATCTACTATAAAGATACCTCGTTCTTTCGTTCTCCATTCGACCACTCTCTTTTATATTCAGACGCTGTTCCACTGCGCCACGATGGCCACAACATTGACATACTTTTTTTATGACAAATTTAACAAAGCTGATGTCATCGATAAATATGTAAAATTCGTAAAAAATTTAATAAAAGTAAACAATTTACATCAACGATATATGGAAAACAAACAAATGTAAATATTCCATGTATAACGAGTAGCTTTTGTTTTTTTTAATTCCTTTCAAACAATGCAACAGGAAGAGCCACTTGTAAGACGATAATCGAAGTCGACCTTAGTCTTGTATTAGCACTATCATATTGTTCTATGAAATACAAATCTATTCAAAGTGATTATATGTAAATATATGATGCAATTCAATTACTATTCTTGCTATGACTTGCTATAAATTGATTTAATTTTGCTGGAGGAGTGTTTCAGGTAGTTTATTAAAAGATTTTTAGTTAAGTGTTCTTTTTTTTTTACTTCACGTTGTAACCCGCATATAGCAGGGTAAGCAGAGACTTCAACTTCATTCTCTTTCAACAATTCCGAACTCCTAACGCCTATCGTGGCGCAGAGGCACAAGCGTGCGACTGTAAACGCGACAGGTTGTGGTCTCGATTCCTACTCCAGGAAATGTAAAATTTATTATTTTCATTTCTTGGGTTTGGTGACAATGTATGTATGTATGTGCAAAGCGCGGCGTTGAGTTCCGCCACTCAACACGCAATGCCTCAATTCGGCTGAAAGTGGGGAACGGAATTGTGTTTTTTTTTAAGTATATATATTACTGTGGCGAAGTGATTTGTGTAATACCACATTTGAAACGCCATAATTAAAGAACTGAACTATGTTACTGTAAAAGCACAGGTATTCCGGCTACGGAAAATCTTTCGTTTCCAATTTAATTACCATTTATCACGTCTCCAACAGATAATATCTAAATTTCGAGGAATGATCATAGGATAATTTGGACATTTATTATTGAAGAATACCTTGTTTGTTAACACTTTATCAATTTCTTAAAAGATGTGTTGAATTTGAAATAAAAAAATATGATTTCTTAAACTGAACATTACTGGTAATTTGACTTATTATTCATAAATAAATAAAAAGTGTATTTAGGTAGAAGGCCAAAAGTTTCTATATAATAAGCAAATTAACTTCCTCCAATTAAACTTCGTGTGAAAGATAACGAAAGATCCGCATTAATGTATTATTAGGAGAAATCTAATATAATAGTATATAGATCAAGTTCTTAGTGATTAAGCCCAAGGTAGCGGATGTCTGTAATGGCTCTATCATCTAATTTGTTCCGCAGCTCTCAACTTTATATGGATGTTGCACGCATATGTTTGTTGTATTTGTAAGCTTTATTTAAACATGTTATTATTTACTTTCTTGAGTATACTATTGCGTAGTGAGAAACTGAGATTGTAAACGGGATTGGTTGTGGATTCGATTCTCTTTCGGCGACATGATTTATTATTTAAAATATATTATTTAAAATTGAAATTTTTTCATATTCCCGCCCTAGTAAGACAATCTGCAGCGTTGAGTTAATCACTCCATACGCACTCTCTTGAATTTGGGACGGAAACCGGAAAATGGGGTATCTTAAGACTTGGTTGTCTCTGCCTACCTTATTATGCAGCACAAAAGCGTGAAACTATGAAAAATGACTTTATTCTAATATTAATTTATGTATAATATGATAAAATTTTAATTGTAAGTTTTTAAATTTCATTAATGTAGAGCTTACTTTACTCAATAAAACACACAATTTATTTTGCCAAAATATGAAATTTTAATTAAATTGCAATCATAAGCTATTTTTTAAACTTTTCAAAAAAAGTTCTAATATTCCTACATATTATTACTAATTTAATTAATACTATATAACTTAACGCCTGTCGTGGCGCAGAGGCACAAGCGTGCGACTGTAAACGCGACAGGTTGTGGGTTCGATTCCCACTCCAGGAAATGTAAAATTTAATATTTTCATTTCTTGGGCTTGGTAACAAGGCAAAGCGCGGCGTTGAATTCCGCCACTCAACACGCAATGCCTCAATTTGGCGGAAAGTGGGGAACGGAATTGTTGAAAGAGAATGGAGTGTCTTAACACTAGGTTCTCTGGTTCCCTCTGCCTATCCTGCTAAATGCGGGTTACAGCTTGAAGTAAAAAAAAATACTATATACATGAAAATTAAAATAATTTAATTTTGATTAATATAATATATTCCTAATAAAGTTAACTAATCATTCGAAATATAGCGAATTATTATAATTTATCGGCACAAAACTTATCAGTAAGCAGTAACGCTTACAGCAATTTATTATTTGCCTCAAGCAAAGTAAAGGGTTGTTCTTTGTTCTACGAACGTATTAGCATAAAACTAGACAGACGATAGGTATCTGCTATCATTTATTCTAGCTCATAGATGTCAAGGCGGCTGTCGATAACAATAGTGAATCATTAATTTAACTGTCAGTGTTTCCATGAATTAAATATGACCATCACGAGATTTCGTGTGTGTAGTTGACAATATAAGATATAAGAATCATATATGAATTTTATTGTAGAGTTTAATTTTTATTTAACTATATTTTTTCTATTTTGATTTAATTTTTTGAGAAATGTCTATGTGGGGAACGGAGTGTCTTAACACTAGGTTCTCAGGTTTCCTCTGCTTACCCTATAGCAGGGTAAGGTTGGCTTCACGCTGTATCCCGCATCTGTCTCGCTGTATCCCACATGCTGTATCCCACATATATCACGCTGTATCCCGCATATATCTCGTATATAGATGCGAGATACAGCAAGCCAAAAAAAAAATCGTCTAAAAAATATTATTACGTGATATATATTAATATACAAAAATAGAAATTACAATCAATATTTAATTGTAATTGTTTGTAAGCGCGATTGGGTGTGTTCAATTCCCACATGGAGAATGATCATGTTTAAATTATTTTCATTTCTTCGCTCTAGTAAGAAAAAGCGGATATTGCTGTCAGTTAACTCGCAGTGTCTCGAATTCAGGCAGAAAATGGAGAAAGGAATATTCTGACACTACGTTTTATCCTGCTTACGCAGCGGAATAAGCGTGAAGTTGCTTTTTAATATATTTTTTTTTAACTTCACGCCGTATCCCGCACATAGCAGGGTAGGCAAAGGGAAGGGTTTTTTTCTATTTCAGTTTTCTATTCTATTTTAAGGCAATTTTTTGAGAAAAACTTATAAGTTACTATCCGCATGTATTTATAAATAAAGAATTAAATGGTATAAATTATAATAATATAGAATGCAGTTGGTAACAGTTCTTAGATATATAATGTTATTATAACTTGTAGTGGTATTTTACATAATATGCAATGTTGTAGTTAACGTTGATATAAACGTAGACTTTATTACAGATGTTATTATAATTATGAAATTGCTTCAGCTTAAGTTTTATTATCCGAGTAATAAGGTAGAAATTAAATTGTCCTAGATGTTATGTTTTTGAAATTAAATAGCGGTGATACATCAACATTAGGCGTCAATAAGTAGATAAGTCGAAAAAGTCTTCAGCAAAGAAAGACATCTTTCTTTCTTTGCCCGATTATGATATGAATACAGATTCAAATCTTATTCGCAGGAATTATTATTAAATAGTTTCATTTCCCGATTGGATCGGACTTAAAGATCTCAAAAAAAGATTATCGCCAAAATTCGATAGTGAAATTACTAAATAACTTCACATCCTATACCGGCTTCCCTAAATATATCAGCTTCTCTAAAAATTACTGGCATCCTTTAATATATATACCGGCTTCTCTAAATATACACCGGCTTCACTAAATTTACCGGCTTACCTAACTAAAATTTTCACTCTTCGCCACTTTTTCCCCGATCTTTTTGACCAAAGTACGTAAAGAACGGATTATTACTAGATCCTACACACGAGTATATGCAGAAGATATGTAAAGGTAAACAACCTTCGTTAGATTTACGCACAATAGAGTGCTAAAATTGCGATCGTTAACATCATAGTAAATAACGTAATTAAATGGTTAAAATGATATACAGTACCGCGATAGTTGCGTGTCTATGTTTGTCACGACATCTCCCAGCGCTTGTGTAATTCACGGCCAATTAACTGTTACTTGATTTTTTTCACATTAATATATAATTTGTATATAAACAATAGGCCAATTTTATTTAGAAATTATTAGTTTACTGTTACTATTGTTTCTCATACAAATATGTATTTGAAATATTTTAGTATATATATTGACGGTATGCAGTGTTGTCGTTTTAAGACATTTTATGAAATACCTACATCCTTTGTCTTTTGTGGTAGTTAGAGAACCTAGTATAAAGACTCTGTTGACCGCTTTCTGTCCAAATTATTTCCGAGTCTTTGCCTATGAAGTGGCGGAACTCACCGCACCGCTTAAACATTTTGTATGAACCTATTTTAACACATTACAGTAACTTGGAAAATGGATTTTCAAATACCTAAATAACACCTATCATGGCGCAGAGGCACAAGCGTGCGACTGTAAACGCGACAAGTTTGTGGGTTCGATTCTCACTCCAGGAAATGTAAAAGTTTAGTATTTTCATTTCCTGGGTTTGGTAACAAGGCAAAGCGCGGTGTTGAGTTTCTCCACTCAGCACGGAATGCCTCAATTCAGCGGAAAGTGGGGAACGGAGTGTCTTAACTCTAGGTTCTCAGGTTCCCTCTGTCTACTCTGCTATGCGAGATACAGCGTGAAGCTAAAAAAATACAGTTAATCTGGTATAAATATTTTTATTATTTCTTGTGTGCATTCTATTTCGATTTAATTCTTTAATTTTCTAAAATTTAAACTCTTAAACTCTAAAATAAGCAACGTCCATATAAGTAACCCTCTAAAAAGAGCGTCTTTGAGAAAGTTGTTCCAAAACAATCGACTGTTATCCGCCTTTTACTTAACACCAAAACAGTAAGAGGTTTCGAATACATTTTATTATCTTTTTTCAGGATATAAGCCTTATGGAGCTTTAGTGCGACATAATTTATGATAATTGAAAAATAAACACAAAAAAGGTCACCGTGGCGTGAGTGGACGGGGTTAGAATACAATTCCCCTTCGCCGCTGGGTAGCGTCCCGTAAAAGTCGGGTATCCCAGTAGTTTAGTGGTAGGAGGTTCGTCCTCCGTCTGGCTCGCTACCACTATCATGTCAAAAACGAACCGCCAAATATCTTATGATGTGTTCCGGTTCGATGGCATTTAAGCCAGGTTTTCCCCTTTCCCACCCATCCTTTCCCAAAAATGTGGTGATTCCGATAGCGGACTACTACATTATCCTCCCCTTTCATCTGTAAAGGGCGAAAGTAACCAACCACTTACCATCAGGTGGTCCTTCTGCACGTTTTTGCCATCCGTTATCCATAAAAATAAAACGCGAGTAGTAGTAGGTTCGATTGTCACTCGGCATAATAATTATATTCAGATTTTTTTGATTTAGTCGAGTTCCGTCTTAATCCGTAATGTTTCGTTTCAAATTTAACGGACTACCCTACTATGTGGAATAAGACGTGAAGCTGCTTGTTTACTTAAAAATATTCTAAAATAACAGCGAAATCTCTCTATAATATATTGAAAGATTTTGACCTATGTATAGTACATTTATGTAGTACATAAATGTATTGTACTGTTATCAGTTAATTTCATGCCAGTATCAAATTTGTTTAAGTAACAGGGTAGGCAGAGGGAACCTAGTGTTAAGACACTTCGTTTCCACCGAATTGAGGCATTGCGTGTTGAGTTGGCGGAAACAACGCCGCGCTTTGCCTTGTTACCAAACCTAGGATATGAAAAATTTTTCATATCAATTTCCTGGAGTTGGAATCGAACCCACAACCTGTCGCGCTTAGAGTAGCACGCTTGTGCCTCTGTGCCACGACAGGGTTTTTTTCAACGTCAATTTTTATATATAAATTGATAAAATTATCACCTAAAAACAATTGGAAGCTATAGGTATAAAAAAAGATACCAAATACTAACTCAAGATACCTAACTAGCTCTACTAATCCAACCAAAGAACTGAAAGCTCAGTCGATAATTACAGCATTATCAATAATTGATAAGAATGAAAAAGATAACAATTCAATCGTTTAGCAATTAATTGCTCTTTTTGTCATTGTAAGTAATATGTCACTATAATATTAACGCAAAAAGTAATGTATGTGCGAAACTGTATTATTAATATAGCCTTTGTTTATTATATAAATACGTGAAGCAAAAATTTTGGATCTATTTTTACGAAAATTAGGCAGACGGAGGAGCATGAAACTTGGCACACTTATAATTTATATAGAGAAGGAATGCAGAATGTTAATATTTTTTTAAATAATGAATAAAAAGTATATTAAATTAATAAAATAAATGTTACACACAATATCATAATTTGGCATCTATGTTTATATAAAGTGACATATACGTCACTACATACGTGTTACTAACGCATTTACGGTGACACTAGTATGTTTTTAATTGTTGTAATATTATGACCGTAATGAAAGTGTTATTTATTATTAACATGAGAATATAACATAGCAGTTTCACGCTTTACGCCGCTTAGCGGGGTACATAGAGAAAACCTAGTGTCAAGACACTCCGTTCGCCGTTTTCCGTCCAAATTCGAACCATTGCGAGTTAAATGGTGGAATTCAACGTCGCGAGAACTTTCCAGAGCGGTCAAATGAATATAATATAAATTTAAATATTCCCCGGAGTGGGAATTGAATCCATAACCAATAGCTTTTTTAATCGGAGGCTGTCCCTATGGTCCCACTGTGCTCCTATGGTCTGTCTATGAAATAAAAATAACATTTTTTATTATTCTATTATTTTATCTGTTTTTTTACTTCACGCTGTCCCTCATATAGCAGGGTAGGCAGAGGAAACCTGAGAACCAACTGTTAAGACACTCCGTTCTCTTACAACAATTTCGTTCCCCACTATCCGCCAAATTGAGGTATTGCGTGCTGAGTGGCGGAACCCAACGCCGCGCTTTGCCTTGTTACCAAACCCAGGAAATTAAATACTAACATTTCCTGGAGTGGGAATCGAACCCAGAACCTGGCACGTTTACAGTCGCACGCTTGTGCCTCTGCGCCACGACAGGCGTTTTATCTACTTAAATTTATTAAATAATTTATTATAACAAAATAAATAGAGATCATCACATATTTTTGCTATTTTTTATTCACTTTCTATTGGTTTGCGAAAATAATAACTGGTTTTGCGAATTATAAACATAAATATTCTGTTATGTGACTGATAACCCCTTAAACTTTATATATAAATCAGTCAAATTTAAATATTCTCCTATTATTCATATTAATATTTATTTATTCGATATGCCCACAATACAAAGTAACATTTTATAATATAGGGTAATTTGTGCATAGTACTGGTTTTCAAACACGTATTCGTTATTAATTAGAGGCATACAACTTTACTATATATTTTCCTTGAAAATTAAAAAAAAATCATAGCATGAACATAATAAAGACATTGAGAAAAGCTCAAAATAAAGTCATATCAGTGATAAAGAAATGGTGAAGAATTTCTTTTATTAATCTGTTAATTAAACCGGAAAAAGCTGTATGTTTATTTACTCAAACACAATGTACAAATGACACTAGTGGCAATAGAATGTAGAAATTTGACATATAAGAAACTTGGTGAGCGTAGGGATTTACTAAAAGATGATTTCTCGATATTCCTACAAAAACGAAAAAAAAAAAACGGGACCAAGTCTTATAGCACGCCAACGAAGTCACGGGGTAATGCTAGTCAACAATATTTATTATAACAATACTTATTCTATTGCATATTTGTTATTGTTAGGTAGAGGAAACCTAGTGTTAAGACACTCCATTCCCCACTTTCCGCCAAATTGAGGCATTGCGTGCTGAGTGCCGTAACTCAACGCCGCGCTTTGCCTTGCCAAGCCTAAGAAATGAAAATATCCATTTCCTGGAGTGGGAATCGAACCCATAACCTGCCGCGAGTATAGTCGCACGCTTGTGACTCTGCGTCGCGACAGGCGTACATTTTAATTTAAAACATATCCTCTTGATACTTATCTTAAAAATATAAACATTAGCTATTCAGTAAACATTAATTTCATAAGCATTGTCTAACTTTCGTTACTTTCGTTACGAGTTCACTCACAATGTATTGTTGTATGTGATTTAATTAGAAGGGTATATATACAATGCAAAGTGTTTTAAAGAGTAAGAGTAATAAACTCATCATGTGACGTAATTGTGGCTACTTACCGGATGAAAATATTACTATGGACGTGTGCATATATTCGTATCAGGCGTGTATAGGTTGATAAGTCGACTTGCTTATACATTTTTAAATATTTGTAGATATTAGGAGTGTTTTATGTGTAGCGTAAATAAATTTTTAAATAAAATATAAGCTAATCAAATATTTTGACTTAAAAAAAGTAGTGGTTAAAAATGTCTGCCCTGAAAAGTATGCATCTTCATTAAAAATTCATACTTTTTAATAAATCGATATGAATTTAATCGCGCTTGATACTCTTATTTTGTAAATGCAATACATGCGAATTCGCCATTCGCCAACAGAGTGTCTTGGTACCAGGTTCACTCCGACGTATCTTTTCATATGGGATAAAACGAGAAGTTGCTTTTTTTATTTTAAAATGTAAAGCATATTTCCCATAAAACCTTAGACTAATTTATGTATCTCAGCATAATAAATAAAAGGTTATTTGACGTTATCCTATCTTACGAAGAAAGACAGTCAAGTCATGTAAAAATTTTCCTACATAAATAAATGTTAACAGTAAAAGTTACAATAATCGTTTAAGAATTCCCACAAAGTACGATAATATCGTGAAGCGTAATCGGCTTAGATCAAATACAAATGTTAAAGCTATTGTACGGAAGTTAAAATTTTTACTTCATTTGCTCTGTAAGAAAGGTTCCAAGGTTTGTTTTCTAAAGGTAGAGTTCCGCTACTCAATTCGATTTCGAAAATGTCTCGATTTCCGGCGGAAAGTAGAGATCAGAGTGTGTTTTCATTATGTTATCTATTATTACCCGACCGTGCGGGACAAAGCGTGAAGCTTATATTAAGCTATAGATATCATATATATAACGTTTGCTTTACTAAGTGAGCGAAGAACAAAGTAGAAGCGATATTACTGGTAATATAAAGTTGTAATTTGTTATGTAGGCTCCTTGGGACGTATATGGAAGCATGAAAAGAGATTTTCTTGAAATTCTGACGAAAACAGGGTAATATAGGATTTTAGATCCTTCACAATGCCGTGACAACTTGTAAGTGAAACAACACTTAGCATAATCGTAAAACATATTTGTAAAATATATTAATCAGTGTACCATATGTTATATAAGTTGTCCTTAAATAAACAAATAAATATATATAGTTCACGCAAAAGAAATTACGGTTTATGCCGTCTCTATAAATATTTATCTCTATTTATTTAGTTTATGGAATTACTAATTAAATACTTCTCGTATACGGTTATTTGGATTCAAGCTATTAAGTAATGCCTTATTAGTACCTAATAAGCGTCTCAAGTGCACTTACTTTGACCTTAGCCCAGTAACTATAGATTTGATGTAAATTCAATTTGAGTTTTTATTGGTATTACTTCAATCTTATTAGATACAGATGACATTGGGAAGCACCTACTCATCTAAACCAGTGTTCATAGATTGGTGATTTTTTTTAACTTCACGCTGTATGCCGCATATAGGTAGGCAGAGGGAACCAGAGAACCTAGTGTTAAGACACTCCATTTTCTTTCAACAATTCCGTTTCCCACTTTCCCCCAAATTGAGGCATTGCGTGTTGAGTGGCGGAACTCAACACCGCGCTTTGCCTTGTTACCAAACCCAAGAAATGAAAATATTAAATTTTACATTTCCTGCAGTGGGATCGAACCCACAACCTGTCGCATTTACAGTTGCACGCTTGTGCCTCTGCGCCACGACAGGCGTGAAAATTAGAAATCGTATTTGCTTGTATATCTATTTTGCCTACTCTCACAATATATTAAATTCTTGAAAATTTCAAAAAATGTCGTTATTAGTCTATCAAAGCTAAAATAAAACCTATCTAAGTTTAGTAATGTGTATGTATAATTTATACAAAAATGTATGTCAAGCACGTGGTATAGTTTATCATTTATTTTATTAAATGATAGATAGATAGATAAACTCTTTATTGCATACATTAAAGAAATTTACATTTTACATAGATATCAACAACAGAAGAAAAAAAGACAATAAAAATGACTACTACTACGAAAAGACTACTTCGAAAGGAGGTATGCAAAGGGGGCCTTATCACTACAAGTGATCTCTTCCAGGTATCCTTTGACATAAACATTCAACATAGGGGCATATATAATATACCCTATAGGGCATCAGTGTAGGGCATAAAATATAAAAGCTAATACAAAAAAAAAAAGAATTTTGGCAACTTATACATATGCAACATTTATACTAAGCACTAATAATCAATTTATCACATTTATTTTTTATTAAATGAATGCATTCTTAATGGGTTATTATTCTATTTCGGATTTTCGAACACTTTCTGCCCTTACTTTTTTTGCTATATTTAAATAACGTAATTTTTTTATGTTCTATAGATTGTACACATTAATTTAAAAAAAAAATATTTGTATTAATATTTATTTCTTTTGAATATATAAAGTGTTATGGAAGAGCGGGGCCTCCTGACACAAGTACTAGTATTATACTAGTAACTTACTAGGCCTGCCTATTTACTAACACCTGTCGTGGCGCAAAGACACAAGCGTGCGATTGTAAACGCGACAGGTTGTGAGTTCGATTCCCACTGCAGGAAATCTAAAATTTAGTATCTTCATTTCTTAGGTTTGGTAACAAGGCAAAGCGCGGCGTTGAGTTCCGCCACGCAACACGCAATGCCTCAATTTGGCGGAAAGTGGGGAACGGAAATGTTGAAAGAGAATGGAGTGTCTTAACACTAGGTTCTCTGGTTCCCTCTGCCTACCCCGCTATATGCGGGATACTGCGTGAAGTTAAAAAAAAAATAAATATAAAGACTTACTAGGATGGTCACATTACTTCGCATACAGATAAAGAAAATTGTGAAACTGAAATAAATATATTTTTATTATTTTTTTTTATTATAAAATTTATTACATTTTTGCTCCATGTTATAAAATTTTACTATGCCAAATTTCATACTACGTCCGCATAATTTTCGTAACAAAGTCCAAGTTTCCCCTTAGATAATAATATAAACGTGATGTATGTATATTACTTCCGCTAATAGATAAAATATTTGCTGATAATAATCTATAATAATAGACTGACAAGTAATATTTTTAGATCCGTCAACTATTAGCCGGATGCATAAAACATTGAATGGAATTTAGTATTTTAGTGTGATTCAACCTTTTCTTATTATTTGTTAAAACGAATACTGAAAATAACTTGAAATGTATAAAATAAATAAACGCCTGTTGTGGCGCAGAGGTACAAGCGTGCGAAAGCAAACGCGACAGGTTGTGGGTTCGATACTTACTACAGGCAGTTTAATTTGTTTATTTTTTGGGTTTGGTAATAAAGGCAAAAGCGCGGCGTTGAGTTCCGCCACTCAGCACGTAATGCCACAATTGGCGGAGAGTCTTAACACTAGGTTCCCTCTGCCTACCCTGCCACATGCGGGATATAGCGTGAAGCTATGTATGTATGTATATATAAATAAACAATTCTGTGATATATAAAAGGACGGAAAGTGTAATAAATGGTAATATCTCATTTCTTGATTCACGGTCATATGAAATCCTATACCTCTAGGAACTTATTTATTAAACAAAATAAAAAAAGACAAAAAAAATATTTTATATTTTTTAAAAATTACTCAGTCTGAATATAATATAATTTTAAAAAATATATTTGAAAACGTTACAGTTATTTTCCAAAATAAAAGAATGAAGGAAACGACTTGGGAAAGTGTGTCAGCATTTCAAAGAGTTTTTTGCTTTAGTTAACATATGTTCACATTTAAAATACATACTTACATTACCACTGGACACTGACTCATTGAAACTAAAGATTTGGTTACACTTGTTAGAAATATACAAAAATTGTTACACAGTCATAAATTATTGTTCAAACATAAGGGAAAATATATTTTTAATTTAGAAAAAAAATATATGAGTCGTGGCGCAAAGACTATAAAAGCTACAGGTTGTGGGTTCAATTCCCACTCCAGGTAATGAAAATGTTAAATAATATTTAGTATTTTCATTTCTTCCATCTGGAACCAAGGCAGAGCGCGGCATTGAGCAATTTGGCGGAAAGTAGGGAACGAACATCTTAAAAGAACGGAGTGTCCTAACATTAGGTTGTCAAGTTCCCTCTGCCTACACTGCTATGTTCGGGAGGCAGTGTGTACTATATAAGTTTACTAAAATTAGTTGAGTTACATATAAAAGTCAATTAGTTATTCTTACTTAAATTTTAATAAAACAAACACAAGAAAAATGCGTACAAAGCCATTTACAAACGGGATTAGAGCGTAAAACGAGCATTTTCTACGAAACTCACGTATACTATTACAACGAAGTTATTTATGGTTAATTGTGAATATATAGCAATAATTATAAAATCGAATATGGATTGCGTTGTAACAATGAGGGCATTACATCAGCCACGTCACCGCTCTACATGGCATCGGTGCTGGTCAGTGGCCAGCGAAAGTGTTGTAAATGCGCTCACGCGTCAAAAACGTCGCGTGCTCGTACTGTACGAATATCTTGACTTTTTTGTTCATGTTATTTAGAATTACAACAGCTAAGTGTATTACTAATTAGCTATAATTTGTTATTTTTCTTTTTAATTTCGATTAATTAGTGTTTATTTATTGTGTAAATTGTATCAAGATAAGAAAATTTTAATGATGATAATTTATAAAGCATTGTGTACTTTAGATTGATTTTTCTACAAAATTAAAAATAATTCATGACTAAACTCGAGATATTGCTCGTCTAGTGACGGAACTGAACGCCGCACTATATCAGATCTATTCCAGTCAAAATAAACATTTCCTCTAGTAAGGAAAATGAAATAAATAACATCGCATTTTGCAGTGGTCAAAAATGAATGAATTTGAATTCACAACTATTACACACTATAAATTATCGCATAATAAGACACTACTTAACTGTGCTAAGAGTAAAATGTCTACTAGTTTTCTAAACTATAGGAGAAATTGTTCAAGAAATAATTGAAATATTGCTACTTTTTTTTTAACTTCACGCTGTATTCCACATATAGCGGGGTAGGCAGAGGGAACCTGAGAATCTAGTGTTAAGACACTCCATTCTCTTTCAACAATTCCGTTCCCCACTTTCCGCCGAATTGAGGCACTGCGTGTTGAGTGGTAGAACTCAACGCCGCACTTTGCCTTGTTACCAAACCCAAGAAATGAAAATACTAAATTTTACATTTCCTGGAGTGGGAATCGAACCCACAACCTGTCGCGTTATTAAATATTGCTATTTTTATTAAAATCTTAGTTTATATGAACTTGCCATTGAACAAAACAAAACAATCATTTTACAACACAGTATTTACAAAATTATACACAATTTTATCGACAGAATGACAGATTTACTATAATTTAATATAGTTATTTGTTAAAATGAAAGCCGCTCGTAAATTTTGATAGTGAAAGTGGTCAGCTGATTGCTGGGCGCTGATTTATTTGGTAGTTTGCGAAGGAAGGAAAGTTCAAGTGTTAAGTAGACGTTCAAGGTAGATGTTTAGTGAGATTAAGAAGCTATTAATTAATTAACGTATTCTAGTTCTCACGATTAGTCTAATAACTAAAGTTATATGTACGAAAGTTTATGATTGATGGATGTTGGATGATTGAGTATGGTTCATACAAAAATTTCTGGATCTGGAAATTAAATATTACAATAACATAGCTTTATATATCAGAATATATAAGCTACAATTTAAAAAAGAAATATGATTTATATGAAAAACCTATAGGCAAGGCTAACACAAAACAAGAAGTATATAAATGTAATATTAATTTTATTTAAAATATATATATTTAAAACCTAATGAATAATTGATAACAATTATCTTCTGCTTTAAAAAATGCGAATCCACGAATCAATATTCTAATTGTAACCATATTGGTATGTACGTCCTTCCAAAATATTTTTGTATTATAAATTTTTTTGTCACCCAAAAATGTTTTAAATTCGACCTTCACGGACAATAAATAATAAAAGATCAATTTTATTTCAGTTAAACGAGGATGCGAGGTGTGTGGTGGAGCGCATTCGCGCTGCTGCTCGTTGCAGTAGTCGTCGGTGCCCTTCGAACTGCACAGGTAAGCTTTACATCTAGTACTTTACATTTAGATACTATGTGCTGGGTGGCGTCAATTTTGCTAATTTTCTTAAATAATAAAAAAACATACTGAAAATAACATATTGTGATCTAAGAATGTAGTTTATGTCTAATTATAGATGATTTTACTTTTTTTTTAACTTCACGCTGTATCCCGCATATAGCGCATATAGCAATATAGCAGGGTAGGCAGAGGAACCTGAGAACCTAGTGTTAAGAACTCCGTTCTCTTTCAACAAATCCGTTCCCCATTTTCCGCCAGATTGAGGCATTGCGTGTTGAGTGGTGGAACTCCACGCCGCAGTTTGCCTTGCTCATTTCCTGGATTGGCAGTCGAACCAACAACCTGTCGCTTTACAGTCGCACAATTGTGCCTCTGCGCCACGACAGGCGTTTTACTTTATAAAAATACATAATCTAGAAAAACAACAAATTCCAGTTTTTATTTAAAAATTATTTACTGATAAGTAAAACTGTCTAGTCCATGTCTTTAAAAGTTCACGGCTAACTTCATATAAATCATACCTGCTATTATTACGAACAGAGGAAAGTTACTACTGAGTTATATTGGGTGTATATGCTTTTAAGGAAAAAAAAACCTAATAGGGAAACCTTCATGTTTGTAGTAAGACTATCTAATAACTAGCTAAGATAGCATTTTGTTATTTGTTCGTGGTTTTGGAAGTGACTATTATTAAAGCGTCTGCATTTATAGATTTATAATAGTAGAAAGTTTAAGTTCTTAGAACTATATATTTTGTATCGGTTATTTTTTACGCTCCGTTATTAATTTTAGAATTTAACGTCTGTCGTGGCGCAGAGGCACAAGCGTGCGACTGTACGCGACAGGTTGTGGGTTCGATTCCCACTCCAGGAAATGAAATTTTTCATTTCCTGGGTTTGGTAACACGGCGTTGAGTTCCACCACTTAGCAAGCTATGCCTCAATTCGGCGCAAAGCGGAACGGAGTGTCTTAACACTAGGTTCCCTCTACCTACCCTGCTATATGTGGGACACAGCGTGAAGCTATGTATGTCTGTATGTGTATGAAAGGTTTAAATTTTGATAAATGTAATTACTTATTTTACTGTCACTTTATCCCGATTAGAGCCACCTTTGTTATATTATCTCATATAAGCGATTAAAGAGAAAACAGTATGACAATACGAGTATGTATGATACTTAATGTGCGTTTATCAAAAGGATTAGTTAAAGTTTCTTTTTTCTTTGTTCGCACGCATCTAATTATGTTATTATTTAGAGTAGCAATTTATTTGTATGTGACATTTTATATGTTACTAATTGTCTCGTGATGTATTTCGTTTGCGTGGACTATAAATCTTACTTACACTCTGGGGAGTGTAGGAGCCTTCATGCCAAAAATTCACCTGTGCTTTGTCTGTCAGCCACGAAAAGGAAAAGCTTTCGATTCCTTTTTACGAAAATTATGTTGAAATAGTATAAAATTTGATATAGTTGAAGTTTTTAAGCAAGAAGTGAAGAAAGGTAAATATATTTTATAATGCATTTGAAATACATTACATTAATAAAGTAAACATTAATCACACCATACACGTTATTAAAGTGGAATTACTTGATTTTTTTTTCTTCTAAACGAAAAAAAAAAATATTTCAAATGATACCTTCATGGCACGTTGTTATACTCGTACTATGTTATGCGTTCGTAATGAGTTCTAATTAATTTTCGTAATGCAGATTAAAACAAAGTACAATGTTCGATTTGTATCTTTTACTCCAAATTTATTCTATGCATGTTATTGTTAAGCCATCGGAGAAGCGAGACATTCCCCACATAAGTTTCTTTGACTACTTACTGGAAAGTCTCGGCTGCTCAATTTGTAAAACATTTTTATGAATAAATATCTTTTTATCTTTTTTTTTTATCTTTTATCTAACTAAAGAAAAGACAAGAAATACACAGTGATATACCCCCATTTTCTCTGTTCATACAAAATCAACTAAGTGTGTACAGAAAAAAATCCCATCCACAATCTATAATTTGTTAAATCATCATTAATATCAGCATAGCGGTGATTCAAATCGTATTAGCCGCAGATCGACTTTCTAACGGCGTCTCAACGTAATGCTACGTAACCGTATCTTAGATATTTTCGCTACCGCTGCTTACTGTTTACACGTAGATTAATTGACGTGCTTTAATGGAATATTTTATTTTTTTTATAAGTAATATTATTAGCGGAGAGTGGGGAACGGAAATGTGAAAAGAGAACGGAGTGTCTTAACAGTAGGTTCTCAGCCCACCCTGCTATGTTTACGGAATACAGCCTAAAGATAAGAAAAAAAATATTAGAAATTTATAATCTATAATAGGTATTTTGAAAAACAATAATGTCTTATAATGAAAAACCTATGTATTAGATAGAAATTTGGTGTTTAATTATTATCATCGGCTGATGATATGATGGAGAGGCCTATGTCCAGCAGTACGGCTGTACTGCTGGACATAGGCCTCTCCAATAGCACACGGACACATTGGGCTCGGTCTTCAGCTCTGCTCCCAACCGTTGTTAACTACTTTGCGTACAGCTTATTTTAATACAATTTTGTGGCATTTACTTAATAATATACTAATAGTTTATTAATCCTGTTTAAACTTTTTTATCAATCTTCACTTCACGCTGTATCCTACATATAGCAGGGTAGGCAGAGGGAACCAGAGAACCTAGTGTTAAGACACTCCGTTCTCTTACAACAAATCCGTTCCCCACTTTCCGCCAAATCGAGGCATTGCGTGTTGAGTGGCGGAACTCAACGCCGAGCTTTGCTTTGTTACCAAACCCAGGAAATGAAAATACTAACATTTCCTGGAGTGGGAATCGAACCCACAACCTGTCGCGCTTACAGTCGCACGCTTGTGCCTCTCCGCCACGACAGGCGTTAAGGCGTTTTTATCAATCGTGTTGTTAAATTCTGTTAGTTATGTTATTTATCGTTTTACTGATTGAGTTAGTTTTATATTTTAGTATTTTTCACATATATGTGTATATTTTTGCCATAAAAAATATCTTTATGAATTTGCTTAGAACTTAGCGAAGGACGAAATTTATCAAAAAATCAAACATTAATTATATTTTTTTACAATACACATATAAATAAGTATAAACACTTGCTAACTAGAAATATGTCACCACTACAAGCCCAGATTTCTTTAGTTAATGCGACACGCGAACAATCTATGACCCCATTGCCTTGACACGAAGATAATTGAGTTTAGTACTTTAGATGCTAATGTGAAGCTGGATACAGTTGGATTTTGAATTTTTAGCGAACAACATGAGATGAACAAGTTTATATGATAATTTATAAATACATACATACAAACATAGCGCTGTATCCCACATATAACAGGGTAGGCAGAACTTAGAGGCGGTAACCTAGTGTTAAGACACTCAATTCCCAACTTTCCGCCGAATTGAGGCATTGCGTGCTGAGTGGCGGAACTCAACGCCGCGTTTTGCCTTGTTACCAAACCAAGGAAATGAAGAAAATCCATTTCCTGGAGTGGTAATCGAACCCACAACCTGTCGCGTTTACAGTCGCACGCTTGTGCCTCTGCGTCACGACAGTATTATAAATGACTGAAGAAAATAATATATGACATACTCGTAATAAAAAATTGGAAGAGAACGGAGTGTCTTAACACTAGAGTCACAGGTTTCCTCTGCCTACCCTGCTATCCTTTGTCTTACCAAACCAGAGAATTGAAAATTTATTCAATACCTCGGGTGGGAATCGAATCTACAACCACGTTTATACTCAAACCCTGTTCCACTGCGCCTCTTTGGCCTTATATAATTATATAATGGTTCTAATTATATGCAAAAATGAAATTATTCTTTTTTCCATATTATATCACTTATGGAGATTATAACGCGGTCATTAACCTATCAAACACGTCAATATTAGCACACGTATACTAACCGCACTTTCGATAATGGCATGTTGCATATAATTTATGACTTCGTGATATATAGCGTTAGTTATACACGAAGATTAGAATAAAATCTTGTATGTATAAGATGAATGGAATGGAATGTTGTAATGTAGCTTTTGTTCTCTTTAAGTTCATTTAAATGTTTTTTTTTAAATAATAATATTATATTTAAGGCCACTTTGCTATAGAATTGCTGCGTTTGAGTGTAAACTGTAGTAGTGGATTCAATTCCCATTATGGAATCATTATATTTAGATTATTTTCTTTTTCGCGGTGTGATAAGACATGATGCGGCATTGAGTTCCGTCACTCAACATGCAATGCCTGAAATTCAGAAGACAGAGAATGGAATATCTTGTTGTATATAAAGGAGACTTTTGTTACTTTTTTTAGCTTCACGCTGTATCCCGTATATAGCATGTTAGGCAGAGGGAACCTGAGAACCTCGTGTTAAGACACTCCGTTCCCTACTTTCCGCTGAATCGAGGAATTTCTGAGTGGCTAAACTTAACGCCGCGCTTTGCCTTGGAAACCAAACCGAGGAAATAAAAATACTAAACTTTTACATTTCCTGAAGTGGAAATCGAACCTATATCGCGTTTACAGTCGCATGCTTGTGCCTCTGCGCCTCACCAGGATTTTGTTACTTTTTATATTAAATTCGTTTTATGTTTTTCTTTATAATAGAGATGATGCAGATGAAATTGAAAAAAATCTATGTTATTTTCCTCTCAAAACACGACATTTAATAGATTTATTTATATAAGTCTAGATTTTAATAACATTAGCAGTTACTCAGATAGAACCTAGTGTCAGGACACTTCGTTCTCAACTTTCTACCCAAATTCTAGACATTATGTGTTGACCGAGTGAATTTAACGCCGCGCCTTAAAAACCTTATAGAATTTCATATTTTCCTTTGACATGAAATTAGCCAAAAGGCCATTGTACATCATAATTGGACACTTAGTGTAAAACAATAGAATCATACAATATATAGTCAATGCGCATGCTAACAGATGTCATGGTGCGTTGTTACTTTAGAATTATTAACAGAAAGTGGAGTTTAATTACCAGAACGATACTGATAGCATAAAGCAAAAAAAAATTTTGAATATATCGTAGAATACTTAGTTGTTTTATTATAATATGAGAAAAAACTCATTAGAAATTTAAGGATTCACCATGAGTGCCCATCGCGTTGCAGAGAGAGGAGTTTGGAGAGTACCTGCGACTTACGAGGCGTATGTAGGTTAAAGGGACCCCTTATATAACCTAATAATTATATTTTTAATCCACATCTAATAAACTTAAAATTAGTATATATTGTAAATATTACAATTTTTAATTAATTTATTTTAATTTAATTGATTTATTCTAACTGATTTTTATACTTATTTATCTTAAGCCGGATGCAGATAGTATTAATTATGTAGGTAGAGACTATAAGGCAGTAGCAGTAGTAAAAGCTTTCCCATATTATTAGACTTATTAGGTATTGAGTAGTGAATTCTAATGACTAATATCGTCTATTAAAGCCAGGAATACACAATCACTTTAAAAACATAACTGCGAAATGTCGTCATATTTTATTATTATAATTTGCCCCTTACAAATTGGTATGTTTAATAAAGTGAACAAAAACAATATTAATTTAATATAAATATGCAATTATCTATATAAATAAGCATGTATAATTGAACTTAGCAATATTCGCACCAATTACTTTTAAAATTACAAATGTCAAATTTGTAATATGCGTGAATAGGTTGATAAGTCGAAGTAAAGTATATATGGTTACTTTATTTATAGGGTGAAGTTAAATGACTAAATAAATTTGCAGAATTTGCAAAAAATTGTCGATAAAATTTAAATTAAAATATGTTTTCCCTGAAAAGTAGGTATTTTTGAATAGCATTTTCACGGCTAGTACAGAAATAAACCTTACAGTACATTTTTTATATTAAGAAAGTATTATATATATGATATATATTTAACGCCTGTCGTGGCGCAGAGGCACAAGCGTGCGACTGTAAACGCGATAGGTTGTGGGTTTGATTCCCACTCCAGGAAATGTAAAATTTAGTATTTTCATTTCTTGGGTTTGGTAACAAGGCAAAGCGCGGCGTTGAGTTCCGCTCCGCCACTCAACACGCAATGCCCCAATTCGGCGAAAAGTGGGGAACGGAATTGTTGAAAGAGAATGAAGTGTATATATCTTTAATAAGGGCGCTTGGAACGTGCCAGTGGAGCACAAGCCATTTCGTCAATATCACCTTGTATGGAGAACACATGATGGAGGAATCATCAGCAAAAAATTCTAAAAGTCTTTAGTTTACAACTCAAGAAGCCAATAAAGTAATAATATTACAGTAAAGATTTTACATACAAAATAACTTTCTAGTACTTTTACTGCCTATGTTATTGTTTTACTACAGCCATTACATCGATGATCTACAGAGTATGTAGTGCCATATAAAGTAACATTTGAACATTCTAAATTAGCAGTAGTGGAGTGCAATTTGTTTTATGATGATATTGAACTTTGTGGCATTGTGATGTTGTTTTGTATGTAGATGCCATTATGGCGCAGCGGAACAGCGTCTAACTGTTAATGCGATTGGTTCTAGGTACGATTTTCACTCGGGGGAATGATTATGTTGAAATTAATGTCGTTTCTCCGCTTTGACCTGGCATTTTATCCCAATGCCTCATATTCGGGTTGAAACGAAGAACGGAGTGTCTTTAAATGCTTCAAGTCGTAAATTTCAATAATATTCTTGATCGGAAATAAAATATAAAAATATAAACATCTGCTATTTTCATATTTTATATATATATTTTTTACTCATTTATAACTTCTTCGAATCATCTTGTTACTTTAATACAATTTGTATTATTAATTTAATTGTGAAAATACCTTAGAAAGCACAGTTATTAGTCGAAGTCAAATTAATCATTAGAATAAAAACTTGATGATTCTAGTGATATTAACTTGGAACAAAATGAAAAGCTTCGGTTAAGTGACAATAACATCCACTGACACGATAATTACATATTGAATGAGCTTTCTTCTTTAGAAAGTAATGAGCTTAATACCTTACTTACTTAAGTATATAATATATATAAGTTTGCTAATATCTATTTTCTTATACTATAAAATATACTTTAAAAACTAAATATTATTGTTTAATAAAGTAATTTTTAGAAAACATATTAAAATTTGAACAAAGCGGGACTCGAACCCGTGCCTCTTAAATTCGTCTAAGCGCTCTAACTACTAGGCCTTACATTCGTTACAACTTGTTGTATGCATATTTGTCGAGAGAATTTTACCAATTTCTGCTACCCAAATTATTACTAAGTACAATCCTTTTACTAGAGAGCTATGCTATTAAATATTTTTTGAGTGTTAATCACTTAGGAATAGAGTAAATCTAATGTGTTTGTTTATCTAGATTTTCTTTGCCATATAAAATATATTTTAATGTAGTTTTACCACCTTTCAAAAAGGTGAAAAGATTGAAAAAAAATTAGATGTTAAAAAAATTAGATCTTACTTGTCAGGCAACTTAATCGCTTTTGATTAGTCCGAAATTTCCGAAATTAATGTACAACCAATAGGTTTAGACCACGAAAAAATTTTAAGTGTTTCCAGTAATTTAATATTTAACTGACTCGAAGTGTCTTCGAATGTATATGTAGCATATGTATTTCCAATATATTCACGTACAATACTAAAAGCTTATAGTATTCAAACAAATCTTCTATTGCCACACAATTCTATTGTAGTTAAATTTATCTGTCAAATAGTTCCTTTTAAACAGCTGGCCTTAGTCACTAACCTTGGAACTTTTATTGCCCAAATATCAGATCTAGAGGCAGAACAATGCTATCTGTATCTGTGAATAATTGTAGAAAGGAAACTGTTAAGTGATTTTACTGATAAAAGATATTGCATTTGCATCGATAGAGTGATCGATTTGCTTAAATTAATATACATCCTAATGTTATTATGTATGTAATACTATTTAGAATATATAGTGGAGTGGAACAGTGTCGGATAGTAATCATTATGATTGTGGGTTCTTTTCTTAGGGAAATAATATTTACTTTATATTTATTAAGACAAAGACAAAGTATGGCATACTCCGTATAAACCGTAATATGTAAAAATTATCCAAAACATGGACAACAGTGTCTCGACATTGCCTGCTTATCGTGCTCAAAACAAGTGTGTATTTGGCTTTATATAAGCATAAAGTATATTTACAATTATAAGACTGCAAATAACACTTTAAGTAGTTTTCCGTATAGAACGGTAGAGAGAGAGAGAGAGCAGTGTCACTCACTCCGTTCCCTGTTTAGTAATAATTTACGAGTATTCATGTTTTTTTAAAATAATGTAAACATTCCTCTTAGCCAGATTTAATTTGACATATGTACACTATCAAATCTTATCATTAATTGTTGAATATTATGTAAAAAATAGTACGCGGATATGTACTTTTTTTATATTTTAACTCTAATAATTCTCTCTTGTTACTTGTAAGTTTATTTTCTTACTTTCTTTTAAATAAACTTCCTTCCTAAATATCGCTAACTATACCTTTATACTTAAAAAGAGATTAAAAATTTTAAGCTCATATTTTGGTACACTTGTTTTACACATACAATACGTTATATCACTTAGACAGTTCCCATTTCATTTATTAATAACTGTGTTATATCACCACATTTTTCCGCCAAATCGTTCTCGATACCAAATCAATTTAAAAATAGTCGTCGGAAACTAACGATTTCGCACACCCGATATTATCAAAGTTTTTACTTCAGAAAACCATTTGGGTTGAGAACAACGTGGTCAATGTCAAATTTACTAGATTTATTGCTCACTTCATAGTTTTTGCGTATTCATTTACATTTTTTTTTATGGAAAATTGATGAAATTACTTGTTTGATTTTTCTATAAAAAGCTGATGATAAACCATCATTATTTCTTATATCGAGTTCTTTCACTCTTTCAATTGAATAAAATTAAATATTCTTTACTGGTCACAAAACGTATAAATATCACAACGAAAAAATTGCTCGCTCACCCCTACCGTCCGAACCCCTCTACCTAACTAAATTTGTAATGATAGTGAAACTAACGCCATCTTTGAAATAATAAAATAAGTGATAGATATTACCAGAAGATAGTTCTAGACAGGCCGATATATTTTAGTAGATTATAGAGAGATTACGCTGCTACATCTCTCGCTCGATATAATATTTAAGAAGTTTGACGCGTGAATTTATAAAAGAAGTGTTCTTACAAACACTTACATACTAGATATCTCATAACTGTGGTATGTAGGCCAATATATGCGGATTCATCTATTTTTTATGCTTTACAAAGCAAATCTTAAGATGGTAAGACTCGAATTTAGACGATATTAGATAAGTATTTTTTGGCAATTACTTCCTGAATATAACCAAGTTAAAGCTTATTAAGTTGCATAACAGTTAATTAGAAAGTATATGTATATTACCAATGTGCTAGGTTACTAAATGAATGTATGGTATTTAATTAATGTGAATAATTTTGAAATTATCGTAGGATTGAGAACTTTAACATCTTTTTGAAGTTTTAAAGTGTTAATCACATACTTAGAAAAAGAAAATTTCGACACAGCCGGATATATAACACTTGGTTTAGTGGCCAGAGTGCTTGGACGGTTTCCAAGAGGCGCAGGTTCGAGTCCCTCTGTGTTTAAATTTTTGTACGTTTTCTAAATATGTTTAACTTTAAAACCTACTTACTAATCTTAAGTTAATTTATACTTAATTGAAGCTGTTTAAGTTAAAGATTTAACAATTTACATTACTAGCTTTTTATCCTGTGGCTTCGTTTTCTTCGGATTTTTGAAAAATTCTCTCGTAGTGTTCCTCTACACTGCTATAGAAGCTTACATATCGATTTCAGCATCTATGGTCAGTAATTTAATAATTATATTCAGTAAAGCATTTAAGCATAAAAATAAAGCATTAAGCAAGCTATTAAGAATAATATGTATAGAACAGATTCAATTAAATAAATATACTATATTTTATAATTAGCATTGTGTGGGTTTTTTAATGTTATTAATATAAGAACTCAAGGTCATCTGTTATCTGTTCGCTATAACAAGTTATAGCTAATAACCGACTATCTATAATTTTATTACCACTGCATAAATTATTTGTAGGCTAAGAGTTAGGAACTATGAGATTTTGTTAATTGAAAGTTAATTACAATTCTAAAAAACAAATCAAACGGGCTTTGAATACACTAAAAAGTACCTGTATAACCTATATATTACGAATAACTCTAAAACTACTCAACATGTCTTAACTAAATTAAATGAGACTTTAAAAGTACTAACTATCGTATTAAAAAGAATCCTCAAAAATAGTCGCCCCAGTAGAAAGTTATGACATTTAAAAAGTACACTCAGTCTTTTTAAGAAGTCAAAAAAAGACTTAAATATGTCGTTATATTGACAAACGTGACGAAAATCACCAAAATGACTTGTCGCACTGCTCTATATTTTTATTAAATAGTTATAATAGACGCTCATGTAGCGTAAAATTGAAAAAAAAAAGAACAAAATTTGGGTCACTATGAAATATTAAAATATTATAGTGTAAATTAATAATACTGTAATAACCTACATATTCAATGTATTTAATTAAAAATCTAATTTTGCTTTAATATTATGCACTCACTTTTAATATAATTCAAAAGATACATTCAAATAATATGAATGTCTGAAATTGCTTACGTAACATTTCTGCATACAAAAGACTTCAACGCGCTTTTCGATCTACGTTAAGGGCAGCGAAAGTTGATAACAAAAGTTATTTATAAATGTCATTTATATGATTTATTACTTTATAAATATTATAATATAATTTATTATTGTACTGTCTTTGTTTATTCTTTATCAGCATATCATTCTACCTTTATTGTAACTTCTAGACTTTATGTAATACAAAAAAACTCAAATAATATACTTTGTGCTATATTTCTTTTCGCGAATTTAAAAAAAAATACAAAAATCATAGCAATCAGAGTGAATGTCGTAGCTGGAAACTACGGAATTTAAAGGTAAACATGTCTCTTAGCTAGTAGTTTAGTAATCATTTGTATGATCTTAGTATGACAATATTGTGTACAAGAATTACCGAGAATCAAATCTAAATATGCACGTAGGTGTAAACGTATAATTTATTATAATAAAATGTATATCACTTTTAGATTTATATATAGAGATCCTCCTCTACTTTAATTTATTTCATTTTTTTAGACTATATATAGACTTAACTGTGGAATGGCCTACCTCCGGCAGCTTTTCTAGGTCGGTACGAAACGGGTACCTTCAAAAAGCGCACCTACTCCCACCTTAAAGGCCGGCAACGCACCTGTAACTCCTCTGGTGTTACACAGGGCCGTGAGCGACGGGATCACTTACCATCAGGTGACCCGAATGCTCGTTTGCCTTGTCCTTTTCCATAAAAAAAAGCGACTGTATATATTAATTACCTTTCAATTTTCGGTCAAAGTTTTTGCGAAAGTTATTTTTATTTTCAAATTTTCTATTAAAGTACTAATATGATATAGGCTTTTAGTTATTAGTGACGTGAAAGTGCTTGACAATGTAAATTTAAATCACATTTCTAATTACATTCCAGTTGAACCATAATTTCTATGCACTTTCATTATGTTATGAATAAGTTACAGTACAATGGTACGATCTTAAATGACTGATTATCTTAATTGTTGAGTCCTATCTCTAAGTGAAATTTATGTAGCTTTAAGCTTTATCGTAAAGGTAGTCAGAAAGAACCTAGTGTCAAGACACTCCGTTCGCCACTTACCATCCGAATTTGAGATATAACGTATTGAGAGTTGGAACGTAACGCCTCACTTTTTCTTGCCAGAGCGGAAACATGGAAATGATTTAAATACCATCATTCTCCCGTATAGGAATCGAACCCATAACTAGTCACGATCACAGACACAATATTGCAATGCATGGCGATGGCGATATCTTGCATTAGTCTATTCTGTACATGCAACTTTTATAATCTTTATTTTAACAAAACAGTATTCTTAATACTATACAATATAAAGGAAGAAGCAAATAAAGCATTTTATGCTAATTTATCGAACGTCCTCGAATTATAATTTCATTGACCAATTTATAATAAAAAAGCTTTGGTCATGGCTTCTGAGAACAATAGTGTAACACAGATATAAATATTGTTTACGATAAAGCCATTCTAAAACCATTACTTAGCTTATATGTCGAAACATTGCACCAAAAAGTTTCTTGTTAGGTTTGAAACCGATTTCGTTATCTAAAATATTTATTAAAAAATTCTTAAAAGCTCAATAATACAAATTATTTTGTATTTCAATAATTCATTTTAATAAAAGAATTTTGGCTACAAGACTTAGACAATAGTTCGTCTGAATTTTTTATGTATATTGCCGCATAATTTTTCACAGTGAGAAACAATTTTGATGATTCTCTTCAATTAAATAATTTAATTTTTTTAATTAAATTAATAAATTAAATTTGTTTTTGAGTTATTCGTAATAACTTTACTTTTTATTTGAAGTTGGATTTTTTTTAACTTCACGCTGTAACCCGCATATAGCAGGGTAGGCAGAGGGAACCAGAGAACCTAGTGTTGAGACACTCCATTCTCTTTCAACAATTCCGTTCCCCACTTTCCGCCGAATTGAGGCATTGCGTGTTAAGTGCGTTAAAATCTTAATTATGATTATTATTTACGTAATATAATTTGTAGAAATACCACCAAAGTATAATACTAAATTCCTTTTATCTTATATTCTCGTATACTTATTGATTTTTCTATAAAAAACATAAAAAAACCCTTAAAAATTTGTTAGGACATAACATTATTAATTTATTTTAAAATACTGCACATGTGATATGATTAATTTTTCATTGACACAGATGTTGCAAAGTCGGTTGAATGTGAATGTATAGAAGTGCATTCACTTATTTTACGCAATTTGTATGCTCGTGATATAATAGATACCAATGTAATTTATTTCAAGATGTACGAGATGATGTTCTTAATATGCTGGGATTTGTTAAATTGTGTAATTTATACGCAATTCTGAAGTCGATATTAAAATTGTATACTTAACTGGACAACAACGTGTCACTGTAAGTGCAATTGATTGAGTTCGATTACCACTCGGAGAAATAATTATATAAGATTTTATTTTATTATTAGCCTGTCGTGGCGTAGAGGCACAAGCAAGCAACTGTAAACGCGACAGGTTGTGGGTTCGAATCCCACTCCAGGAAATGTAGTATTCTCATTCCCTGGGTCTGGTAATAAAGCAAAGCGCGGCGTTGAGTTTCCTCACTCAGCACGCAATGCCTCCATCCGGCGAAGGTGGGGAACGTAGTGTCTTAACATTATGTTACATATATATGCGGGATACAGAGTGACGCTAAAAAAAAAAAAGATTTTTTTTGAACACTTTGGTAAGATATAGCACGTTTTTGAATTCTACTATCCAACACGTAAATTCTAGAATAAAAAAATGGCGAAAATGTTTTGGTTTAAATTTGAATGGTAAGTTCGATAATTTAAGTAGTTTTTTATGATTAAAAACATATATTTAATGACGCTAAGTGACTAACAGAACAATTACGCGCGAAACTACTACCTATCGATAGTTGAAATTTGGCATTTAGTCTCTTTGGAGAGAACAAAAGTACAATAAGAGAGGATTTCGCAAAATTCACGGAAAAAAGGGTTTAGGTTTTATTGTCCATGCAAGCGAAGTCGGACTATATAGCTTATATACATGATACAGTACTTCTTATTAGATATGTCTATAATATGAGATATTATATCAAAATATGACCATCAGTGGTAAGCCGCAATCGTGATGAGTTGGATGTTACAAAACCGATAAGCTCTCAGTGGCGAGGTCGGTAGCGGCGTAACTAATAACTTTAGCGCCAGTATTGATTACAAATATTTTTAACGCTAAAATCATAACAAGGCTTGAGGTCATCGTGGCACAGTGGACAGCGTCTGACTGTAACTGGGAGTGGTTGTGGGTTTGATTCATACTTTGGGGAATGATCATATTTAAATTATTTTTATTTCTCTACTCGTGTAAGAAGCAGGGCATTAAAGATAAATATAAAAAAGATAAAAAGATATTTAATCAAAAAATATTTTTCAAATTGAGTAGCCGAGACTTCCCAGTAAGTAGTCAAAGACACTTTTGTTGAGAATGTCTCGCTTCTCCGATGGCTTAACAACATATTACATAACAATAACATGCATATAACATATAACATAATACATATAACTTACTAGTAACAAAGCGGTGTGTGTGTGTGTGGCGTTGAGTTCCATTAATCGGCACACAATGTTACGAATTCGAACTGAAAGAATAGAACGGAGTGCCTTCATAGTAGATTCATTCTAACTACCCTGATAACCAGGAAAACGTAAAGCTGAAAACAAAGGATTTTCCGATCTAGTTAGATCCATCATAACGCTAGATTCCCCCATGTTTTTATTAATATTGATGTCGACGGATTGTCAATGTCTGTCCTGCAAAGAAATTGTGGAATATAAAATTATATAGCAGAGTTTTTCAAAAAACAAATACGTTAGTCGAAACTCTTTGGCATTCCATTTATATTCATCGTATGGATGTTGGGATCTGTGACCCAAATATAAATAAACAACAACAAAAACTTGGTTACTGTAGTAGAAATCACTTTTAAGAGTACCTTTTTATGTCTTACAAAAACCTTACTCTAAGGCTCTATTATTGAATATACACTGGAATTCCAATTCCAATACAAATATGTATGCGATGTAAGTGTTTCGAAATCGTGATAAAATAAAGTAAATTCTTAAGTTCAATTACAATTTGATTTTGAAGGTCGCATTCATCTTTAATGCAACTATGAGGAGGTTGCTTCATTGTAAATTCAGCTTAAATTCATATAAGACTTGCTTGTTTTACATTACTTAAACGTGTTTGAAATTGTGCCAAAATTGCTAAGATTACTCAATTATATATAAATATACATACGTATTGTCTACAATAACTTATCTATTTAACACATTATTACACCAACATATAAATGGGTGTACCGTATTGGTGTAAAAGGCCTTATCACCATTGGTGATCTCAGATGAAGTCGTCATAGACGACATCAACGCTTAACATAAAGCTTAATATAGTCAAAGGGAAGCCTCAATAAGAAATTCCTTTTTTCCACAGGAATTTGAGATACTGCTTGTTGAAAATCTTTTTTTTTTTATTTTTTATCGTGAGGAAATCCGTTACGGATACCCGCCCGATTGAGGACTCGGATAGATTATGTGGGACTCTGGAACGGCAGACGTCGTTCGTAGACCCACTAAAACCTAACAGTGTTCCTCCTCGCCGCCATTAGGTGTTGAAAACCCTTCGCTTTATCTTACCAAAGTAAGGAAATTAAAATAGTATTTAAATTGTAAAATACTTGATAATAATTTCAATATATTATTAATTATTTAATATATTATCAATTGAAGTTTATTTTAAATTAAAAGTAATTATAATGTGATACAGTTTAACGACATTATCTTGTCCACATCACAATCGATTACTGTAGCAAACCCTTTCATCGGTGAAAACCCAAACGATCTGGCAAGCCTTGAGAAAAACATGCCGGACTGTGTTCAAGTTGTATTGCGCTTGTTTAAGTCAGTCTTGTCATTCATGCTAAAAAGTAAGTAGTGTATAAAGTTTTGCTGAAATTTTTCCTTTTTTTATATTGAATGGGTTGATTGATTTGTTTTCAGCTTCAAGATTCCGCATTGCAGAGTAGTCAGAGAGAGTTCATTCCGTTTCATAAAATATAGCCCGCAATTTTTTTTTTCGTGGACCTTATGATCAAACCCACACTATGTCCGTTCATAGCTTTCATAGGTTTTAATGTAAGACCGTTGTGTTTGTTTTAAGAAATCCTCTGTTAGTGCTCCTCTGTCGTCCCCAAGAAACCGTTTTCCAGTTTGTACTCAGTGATTTTAACTCTGTGTTAGACTGAGTGACTCAGTTTACATTTATTGATTGTATATTAATCCAAAGTATGATAACTGCACCGATAAACATCACGCTTAGTCGAGCAAATCCGAATTGCCCCACGATGACATCTATATTTCATTGTTTTAATAAAATTGATAAAATTATATTTATTAGAATCGTATCTAAGGCCATCGTGGTCCTAAACATGGTTTCTAGTCTGTCTGTAGATGCGATTCGTTGTGGGATCGATCTTCACTAGGGGAAATTATGATATTTCGAATATTTTCGTTTCCACGTGCTGGTGCTCTATGCTTTCAGTGCAAAGAGCGGTGTTGAGTTACTCAACACAACATGTCTTGAATTCAGAGAACAAGTGGTGATTAAAGTTTCTTGACACTACGGGACGTCCCCCGAGGCGAGGCGTCGTAGTGGAGAGGGTTTCCACTGGGATTTAGTAGGTAGTATCGGGCTTAATGATGAATCCCATCCGCCTATAAGTCTAATATGCATTGCGCGTGGTTAGTCTGCGGAAAATGCACGCCCAAAAAAAACGAAAAAAAGTGCCTTAACACTAGTGTCCCCTACTTCGCTATAAGACAAAAAGAGTGAGGCACCTAAGAAAATATAAATTAAGAACATTATCCCCTCAGTGACAAGGGACAAGACCTTACAAGATCCATCGTGATAAAAGCCTTAGTAAAAAATGCGACGGTCAAACACAGGTAGTGGACCTTTGATTACGGAACTCACGAAATATTCTACTTAAAAGTCTACGTATGTACTTAAATATTTATATAGAATTGCTTACATACTTAAGATTAAAAAAAACATAATTAGTGAACTAAAATACTCATATTGCAACTATTTTATACAATTAGTGTTCGTGTGTTATAAAAAAGCTGTAAATGGTATTCGGTTATTTTTAGACTGATTTTATTAGCTCGGTATGTGTTATTTAAGTAGTCTATTGGCACAAGGGAGGGTCCATCACTATGCTTTTAAAAAAGCTTCTAAAAAGTTGACTTTTTTATAAAACCATATTTTTTTAAAGCTTCTTAAAGTAATATTTATTAAGCTTCAACAATTTTCCCGCAATCCCGCATATATTGTGGTAAAAAAGTCCTACTCAGTTCTTCACCTTACGCCGGGTTTCCAGACATTCCATGTTGTGTGGCGGAATTGAACTTCGCTTTTTGTCTCAACAGTGCGGAGATACAAAAATAATTTAAATATGATAATTTCCCATTTCGGTTAGTCAATTCGTAATTTACAATAACAGTATTTTATATAAACATTATCTAAAATTTTTATATTCAAGTCACTATATATTATATATAGATTTTAGCCAATCATTGAAAATTGCTTAATTATCTAAGTAAGTGAAAGGGACGCTTATAACGACTTCGATACAAAGATAAGTAAATAATAGATTATGAAACTTAGCGTGCATTAAAGTTAAAAACATTTGAGCAGTTTTGAAATCACATTACAATTTAGACTAAAACTATTTTTTTCTCATAATTCATAAAATATCCTTTTTTAGCTTCACGCTGTATCCCGCAATAGCAGGGTAAGCAGAGGGAATTAGAGAACCTAGTGTTAAGACACTCCGCCCCCCACTTTCCGCCGAATTGAGGCATTGCGTGTTAGCTGGCGGGCCTCAACGCCGCGTTTTGTCTAGTTTCTAGAGCGAGGAAATGGAACTGAATACTCGTTTTAATATTTTTATTTCCTGACGTGGCAATCGAACCCACAGCCTGTCGCGTTTACAGTCACACACTTGTACCTATACAACACGACAGGCCTCAAATAAATTATAGTAATATTTTTTTTATATCAATATACATACAACTAATAAAAAATGGAGTGTCTAGGCACTAAGCTCGCTAAACAGAAAAGCACGTGAAGCTGTAAAAAAAAAAATAAAAAAAAACATTGATGATAGATTATCATTTTATTTATTTTTTTAATATTTTAATATTTGAGCAGTTCTGATATCACATTTAGACTATTTTTTTGTCGTATAATATATTTTATGTTACTATACATATAATAAATGAAGAACAGAGTGTCTTGGCACTTAGTTTTCTAAACAGGAAAGCATTTAAAGCTGTAAAAATAAAAATAAAAATAGCAGTCATAATACGTTGACCAGTTTTTGTTCCAATAATATTAATGTTTGCGGAAATAATAATTCAAAAGCTTTGTGAGCGTTTAGTATTAAATAGAGTAACGTTACTGTCAACTGTTGAACGTCAAGTTTTGTCAAATGTATTATCGAATTATATGTACGTCAATAGTTCGGTTAAGATAGCTTTATTTTTAACTGTAACATAATAAAACACATAAAAGAGTACAATTATTACGAATAGCTCAAAAACAATTCCGACCTTAAGCAAATTAAAATGGTACCATATCATAATAAGTAGATGTCATATAAAAAAGAATCATCAACTTAGTTCACTTGGTAAAACGTTATGCAAATAACGTATAAAAAATACAATCGAATTGAGAACCTCCTTATTTTGAAGTCGGTTAAAAATCATGTAATTTATTATTTGAATCGTAAAAATTAACAATATCTGAAGATTCACTCTGTTCTCCACTTTCCGCCGAATTGAGGCATTGCGTGCTGAGTGGCGGAACTCAACGCCGAGCTTTGCTTTGTTTCGAAATCCAAGGAATGAAAATACTAAAAGTTTACATTTCCTGGAGTGGGGATCGAACCCACAACCTGTTGCGTTTACAGCCGCACGCTTGTGCCTCTGCGCCACGACAGGCGTTAACTTACATACAGGCTTTTCAACAATTTATTTTCGGTTTTCTGTTCACTGGACCATGTGATTGATTTATTTCTGTATTTGATAATAATCTCACGTATATTTGTTCAAATAAGATTATTTTATTCACAGTTTTTGAGATTTAGATTTCTAATACAAAGAGAATGTAAATTATACGCTGTTACAAACTCGGTACAGAAATAAAACGTTTCGGCTTTCATAAGAGAATATTGTTTTAAGTAACAATTTCATAGAGTTGGAAATATAGTTTTTGAGTCTTAGCCTGTCGCGACGCAGAGGCACAAGCGTGCAACTGTAAACAACAGGTTGTGGGTTGGATTCCCACTCCAGGGAATGAAAATATTCAATGTTTATAATATTTAGTATTTTCATTGCCTCGCTATGGCAACAAAGCAAAGCGCAGCGTTAAGTTCCACCACTCAGCAAACAATGCCAATTCGGCGAAAAGTGGGGAACGGAAATGCTAAAAGAGAGCGAAGTGTCTTAACACTGGGTTCTCAGGTTCCCTCTGCCTATCTTGCTATGTGCGGGATACAGCGTGAAGCTAAAAGATTATAAATTTAATATAGAAGTTTATATATATACTGTTTTGAGAATTATATTGTCTATTCCTTGCTAGGAATTTAACACTATACCATTAAGAGATAATGAATATGGAATGACGGAACCCAATATCCCACATTGTCCAACAAGATCGGCTAAATGTACAGTTAAAATAGAAGAATGTCTGACAGGATTTAAAAAAAAA
>JAKGSA010000409.1:85510-98442 GCA_033558755.1 Philaethria dido
TATATATATATATATATTTCTCGAATTCAAAAAGATTCGAAAGCGGTGAACGGAGTGTCTTGACACTAGGTTTTGACTACCTTGCTAAACAAAAGAGTGTTGCTACACTATCATTTAAAAAAATATGCTCAGAAAATATAATATAATAACGTCAAGCTTCCTTGGCTAGGTAATTCAGTTTTATAATTATATAGGTAGTCGTTTGAAGCGATTGCTGTACTACGAGTAGATTACCTTGTCCTTTTAGATGTAAAACAATTAGTGCATTCGTTTTTTTATATATCCTATAACATTTAAGATGATTTTGAGTTATGATTGCTTGTAAACAAATTAAGATGACCTATCGTGAGTCAATGTCATATATCTTGTAGAATTATATTACTAGTTGTATATTGATTAAAATTATTTTCCAGATACACGCAATGCCTCAATTCGGCGGAAAGTGGAGAACGGAATTGTTGAAAGAGAATGGAGTGTCTTAACACTAGGTACTCTGGTTCCCTCTGCCTACCCTGCTATATGCGGGTTACAGCGTGAAGTTAAAAAAGAAAAAAAATCCAGATTAATTGCATATGTTTTAACTTCACGCTTTATAGAACGAAGTACGTAGAACGGGGTAGTCAGAGAGAATGGAGCGCTAAACGCTACGGTCTTTGCATACTTCTTTCGCTTCGTCCACAGTCACTAGCCTCTTCATGCATGCATTCTAAGGGTCCTCATGCTTTTTTATTATTTATAGCATATATTTTAGTATTTGGAAATACATTTTTGAAAACTTGACGTTTCGCACTGTAAAGTACAGTAGTGTGTGGTCACAGGTAGACTGACGGCTACGTGATATAAACCTACCTACATATACTCGATTAATCCATTTAAAATAGTTTCATTTAATATGTGTAAATATCGCTGAAATCCAAGATCTCATTAGTAGAAAAATATTTGTATTTTCATTACCAAAGATTTAATTTTTCATTATATGAATTATAATAAAAAAAACAGATTTTTTTTCACGTGTTACTTTTTCTTCTTACGCAGGGTTGAATTATAATAAAAAAAAACTCTTTTCTTCTTACGCAGGGTAGTCAGAGTGAAACTAGTGTTAAGACTCTTCGTTCTTCACTTTTTGTCCAAATTCATGACATTTCGTGTTTAATGGTGAAACTCAACGCTTTTCTGTGGATTACCAGTACGGAGGAACGAAAATTATTTAAATATCTATCGAGTGGACCCATTACTAAGCGTGTTTATAGTTTATCCTACTGTGCCATTATGGCTTCCATATTTGTAATATAATCAAAAATATTATGCCCGAATCAGAGTTTGCCATATGACTTAAATGAGCAGATATGGTTACTAAGCTTTTCCTGTGTATTATTATATAAAAAAATATTCTTTATATACATACATATATTAATCACGTATCTTTATTGATTTCAGGTAATTACTGTTCGTTATTCGTGATTATCAACAAAAATAAGTAAGTAATAGATATTCTATAAGACTTTGATACTTTGATCTGCTGTATGCGGGATGCAGCGTGAAGTTAAAAAAAAAAACTAGATTTATTGGATTAGGCAAATTAACACATTTCACTTTTTATTTTGCTTCAGTTACGAAACTATAGAATGTCAACGAAAAAATGTTGCAATAACAGTAAAGTTAACGAAAGAAATTTATTAGTGTGAATAAAAACGTGTTATATGATAAACATTTTGAAATATCCGTTCTTGTTATATACTATATATATGAACAATTTATTTATAAAAAATCTATAAATTGAAATATTGAATTAAATTCCATGTATACTTCTTAATTGCATGCATTTATATACAAGTGTTTTTAGCTTAGAGAATGTATAGTGTCGTGACACTCCTTTCTCCGCATTTCAAGACGATATGTAAGGAAACATCTGTTTTATTTAAACAAGTAGTTATATAAAATAATCAATGTTGTCAGTGACGTGTAAAATCCACGTTGCCCTGGCAACCCTTATGTTAAATATACCATATTGTAGTTATTTTATTACTTTATGGTTTTTCTGAAAGAATATTATGAAAATTAATGGTCTCTCTGCATTTTTTGTCAATGTACTTGACATGTGTTTTCATTCTCTTTTATATCTTCATAAGTAAATTAAAGATTTTCTTCACGAATTAATATAATAATAAAACGTTATGCAAGGAACATTTCCCTTTAGTTCTTTAAGCTAAAAGGTAAATATGGTACTAGCGATAGGGTTACATTTCTCGAAAACAAAAATGCAAGCGACAACTAAATTAGTTATAGAGCGTAATAAACAAGAATTTATTAGTATCAACTAATTCAATATGTACTTCAAGGTAGCTTAAAAAATTATAATTAACGTATTAAATAGGTCTATGCATAATATTAAAAACGAATTAGTATTGACATTTAAAATAAAAAATATATAAAGAGGTAAACATGTGACGGATGTGTTTTTGTTCATAAATAACGTATAATTCAGTTGAAATATTTTTTTTCTTTTTATATGAATAATTTAAGTATGTATGAATCTATCATAGCGCAGTGGAAGAGACTCGTTTGACTGTAAATAAGCTTTCAGTAAGGAAAAGTACGGTGTTGTGTTCCGCCACTTAATATCACTATATCCGCCGGAAACTGTAGAAGGAGGTGTTCCAATACTAGATTCTTGCTGATTACTATGTTATGCGGCTAAAAGATTGAAGCTGCAATTTCTATTTGCATATATCATAACATATAGATTGTAAATTTTTAAGTAAGTTTATTTTATTAAGAAAATATTAATAAAAAATATTAAAAATATATAAAGGTTGGCGTACAAATGATGTACGCCAACCTATATATATCTCTACACATTATTTTCATAGTAGGGGTTGCCTAGAAGAGATCACCTGTGTTGATAAGGCCGCCTTTACACCAATATTTTACTTACTTCTTTTGTTTTTTTTTTTGTTCTTTGTTATAATTGTTGTTGGTGTAATAAAGAATTAAATAAATAATAATAAATTAATTCAAAATTAACTTAATTACCTCAAATTATTTAATTATTATGTAATGGCTTCTCTTTGCCATTAAAATTTTAAATGTTTTTTTTTGTTACTTTAATATGTCGAAATAAATTTGTTATAATAGAAATTTAAAATAAGGAAAATACAAATGTGTTAACTTAAACTGTACCTATTTAACAATTTTTTTTCGAACTTCTTTCTTTCGAACACGCGCCTCTTGGGAGCTGTCCAAGCGCTATGACCGCTAAGCCATGCGTTCTATCTATGTGTCTGTTTATCTAAATTAGAGAGGAAAGCGAGAACGGAGTGTCTCGACACTAGATTCCCTGCCTACCATTATATAAGGGTAAAAGCATGAATTTAAAGAATATTCACTGTTCTGTCATTTACAGCATGATTGCACTATAACTATTAAGCCCATGATAAATTAACATCATAAAAAGTCCATGATTTAAATTAGTTTTATGTAGGCAATTAAAATTGAAGCGTGTAATTAAATATTGAATAGCTTCATTTATTTACGTCAATAAAGACATTGAAAGAGGTTCTAGAAAAAATATAATATTCAAATTACGATCACTGTATTAGTGTAAATTTTAATGAATTTAAAAACTCTTCCGTTATTAAGAGAATGACATACAACGCATAGTCAAAAGTTGCATGTAAGTTTTGCGGTATGGGAAATAGGAATAACCAGAATAATAATACATTTTTTTATTAAAAAAAATTGTAAGCTCATAGAATTTTTCCTAAATATATATTTTTTTTATCTTCACGCTGTATAGCAGGATAGGCAGAGGGAACCTAGTGTTAAGACACTCCGTAAATAAAAAATAAAAAATAAATATAAGTTTAATAAAATTAATATAGATTTAAAATTTATATACTTACTTTTTAACACATCTCCCGCATGTGCAAGGTAGGTAGAGTGACATTTTTTTAACTTCACGCTGTATCTCTTATATAGCAGGGTAGGCAGAGGGAACCAGAGAACCAAGTGTTAAGACACTCCATTCTCTTTCAACATTTCCATTCCCCACTTTTCGCCAAATTGAGGCATTGCGTGTTGAGTGACTTAGTGCTTATATTATTATCTTTTGGTCTATTTTCAAGAGAATGCGTGTAAAGTGCGGAGGTAAGCGCCGTATTTTATGTATCTAAGCCAGCTTCAATGTATTCATTAAAAAATTATATAAAAAATATGATAAACACCTATATTACACAATTAATATTATTTTTACAATATCTTTTGTTTTGTGATACTTGTGAATACCCGTATATATTTTTTGAACATATAAGTATAATTCTCATACGATCTGCCAATATTTACTAAATATGTAGAAAATATCGTTAGGTACAGGATTATTTGCATGAATTATTTCTGGGCTTGGTAACAAGGCAAACCGCGGTGTTGAGTTCCGCCACTCAGCACGCAATGTCTCAATTCAGCGGAAAGTGGGGAACGGAGTGTCTTAACACTAGGTTCCCTCTGCCTACCCTGCTATATGCGGGGTACAGCGTGAAACTATTAATGTATGTATGTAGTTATTTCAAATGCAGTAATCTATTAGGGTTTCCCTAATCGGGCTTGCTTGAAAAATACTTGTTAATATCCGTTTGTAGAAATACTTTATTAGTATTCTCTTGATTTAATAGACTTGGCTTATTGAGATATAAGATATTAATTTTTAATTTACTTTAGCTTCACGCTGTATCCCGCACATAGCAGGGTAGGCAGAGGGAACCTGAGAACCTAGTGTTAAAACACTCCATTCTCTTTCAACAATTCCGTTCCCCACTTTCCGCCAAATAGAGGCATGGCGTGCTGAGCTGGCGGAACTCAACGCCACGCTCTGTCTTGTTACCAGAGCGAGGAAATGAAAATACTAAATATTATTTAATGTTTTCATTCCCTGGAGTAGGTATACAAGTAACTTGTACCTCTGCGCTACAACAGGCCACTTACTTAATTAACTTAAACCTGTGTATAACAAAAGATAACAGTTTCTAAATGATTCCTTATTTAATAATGTTAATAATTAAATAATTCTATAAAAAACATGAATTGGTAAATGGAAAAAAAATGCTAATACCGCGCTTTATTTTATTATTTATCTTATAAGAAAAGAATATAAATATTTTAAAATATTTCCTTCGCTTAGGAATCGAACCCAGAACCAACCGCGGTTAGAAGCTACACATAAATACTGAGCCTATGCGTTACGATGGCCTCAAAACACTAATTTAGGAGTTCCTATTATATTTTGTATAATTTATACATATTAGGCGGAAATAAGATTTTTCTAATTTCCGTATCCGATCGCCCACCAAATAATCACGCCCATCAAATTAACACGTAAATTAACTTGAATGATTACCGGATCATATATATAGTCATCACTTAAAAGTACTAAGTAGTCTTTTTTTTTAACTTCACGCTGTATCCCGCATATAGCATGGTAGGCAGAGGGAACCTGAGAACCTAGTGCTAAGACACTCCATTCTCTTTCACTAATTCCGTTCCCTACTTTCCGCTGAATTGAGGCATTGCGGGTTGAGTGGCGGAACTCAACGCCGCAATTTGCCTTGTTACCAAACCCAAGAAATGAAAATACTAAATTTAACATTTCCTGGAGTGGGAATCGAACCTACAACCTGTCGCGTTTACAGTCGCACGCTTGTGCCTCTGCGCCACGACAGGCGTACACGACACGTAAATTAACTTGAATGATTACCGGATCATATTTATAGTAGATTACTAGAAATACGAGTTTAATGACATTAGCGATTATTGCTTCATTTCCTTGTTTGACGTGTTACATATACTGGCTTTCAAGTAAAATAATAATACTATGGATTGGTCTTTTAAAAATAAGTAAATTTAATTATTTGTAAGCGTAAAAAAATATAGAGATATTTTTTAAGTGAGTGAACTCGGTAAGCGCCTGTCGTGGCACAGAGGCACATGCGTGCGATTGTAAGTGCGACAGGTTGTGGGTTCGATTCCCACTCCAGGAAATGTTAGTATTTTCATTTCCTGGGTTTGGTAACAAGGCAAAGCGCGGCGTTGAGTTCCGCCACTCAGCACGCAATGCTTCAATTCAGTGGAAAGTGGGGAACGGAGATGTTCTGTTTGTTAAATTCGTTTATTATGGTAAATTATATAAAGAAAATGTAGTAATACCATGCTTCTCTATATCGACGATATACGAGTACATACAAATATATAAGCCGTAGAATGAGGAAACGGATTACGTCTCTACCTTTATATATTACTTTATTTTATAATAAAAACTTAATTTCCTATGACTTTACTAAGAAAATTATCTCGCCTTCAAGAGGTTGAGAAAGAAGTACTTTTAATTAAAAGAATCACTCTCAATCTTGTAATTCTGGCAAGGATATCCGGTTCACTGAAAACGTTATATGATGAATGAATCCGGACACGACTGCAAATTTTCCAGTTCAGATCGGACGACAATTTTTTTTTTTAAATATAAAATTTTCTGAATGGGAATACTCACAATTATCGCAAGAACTTGACTCTACAAATTTTCTTATAAAATTATAGTAGATAGCATTCGCCCTCTCTATTTCCATTATTTATGTTTTTTAACAAGTACTAATGCCTGTCGTGGCGCAGAGGCATAAGCGTGCGGCTGTAAACGCGACAGTTTGTGGGTTTGATTCCCACTCCAGGAAATGGAATTTTTCATTTCCTGGGTTTGGTAACAAGGCAAAGCGCGGCGTTGAGTTACGCCACTCAGCGCGCAATGCCTCAATTCGGCGGAAAGTGGGGAACGGAGTGTCTTAACACTACGTTCCCTCTGCCTACTCTGCTACATGCGGGATACAGCGTGCAGCTATGTATGTTTGTAATAAGTATATATCGTTTAAATTTTATAGGCCATTAGCAATAAAAATGGTTTATAAACATATATAAATTAAGATAGCCTTCGATTTGTTTTTAATATAATATATCCTAATTAGTACAACATAACATTTACATTGGAATTCCATTATGATGTCTTTTATTATTTTAAAATTAAATACGTGAATTTTGACTTCTGTTCATGATGTAATAAGTTAATCATACATAAATATAGTTCAGTTATTTGGAAAGCTCTTACGTGATAGAGTCACGCATATCGCACCCGCCTTATTCGTCTCTCTACCTTACAAAAGTTGGAAATTTTGCTAAATATATTTATATTTTTTTTATTAAAGCCTGTCGTGGCGCAGAGGCACAAGCGTGCGACTGTAAACACGACAGGTTGTGGGTTCGTTTCCCACTCCAGGAAATTGAATTTTTCATTTCCTGGGTTTGGCAAAAATAATGCAAAACGCGGCGTTGAGTTCCGCCAATCAGCACGCAATGCCGGCGGAAAGTGGTGAACGGAGTGTCTTAATACTAGGTTCCCTCTGCCTACCCTGCTATATGCGGAATATAGCGTGAAGCTAAAAAAAATATTAGAGAAGGCCTTTCAGGCTTAGTAAGACAGAGTCGAAGTGGCTGTAAACGTGTTTGCTTGTAGGTTCAATTTCCACTCAGGGAATCGATTATACTTTTTTTATATTCATTTCCTCGTCATATAATAAAGCGCGGCGTTTAGTTCCGCTACCTAAAATTACAAGGTCTCAATTTCTGGCAGAAAATGGTCAAACGAATGTCTTAACATTAGGTTCTCTACTTATTGGAAATACCCTGCTATGTGGGACAAAGTATGATGCAGAAGCATTTTATGATAAAATAATTTAACATTTCAATCTATAACCATTGTGGACATAATTTGACAAAAAACAGAGTCTAAATGTCTTTGAACTTTTAATTTTAAGCTTAATTAACTTTTTTATACAATCGTGCTTCGATATTCGCAAGCTTTAAGAGTTTGATAAATGTCATCCATGTGACATATACACATGTATGAAATGCCATCAGATGAACTATTAAGTCGAAAAATGTTTTGACTTTTCCTCCTGCAACAAAAAACTAGTACAAGGTCAGTTTATTTTAAGTGAATCCGCTAATAATAGCAAGAAACTTGAAAAAAATATAAAAAAATGTATACTAAAGTTGATTAATTTTGCCTTTTATGGTAAAATATGTAGCCAAGAATGGCTTTCAGAACAACTTTACAAAGAAAGATGTGAGAAATATGATTTATTAAGCAAAATATACGATATAAGTCCATATGTGTATTTTCCTGTCATGCATTCCCTACATCTATACTCGTATATAAATACGTCAAGGAAAAATTTTGGATCCCTTTTTACGATGATTAAGCGGACGGAGGAGCATGAAACTCGGCACACTTATAGTGACGTTGAAACTTATAGTGAAGAACTTATAGTGAAGGAGTGCACAATGATATATATTTTCAAAAAAAAATTAATAAAAATATATTAAATTAATAAAATAAATGTTACACACACTACCATGATTTGACATTCATGTTTATATAAAGTGACATATACGTCACTACGCAATGCGTTATTAACGCATTTACGGGGACACTAGTTTAAATAGAAACTTATAGGCAATAATTTGTCTTATATCGCTATAGGTATGTATAGGCAGGATATTACCTATACTTATCTATAATTACATATGTATGACTGTTCCCGATTTTCTACTTAAACAGGTTGTAGTATAGGATGGTTACCTTACTTTGATTTTTGCTTACTTACTTATTAATGTATATTTTGTTCGTTGGTAGGAGGTTCGTCCTCCGTCTGGCTCGCGACCACTATCATGTCAAAGACGAACCGTCAAACATCTAACGATGTGTTCCGGTTCGATGACATGTAAGCCAGGTTTTCCCTATGCCCACCCATCCTTTCCCCAGAATGTGATAGTTCCTCATCCATCTGTATCCCTTAGGTCGGCAACACGTTTACAACACCTCGGTGTTGTAGATGTCCATGGGTGAAGGTAACCACTTACCATGAGGTGGTCTTTCCTCGTTTACCCTCTATTATCCATAAAAAAAAGAAAAACAAAAAAAGAACAAGGAACGTATATATCCCAAGTGAAATTTCAACCCATAATCATATTAGACTAAGTGCCAAATGCGTCACAATGGTCTATTTATAATTAATCACGGCTTCAATATGTGAAAATAAGAAAGTAAGAAAATGATAAATTATTTTTTAACAAAAAAATCGTGCGTCTTATCGTGCAAAACAAAGTGAAGTTATAACAGTCTCCATGGTGTTCTAAAGCTTTCAAATAACATTGTATTGGCAAATTATGAGTTGAAGAATGACCTGCACGCTTTAGTCCCTAACGTTATATTAGAGATTTATGGAAACTATATTCCCATGAGAAATATTTCTATGATAACATACCTAAAGTTGCGCCAAGCACTAATAATAAGCCAAGTATTATTGCAATGCTTATGCATTGCTTGAACTTTCTATTAAGAATTTTTTTGTACGTTTTGTATAAACTTGTGTTATATATAGAGGTAGAAAAAATAAACCGGAAGTAACTTATTTATATAATATAACTTGTACTTATTTAGGAGTTGAAATCAAATATAATATTTACAACGTTCTTTTGGTCTACTATTGGAGAAATGTAGATATATCTTTTTAAGTTTATCATTTATTTAAAATAGAAGGCTTTTAATACTTATATCATAGGACCAACATATATGAACCTACTTTCATTGTTAATATGGATAATCGGATTTTTTTCAAGATTTTTATTAAGGGTAAGCTGAGAAATCGATAAATAAGACTTGTATGAAGAGTTTCAAACTTTAAAGTGTACATTAATCTAAGAACTATATACCATAACTGTTGCGATAGGCTTAGGATAATGTAATTATTATAAAAAATAAAATTTTGCGTTCTATTTGCACTAGTGATGTTAAATTGTATTACAGATATAGATTTCCCCGCCCAGGTAAGACAAAGTGCGGCGATGAGTTCCGCCAGTTAAGTCAAAGTATCTCTAAATGGATCTAAATTGGACAATGGAGAGTCTTGACGTTAGGTTCTCTCTCCTTTCTCAGCTAAAAATGTTACACAATAATTACACAATACTCAGAAACTAACAAGCTTTGTAGAGCCCTGTTATAAGCAAAGAAAAATATATACTATTAAATATATCCAATAGGTAATTACTTTAATAGGTCTCATATTTTCTATAAGCAGAAATAGAACAGTAGCTTTGAAAGTGTATCGATATAACCTTTTAATAATAACTTGTAATCTAAATGATCTGGTCCACTTTGTTTTCATCAGATTTGCATTCCCTTGACATTTAGTTACAATTGTAATAAACTCTTGTACAAGTGTTTAATATGTAGTCCTGAATAAGTTATATATATATATATATATTATTAACAATTTGTCGTCAACTTCGTTTACGTAAATTTTATGACTAGCCATATTATATCCGTCGTAGTCTTGATTGTAAACCATGAAATTTTCTCGTAGTAATTTCAGTAAATTATTTCTTAGAACTCCCTTATAATTTGGGAATTATAGATATTTGATTTAGATATTTGATAAATTTCAGCTTTCTATGGCCAGTAGATTTGCTTGTACTCGTATTTGTGTATGTTAGTCACTCAGCGAGCGAGGAAATGGTTATATATATATATTGATTGATGTATAAAATCAATAAATACATTTAAGCTGCAATTAATTCATACATTTAAGTAATTAATTTGACTTAAAATAAAAAAAAAATAAACATCTTGCCATAATTTGAATTGTCATTTTCCTTTCGGAAATTTAATAGGTATATTTATACGTTACGATGATATCCATAGTATTCAGTTTTAATATACAATTTTGATTTTTTTTAAATGAAACTATTTTAATAGTATTAATCATGTATATTTTGATATTGGAGATTTTTTTTTAACTTCACGCTGTATCCCGCATACAGCAATGCAGGCAGAGGGATCCAGAGAACCTAGTGTTAAGACACACCATTCTTTCAACATTTCTGTTCCCCACTTTCCGCCAAATTGAGGCATTACGTGTTGAGTGGCGGAACTCAACGCCGCGCTTTGCCTTGTTACCAAACCCAAGAAATGAAAATACTAAATTTTACATTTCCTGGAATTTTCGAGATTAAATAAGAAAAACCCGATATTTCGAACTCATTTGAGCCTATGTGTACTGTATGTATACTTTTTGCAACAGTTAAAATTGAATAAAAATAAAATGTATTAACAACAATGTTTTATATACGTATTTAAAAAAATGCCCATTATGAAAAAAAAAAACTGTAATTGGTAATATTATTTATAAAATTCAAAGTAATTTATACTTACGCGATAAATAATAAAATTTAATACAAAATTTTTAAAACATATGTTCGTAAGTACTATATTTACAATAACGATATAATCGAGTCACATATGAAAGAAAATATCTTCACGCTTTATCCCGCATTGCAGGGAAGTCAAGCAGACGAAAATAATATGAATATTTTTAAGCGCCGTCTTAAAAACTATCTTCTATCGATATAGACTGTATATGTATGTATTTATGTAATTATCGTTTATGTAAGATTTTTTTTTTTAACTTCACGCTGTATCCCGCTTATAGCGGGATAGTCAGATGGAACCAGAGAATCTAGTGTTAAGAAACTCCATTCTCTTCCAACATTTCCGTTTCCCACTTTCCGCCAAATTAAGGCATTGCATATAAATATGTATGTATGATTGTATATTTAGATATATTTATTTATGTAAGCTTATATGTAATAATTAGCATTGTACATGCTCTTTAAGTAAGTTTAGTATAGCAATATAACATTTGAGAAATTTGTACACCAACCTATATTCTTGTGATCATTTTCATAGTAGGGGTTGCCTGGAAGAGATCGCCTGTGGTGATAAGGCCGCCTTTACGCCAAGATTGTAAACTAATTATTATGTATTTATATCAAATAATGTTGATGTAATAAAGTATTAAATAAATAAATAAATATTTCCCCCTACTGGGAATCGAACCCACAACCTATCGCGTTTACTGTCTAACGCTGTCCCACTGCGCCGCGATGGCTTGTCACATATGAAAGCTTGTTGATATCTATTTAGAGTAGTTGTTAAGCTCGTTTAAAGTTATTTGTAAAGTTCTCACGTTAGAACAGGTCATGTACAATTGTAAGTTAGTTTTAAATCGTGACTAGTGTCTATGTTCGCGCTTATGTATGGAACTTGTATTGAAAAGATAGAATTGTCTAAAGAAATGTATAGGGAAAGAATAGTTTTAGAAAGTGTATCAAATTTGTACGTAGCGGGATTCGAACCCGCGTTTATTGGTTACCGTCTAGTCTCTTCAATTATTACTTGTTTCAGAACAGAGTTCAATTTTTGTGTCACGTAAAAATTGTACTAATATTCATATATTTATTAAGCGCTTGCGTTCTTGAGTGACTGATAGACAAGGAAAATTAGGCGAATTTATAGGTGTACAGAAAGCTGAAATTTAATATATATTTTTTTATATAGGGCTAAAAAACTGTTGTAATAAAAATGGAATCATAGAATGGAAAAATGAAAAAATCAATGAAAAATTGTAAAAGATTTTAAAAAGAAATTCTCCCTTTAGGCATACCTATATCACCTGACATAAATATGTCACGTACTTAAATGTTAAGATGAAACAAAAGCAAAAAAATTACGAATAACTCAAAAACTGCTCGTCAGATCTTAACTAGATTAAAATGAGGTTACATTAGCTATCCTATAAAAAAAACAATCATTAAAATTGGTTCTAAAAAAGTTATGCAAAAGTAAAGATTCACTCCTTTTTCCAAGCCGGTTAAAATATAAAACTATCGATTCTTCAAAATGTGGGCCTAATATTAACAATATTTTCACAATCAGAAAAAAAAAAACAACGAAAAATTGCGAAATATTTTGTATATGTCACTACGTGACTTAAACATTG
>JAKGSA010000409.1:113437-160149 GCA_033558755.1 Philaethria dido
TCTGTGAACCAGTTCTGTGACAGTCAGTATAAATAAATATAGAAGGTCAAGTTTGACATAACAATTAAGTTTTTCTAAACATTAAAGTAGCAACGTATTACAAAGGAAATTAAATGATAATAGTGTATTTTTACTACATAACGAAATGAGGGGTTACAGGTTCAAGTCTCGTTTGTGGAAAGTTTAAAAATATTATGGGACACTACTTTCAAGTGAGATATGTACAGAGCTTTTCACCCCAATTCAGAAAGCTATGTATTGACTGGCTGAAACCAGATCCGTTCTTTATATTATTAGAGCAGGAAAAGATTATGTTTAAAATTATTGAAGGCGAGTGAGTAATGAATCCACACCATTTGCATTTTCTGTCATCGCGCCATGTTCATCTCATGTCTACGATAACCTTTATGATAAATATGAAAAGAACTGAAAAACATATATATTAATTTAAATTCATTGCGGGGTAGTGAAACATTATCTATAGTCTACAACGTTTTTGGTCATGGATTCGAATACCCCTCGGGGAAATGAGAATTTAAAGTATATAATATTAATTTCCCACGCACAGCGATAGATCCTCCAATCAACACTTAATGTCTCTGACTATCCTGCAATACGTTAAAGCATTTTTTGACGCTATGGTATATCTGGAAATGGAGGAAATTAAAACTAAGTTACTTCCGGTTTCTACTTTTTTCCACGTAATGGGAAACATACATCGATAAAAATAAGCTAGGAAACTATTATGTTCTTATATAAGAACGTACTTTACAGGATACACGTTCAAATCCAGACAAGCACTTGTTACAAAGCAATCCCTCATTCTCTATTCAAATCTAGAACAATAAGTAAGTTAAATTGCATATTGATGATACCACGAGAATACTAATTACTAGCCTATTGCACAATTTGTATTGTAAAATGGACAAAAGCAGTTTCGCAGTGACCCAGTTTTCTTTAACAAGAATATGCAAAAATAGAAAAAAACCTCGTAATATTTAATATATGCATAGTGAGAGGAAAATGAAAGAAAATGTCATTTTTACTCGTACATAACTAAAACCTTATTGTCAAAAAAGTGTTTGTTGTATTGATGTTCATAGAAAAAGTATTGTTGTTTTCAATTACACGACAACTGTAAAATTTAAACTTGCTGTAACACACTGTGTTGCATATGCAGATGTTAATTGTTTCCTTCCTACTTTTAGTTCATATTGTAATATATTACGTTACTTAAGTTATTTTGAATATTATCTAATAATATACTTTTTGTTGTTACAGGTAACTATCTACTACTTATTTTAAATAGAATTATTTGAGCCTGAGGTATGTATAGGTATGTACATAAATTATGAGGAACACGGCAAAATTTGATTGAAGCGTGAATAAGTTAGTAAGTAGACATGCATATACATTTTTAAAATATTAGTAGGTATTTGGATTTGTTTTAATTAAAGATGGAATCTAAAATTTCAAGCAAATCCCATACAGTTTCAAGTAACGAAGTATATAGTTAACAAATATAAAAACATACAAATAGAAGTTAAATTTACACGTAAATCATACATTATAATGCAATGTCTCGAATTCGGACAGAAAGCGGTATACGGAGTGTCTTAACACTAGGTTCACTCGGATTACCCTTTAAAGTTTAAAAGTAAGGAGATCATAATATGTATCTGGTTACAGTATAACATTACTTTTGGTCCAATAAAGATATTATTTATTCATTTAAAGTGAAGCCACTAAATGGCGTTGAAACCCATATCTATGCCTGTTCCATTCAGTTAAGTTCTTTAATTCTAACGCTTCGAACATGCCATTACTTTTATATCTCTATGTCACATAAGCAATAATGTCTTCATCTGGCGTGACAAGATGACTTAGATAAAATCGCAAGTACTTTTACGATTTCCCTCGGAATTATAATAAATATGGCACGCTCTGGCAGCCACGCTCTCTGCGATGAGTTAATCTTATGTTACGTAATCTGTTATTGTTTTGGCTTGTTAGTAAAAGAATGAGATTATTTTACTTGAATTAAAAAGAAAATATGTTTTTTTAAATATTTTTTGTTCTATCACGACTTTTACCGGTTAGTAGGGTAGTCGCTCGAATGCTCGTTCAGGAGGCTTATCATTGCTGTAAATTTATTATAAAATTTTATTTGAAAAGAGCAACTATTGAGTTTCTTGCCGGCTCTTCTCAGAACTGCCTTCCTCTCCAGTGGTAGCTTAAGTTAGGACTGACACTCCTAACATGTTTTGTAAATTGACGATTTAAAAGTGCTTGTAATAGCCTATTTGAATAAAGAATATTTTGATTTTGATTTTTGATTTTGAAACTCAGAGACAACATAGAGTTAGGATACTTCGTTGTCTAAATTTCTTTCGAATTGGACGTGGGACTGTCTGACTGATAACATGATTAGTTGAGAGTTCGATTACCACTCGGGGGAATAAGTAAGACTTAAAGCGGCGTTAAGCTTCGCCATTTAACACGCAATATCGCAAATTCGTGTGTGAAGTGTCGAATGGAATATTTTGACTAGGTTCTTTCTAGAAATAACTTGCTAGAACGGGAAAAGCGTCAAGCTGTTAATTTTTTTCATACTTATAACTATTTGTTGTATATCGAATAAATTCATACCATATATAGATACATAGCTTCACGCTGCATCCCGCATATAGCAGGGTAGGCAGAGGGAAACTAATGTTAAGACATCTCGTTCCACACTTTCCTTCGAATCGAGGTATTGCGTGCTGAGTGGCGGAACTCAACGCCGCGTTTTGCCTTGTTACCAAACCCAGGAAATGAAATTGAGTAAATTCAGGAATCCAATATCTTTCCCAAATCTATGTCAGATATGTGCCTTGAATGCGAATATTTCTTATTGCATTTTGTCCTAAATTACGCTAACAAATAATTGTTATTAGATTGTAATAATTTTGTAAGATTGTTACTCAAGTGTAATGATGATCGATATAGAAATAATACCTTAGAGGCCATGGGTTCAACTACAAGCTTGTTATAGCCATTAAGATTTTTATCAAATATGTATGTAGTTAGAGAGCATCGTGGTGTAATGGAATATCGTCTGTCTATGAACGCCAGTGGTTTTGGGTTTGATTCTTGTGTGAACCATTGCTAATTACCAGAATTTTGGAATTTATATATAAAACTCGTAGTAGGCGTGATTTAGTTGTTAAATTGAGATTGTATACTTTTTAGAGCAGCGATTTTTAACATACATACATACATAGCTTCACGCTGTATCCCGCATATAGCAGGGTACGCAGAGGGAACCTAGTGTTAAGACACTCCGTTCCCCACTTTACGCCGAATTGAAGCATTCGTACCAGGCTTTGCTTTGTTACCAAACGCAAGAAATGAAAAATTCCATTTCCTGGAGTGGGAATGGAACCCACAACCTCGCGTTTACAGTCGCACGCTTGTGCCACTGTGCCAAGACAGGCCATTTTTAAGCTTATATTTTATCTGTTAATGATATTTAAATACTGCTTAACTTTAAACGTTTCTTCACCTTAAAAGTGGAACAAATCTTAAAGCCTATTAATATTTAAAAAATACATATACAAGTCGACTTATCAACCTATTCACGTCTGGTGTGGAACTATTGGACTATTGTGGACTATAATTATTAATTGGTTCATTCCTTTGCACATCAAATTCGTCCTTTTATAATAATTAAAAGTGTAGAATCATTTAAAGCTTAAGAAGATGAATCTAGAATTAATTTATGTATGTACATTTAAGATAATCTAAGAATTACGATTATATTATAGTGTTTCGATCCAATTGCAATGTATGGTAGTTGTATAGTCTCTAATGAAGACGTCTAATGCAACACATCCTTGGAATTTTATAGCTTTATGGATGTACAGCCTTTCACTGTATCGCTGATTTAAGATTACTATTTACAATTGTAAGATAATTATGATATTGTTTAAGATGGAAAAAAGATATAAATGTAGTGTTATAATCTCCGTTCTTTACGATGATGAAGAACATCATGTTTTTTTAAGTAAAATCACAAAATTTTAATTTGTTTTTATACCATATTTACGGTGAAAATGTAATTTTGAATATCTGTTATACTTCACTCATAAGTTCACTTAACATACATAATAATTAATCATAAGAAAAACAGTGCAGTCCTAGTAATAATAATAATAATAATAGCCTTTATTCTCTGACCATGATACAATATTTCTTATATAAATATATTTTTCTTTTATCAGCAGCCAGTTTGTTGATCAGGATGTCTCTTGACATAGGCCTCGCCCATTAACTTCCATTCCTCTCTGTTTTTAGTCCTAGTAGTCGTGTTTTAAATAACTAAAAAGGAAAATCATGTAACAATAAATGTTTACTATAGATTTATTCTGCGTCTATCGGATGGCGTTACAGCGAGAAGGTTTCCGAGAACTATCTGGGATTCAAATGTAAGCTTAAGGTGCCCCTTAAACCTTTAAAAAGGACCCCTTTTAAAATGCGTTAATTCTTACTCTACTGCCCGAGTACCTCTCTGTACCAATATACCAATATATAATATACTAATAAGCTGAACCAATATTGTAAAGTTTGCATACCCATATTAAAAGATATTGCAGGAAATATGTAGAAGTCATTTTTAATATGTAATTATCATTAATTAAGTTGAATAAGGAACTATAAAGATATATAGTGATTTACCCTTTTATTATTATATTTTTTCCATCTATTGTTAATTTTAAAATATAGAAGCGATTCAACGAATTTGATGAAATGCTAGTTTCGTGGCAGATTCATTTTTTTGTGATTTAATATAACCTTATAATAACCATACATGTTAAAATATTGGAATATAACAAATATTCTTCACTTCATTCTGTATATTATGATTTTAGTTAACTAAAATCTTTTTTTTTTTAACTTCACGCTGTATCCCGCATATAGCGGGGTAGGCAGAGGGAGCCAGAGAACCTAGTGTTAAGACATTCCATTCTCTTTCAACATTTCCGTTCCACACTTTCCGCCAAATTGAGGCATTGCGTGTTGAGTGGCGGAACTCAACGCCGCGCTTTGCCTTGTTACCAAACCCAAGAAATGAAAATACTAAATTTTACATTTCCTGGAGTGGGAATCGAACCCACAACCTGACACGTTTACAGTCGCACGCTTGTGCCTCTGCGCCACGACAGGCGTTAAAAATCTTTTTAAATTATAGATTTTGAGCTATTCTGATCTAGAAGCTATAATTTTGTTAAGTTTCATTTAAATCCGTTTTGTTGTTTTTGATTAAAGAGTGACAAACATCTATCTATCATCACAATCTTTCATATATATAATATTAGTAGGATACATTGTTCCCATTAGCAAGTGAAAAAGGAAGTGAATGTAGCTTTGTATCTCTATAATTATTTAATTTATTGTGATAACATGTGGAAGGAATATACTTGCATTATCTATATAAAACGCTTGTGTTACTGAGTGACTGACAGATAACGTACAGGCGAAACTACTGGCCATATAAGCTAAAATTAAAATAAAAGAATAAAAAGCCTTATTTCTGGCTAAGCAGTGGAGATAGACAATTTGGTGCGGCAAAGCGGTATTTTGTATGCAAAATTGAATTAAGTAAAATGTTATTATGGTACAACTAATTGATCTAGTATATATATAGTTTTATTTATTATTAGTTATTACAATAGATAATAAATGGCTATAGGAGGCTGAAATTTTACGTCATGGCTTCTTGGGGAATTTAGGGGAGTACTAAAAAATTTTTTTGCGAAATTTCTACGAAAACCTGTTTTAGTAAGTAGTTTTAAGTTTTATAGCCCACAGAAACAAAGTCGCAGGATACAGGTAGTCTTGTGAATTGAGATAATTTTTTTTAAAGTATATTCTAGAACATATTAAACATGTAGTCGGTAGAATAAAAACGGTGCAGTGCATTATCTTTGACATTACCAAGGCTCCGACACTTTCAGTGAATAACCTTGAGCAATAATCACACGTCGCAAGTGATGAGAGAAAGCGATTTATTTGCCTATAAATATTTTTTATTTATATCGAGATAAAAAGTATCTTTTATATATATTTAATAAAAAAATATAATTTATGTAATGTTTGAAAAATTTTAGATATTAAATTTTGGCTTAAATAAAAAATATGTAATATTTTGATTATTATACATTCATTTGATGAACATAAAATGATATACTGCTTGGATTATTATGCACCAATAGCATTAGAAATTCTCATAAATTTATTATAGAATTGTCTAACATTGCCTTTAACACCAGTCGTGGTTTTTTTTTTTTTTTTTGTTAAGTCAATATAAGCTTATATTCATAAAAGGTTAAATCGTAAATGCAATGAAACCGGAAATGCTAAAGTACTAATATTATACAATTAGTTTCTAAATTCATTTTTTTTTAATAAAAAAACAACTATTTTCCGGTTGTATTTGCATAAACATACACGACCTTGTCACTTGAACCAGCCAATAATTTGTTACACATTTAAGAAGAAAGCCGACAAGTTTAGTATGAAAGTGATATGAAACAACTTTCGCTTCCATAAGAAACCCTTTAAACTTGCTGTTCTTTAAAGGTGTGCTATGTACTTTTTAAATACACCTACAGTTAAATGACGTAATAAAGACTATCGTGGCGCAGCAGCGACCGACAACGCGAGTGGTCATAGGTTCGATTTCCTACTTTGGTAGGAAAAAGTGTCGCATTGAATTGTGTCACTTAACTTGCAATACCTGAATTCGGATGGCAAGTGGGGAACCCTGAGTGTATTGACAATCATATAACTGCCTTACTATGAGAGAAAATCATATTGTTATGAACTAAAAAGTATCGTTACTTTCAGCTTCATCCTTTTTTTCGTGTGGAGGCGTCGACTACTCTAGTATTTTCCGCTTTTCCTGTTCTATATGTTGAGCGGCGTAACTTAACGCCGTCAATAGTAATTTTCAAATATAAACGCTTCCGCATTATAGTTAAGCACAGTCTGATGTTAAGTTTGGCAGAAAAATTATTTAGATTTAACGTATATAGCCTTCCTTATGTACACCTATTAATTTAACTTACTTGCCACATGGTTACATTTTTTTAAAATGCCAAAAAAAATCATTGATTCAAGATATAAAAAAGTAATAAAAAAATATATAGATTTATTTTTTTATTATTATTTAGTATATAATATTTATTCATATATGGTAAACTTGTTTTGCAAAACGGTTTTTTATTAAATTTCCTCGTGTACGTGACTCGTAATACGTATTGAGGAAGCAAATTGTTTATTTAAGTAGATTTATTTAGATCATGGCGAAAATAACAGTGAAACTTTATTATAAGTACATGAACAAAAGTAATAATACTATAGTAGTAAGGGTAATTTAGGTAATTACCGTCCATATAACACGATTCCCATCGGCTTACTAAAAAAAGGTCGCCAGGAAAATTTGGGAGTGAGTTCCAAAAATAAATTCATCGTAACCTAACATCCTATAACGTCGTCCAGGTCGGACTTATATATACCGATTTAATCTATTTAAGGCGTTGAGTTCCGCCACTTAACACGCAATGCCTCAATTCGGCGGAAAGTGGGGAACGGATTTGTTGAAAGAGAATGGAGTGTCTTAATACTAGGTCCTCTGGTTCCCTCTGCCTACCCTGCTATATGCGGGATACAGCGTAAAGTTAAAAAAAAACACCTCTATGTATCGGCTTCTCTAAATATACCGATTTGCCTTTATAAAATGTTCATCTCTCGCAACTGGTAACTATGATTATCTAATCAAGCGTAAATAAGTTGATTAACCGAAAAAGCATTCGTATGCATTTTTAAGATACAACAATTGTGACTGAAAGAATAGTAGTTGTAATAGTTAAATGTTTACAAAAATGCCTGCCCCGATAAGCATCGATAAAAAATATTTTAGGAATATAAAATAAATTTTAAAATTGCGCCTCAATTAGTAATTTATCAAAGCTATCCAAATTATGCGTAGGTTTGATTCCCAATCGGGGGAATAATTAGGTACTTTTTAGTTTTTCTCATTTCCGCTACTCAATACGTAAAATATCTCAACTTTAGGCGGAAAGAGGAGAGTGGAAAGTCCTGATATTAGATGTCCTCTGAATAAATGGTCTGAATGGTCCTTTATGAAATATTTACTACGTAAATAGATTAGTAGATATAACTTTTTTTTTTTTTTTTTTTTTTTTTTTTTTTTTAATAAAATAGATTAGTAGATCTAACTAAAGTCTATATTATGTAGCTTGTCCACATCACCTATTACATGGTCAGTGTTGCAAAATTCGTATACAAGCGTCATATTTGCATTTGACCGTAAAATTTGTGGTTTGAAAAAAACAATACTTTCTTTATGAAGTATTGAAATTTTCATGATTCACAGTCATGCAAATATGACATGATTTTACGCGAAAACGTGTGTGTTTTAAATGATCTTTGTTTATAGTTTGTTTAGCAAAATTCTTTTGTTTTTCATTCTTTGTTATTATTTAAAGGTCGTTAAGGTCCTGAAATATGCAAAAATATTTCAGTATTGTTTTGAAAATTCATGTTTAAATGTGGTTTATGCAATGTTTTCTTTAGAGAAGTAACGTTAAACTATATTATTACTATTTTTTTTTTTTTTATGGATAACGGATGGCAAACGAGCAGAAGGACCGCCTGATGGTAAATGGTTACCTTCGCCCATGAACATCTACAACACAAGAGATGTACTAGATGCGTTGCCAACCTAGAGGATACAGATGGAAAAGGAGGACAATGTAGTAGTCCGCTATCGGAACCACCACATTTTGGGGAAAGGATGGGTGGGAAAGGGGAAAACCTGGCTTACATGCCATCGAACCGGAACACATCATAAGATATTTGGCGGTTCGTCTTTGACACGATAGTGGTCGCGAGCCAGACGGAGGACGAACCTCCTACCACCAAAAGAAATACAATGCACTAAAAAGTAATTTACTAACAAAAAATACTTGTATTAACTAAATTTTAATAACACCACATTAAAAGCATTGGTTATTATAAAAAAAGGAATCATCAAAATTGGTTTTAGAGTAAAAGAGTAAATTAATTTAGAACTATAATGGGACTTTCTTTTTTCTTTATTTAATTTCAATATCTGACTGTGAACACGATGATTGTGGGCCTGATTTCCATTCGGGATATTGACTATATTGTATTATTATTATTTTTTTAACTTCACGCTGTATCTCGCATATAGAAACCCTTCTATATGCGGGATATTCTCTTCTATTCTTCGAGGCAGAAGGAACCTGAGAACCTAGTGTTAAGACACTCCGTTCTCTTACAACAATTCCGTTCCCCACTTTCCGCCGAATTCAGGCATTGCGTGCTGAGTGGCGATACTCAACGCCGCGCTTTGCTTTGCCTTGTTACCAAACCCAGGAAATGAAAAATTCTATTTCCTGGAGTGGGAATCGAACCCACAACCTGTCGCGTTTACAGTCGCACGCTTGTGCCTCTGCGCCACGACAGGCATTATTATTATTTATATTTTTTTTTTCATTTCCTCTCTGCTAAGAAAAAATCTAAGTGTTAAGTTCTAACTTCTTCACTCTGTTGAGTGGCGGAACTTAAGGCAATGTTTCGAATTCAGGCGGAATCTAAAACTAAACCTAGGTTTACTCAGATTTCAATGCTATGCGGGTTAGAGCATGAGGCTGCATATGCATCATGTAATATAATAAGTTTTTATATAATTTAGTTGTGTAACAGCCTAGGCGATCGGTAACGGTCTCGATTGATTTCTCAACATATGTATGTGTATGAACGTTCGCGTTTAGTCACGAATTAGAGCGGCAATGTAATCTTTTTATGTCGTTTAGACCAGCTAGTTAATAGAGAAACTCAGTTTAAAGATTGATTGTTAAGTAATATTTTATTTTAACCCCCCTTTATTAGCAAGCGCGGCGTTGAGTTCCGATTTTTGTTAATTTTTCATTGAGATCTAGTGATTTAAGTTTAAAATTACTTAGAAATATAAAAAAATATAATATAAATGAATTTTATTTTTACAAAAATGCCAAACCTTTAAAATGACTAGATTAACCTAAATAAATATACATTGTTAGTATAAAATTGACGCGTTACAAAAGCATGCGCCTCTGAAGCGTACGGTTATCTTTTACGTACATTGTCATGTTTCTAGGGTTAATAAGAATGTCTTTAATTCAGGCGGAAAGTGGCGAACGGAGTGTCATGACACTAGGTTCTTTAGGACTACCCTGCTTACGGTGTAAAGTGTAAAGCTTCTTTTATTAGCTTCCTTTGTATCTCTATCTATCAATGTATGTAAGGGAATCATGCAACGCTATTTTAATCACTTACCAGTTTTCACTTCCTATCCTTACCAAAGCGAAATTTTTATCAAAGTTCCTTTTAGTTTCTTCTTAATTTTTTTTTAACTTCACGCTGTTCTCGCCTATCGGGGTAGGCGAAGGGAACCAGACAACCTAGTGTGAAGACACTCCATTCTCTTTCAACATTTCCGTTCCCCACTTTCCGCCAAATTGAGGTATTGCGTGTTGAGTGGCCGAACTCAACGCCGCGCTTTGCCTTGTTACCAAACCCAAGAAATGAAAATACTAAATTTTACATTTCCTGGAGTGGGAATCGAACCCACAACCTGTCGCGTTTACAGTCACACGCTTGTGCCTCTGCGCCACGATAGGCGTTTAAATTTTTAAATCGATTTCTTTATTTGTCTGTACGTACAACTTTGTGACTGATGATACAATTAAAGATAGTTCTTATTGTATAATGTAAAACTTAATGCTGTAGATACTAAATATATTTAACTGGACCCAATCAATATTAGTTTTAATAAAAAGTTCCGTCGCCCTCGGTGATCATATTTAAATTATTATAATTTCCCGGCTTTGTAAAGATAAGGAATTTCATGTCACTGTTCTACCTACCCTGCTTTGTGGGACAAAGAGTGGGAGTGTTTATTATTTATTTATATTACTGTACTATTTACTATATTCATATATAAGTCAATTTGAAGTCACGATTTTTTTGCAATTATGACATGATTTAGTTTTTTCGTACGCTTATATCGATCAATTGCGTGCTAACAATTACACGCGCACGTTTTTTTTCCTAATATTAAAATAATAATATTTAGATTAGTGTGTTTTCTTTTTTTAACTTCACGCTGTATCCCGCATATAGCGGGGTAGGCAGAGGGAACCAGAGAATCTAGTGTTAAGACACTCCATTCTCTTTCAACATTTCCGTTCCCCACTTTCCGAATTGAGGCATTGCGTATTGAGTGGCAGTAGATTAGTTTGTTTTTTGTTAATTTGTGGTATTTTATAAATTAATTTATAACTATGTTAAAATTAATTAATTTAAATTTTGCTTAGTTTTAAGTTAAACCTTAATAGAATGTTAAGTGTACAAGTAAATAATACGCCGGGCGGAGTGTCTCGACACTAGGCTCTCTTCGTCTTTGCTGAGCGGGAAAAAGCGTGAAGATTTTTTGCCTTTTAATTTAATAATTGGTGGGTATTAATATTTGACAACATAAATATGGGAATTGATATATTAAATTGCATCTCCAGGAAATTGTTTTTTTTATTTCTCTGACTCTCCTAATCTCTGACTACCCTATTACGTAGAAGAAAGCTGAAGCTGATAAAAAGTAGTAAGGCGACTAAGAAATGAAAATAACTGATATAAGATTTCACCTTAAAGTTAAATTTTAAATAAAAATTAAGCTTTTAATCATCAAAATTCCTTCACTCTTTCAAAAAGTTATAACGTATTCTATATATTAATACGAGAAGCAAAAATTTTGTACTCCTTTTCCCGAAAATTACGACGGAGGAGCATGAAATGGTACAATTATAGTTTATATAGAGAAGGAGCGCAGAATGTTAACAATTTTTTTACATAATGCATAAAAAGTATATTAAATTAATAAAATAAATATTACACACAGTACTATGGTTTGACATCCATGTTTATTTAAAGTGACATATACATTGCTAAAGACAACGCGTTATTAACGCGTCAACGGGGACACTAGTATAAAAAAATCACTATCGAATTAAGAAGACCTTTTTTTAAAGTCGGTTAAAACACTAGGAATAATACTATAACAAAATTTGTTCACAATGAGCAAAATACGTGCTCTTAATAAATAACTTATTGACCAATACAATCGATATTTATCTCTGCAGTAAGGTTAATTGATATTTCCTGCTAAACGTAACGAATTTGTGTTTGATTTCGATGTTACACCTCTTTATACTTATATAACTTGTTATTTGTAATCCTATTATTATAAGTACGAAAGTTTGTAAAGATTAATGAATGTTTGTTGCTCTTTCAAAAACTACTGAACTGATTTGGATGAAACTTTATAGTAATATACTACTTACTACTTAGCTTCACGCTGTATCCCGGATATAGCAGGGTAGGCAGAAGGAACCTAGTGCTAAGACACTCCGTTCCCCACTTTCCGCCGAATTGAAGTATTGCGTGTTGAGTGGCGGAAACTCAGGGAATGAAAAATCAAATTTCCTGGCGTGGGAATCGAACCCACAACCTGTCGCGTTTACAGTCGCACGCTTGTGCCTCTGCGCCACGACAGGCGTTACAGTAATATAGCTTTATATAATAGAATAACACATAGGCTCATATAATTTATTAATGTTTTGTGTACTTTTGGGCCATAACTTACCTACTTTACTTCACGCTTTATCCCTAGCGGGGTAGTCAGAGGGAACGGAGTGCCAAACGCTACGGTCCCTGCATACCTCTTTCGCCTCGTCCATAGTCAGTAACCTCTTCATGCATGCCCTCCGGGGGGTCCTCTTGCTTTTTACGTGACCTTCCTCCAGTATCATTGATACTGTATTCTCGAAAGTCAACTGAGGTCTCCCCCTACCTCTCTTACCTTTGCTTCATATATCTTCCTCACCATTCTTTCATCACTCATCCTCTCGACGTGCCCAAACCACCTGAGCACGTTCTTCTGGGCCATAATATAATCATACATATCTGGTAATGTTAAAATAAATTTATTAAAATACTTAAATTGTTTTTATTTATTTTTAACGAGTTCTTTTTTATACCAAAAGTTGTAAATATTAGTGATCAATATTTTATAATAAAAATGTATTTATATGGTAACGATAACTATTAAATATTGCAGTAAATTTCTGTTAACACCTTTTGAACAATCTTGTGGTGCAGTCGGTGGTTCTCAAACAGAATGATTAAGGGTTCGATTTCTATTTGATGAAAATTTTATTGCTCTAACTTGAGTATTAAGAAAATCAAATGGTACGTTTGCTAGTCTTCATTATTTATTACATACAAACATACATAGATACTCGTATATATCCCGTATATTGTAGGATAGGCAGAGGGAACTTAGTGCTAAGACTTTCCGTCCCCTACTTTCCGCCGAATTGAGGCATTACGTGTTGAGTGGTGGAACTCAACGCCATGTTTTGACTTGTTACCAAACCTAGGAAATGAAAAAAACCATTACCTGGCGTGCGAATAGAACCCACAACCTGTGGCGTTTACAGTCGCACGCTTGTGCCTCTGCGCCACGTCAGGCGTCATCATCATTTATTAAGTTCAAAAAAGGAACTTAAATCAAAAATTTTCATGTAATCTTGATTGTTCTTGCATAGACAGATTAGATTCATGCTATGATATTCTTGTATTGTATTATCATCAGATTCGGACACGTGTGCAGATTTTTAAAAAAGCAATTTTTTCTTTTATAATGACAAATATAAAAAATGACTTTTTGTCCTATAATGATTTTGAATAACAAAACTAAAATTTGCCCAATTTTTAACCACTTTCACTCAAATTATTATCAAAATCGATACAATTTTTTAAATCTTCTAGATATCCTAAGTTATTTCAATCCGTCACACTAACAAATGGCACATCCGGTTCATATTAATTGTGAAATTTTGATCATTGCGTAGATATAGTTATGCCTTGACAAGAACAAAGGTTAATATCAGCGGTAAGGGTGAAAGGCGAGCAAGGACATGCGAGTAGTGTGACAATTCTACTGCAATTATGACTATTATAGATATAATTACTTAGGTATGTTATAATAAAATATATTTAATAATAAATTTGTTATTATTATTATTGTTTTAATATTATAAATGCGCTTGTTTATGACAAAGGATGGTTTGTTGGTGTGTTACACTTTTTCGTAAAAACTACTGAACAGGGTTTGATGAAACTCTTAAGTAATATACGTAATATACGAGGGGGGACCCAAAAAAAAACAGGATTTTCGTCATAACTTCTTTATGACATATAGGTTATGATTTATAAGGTTTCGTGTAATTTGGGTGTAATATATAATAATAAGAGTGAGTCTGATAACAAGGCAAAGCGCGGCGTTGAGTTCCGCCGCTCAACAGGCAATGCCTTAAAATACAACGGAAAGTGGGGAACAGAAAGAGAACGGAGTGTCTTAACTCAGGTTCCCTCAGGGATACAGCGTGAAGTTAAAAAAAAAAAATAACAAAAAAAGTTTATTTAGTAACCCATGAAATATAGAGAATTCCAATAACCTTATAAATTATATAAATTTCAATTAATTTAGACAAATCAATTATAAGTTATTATAATAACTTTTTATTTGTACATTCAACAAAGGATAATAAAAAAAGAAAAACAAAAAAGAAATTTCTAAAAACTAAATTACAAACATGGATAACATGTACGAAAGGAGACTTTATTATTGAAGAAGCGATGAAAAACATTTATACTCAGCAGAATAGAATTAACTTAGAAATTTTTAACAGGTATTTTCTCATTTACAATTTTAAATGACTCTACATTTAACAATATCTTTTTATTAATACGTGAAACAAAAACATTGTACCCCTTTTTACACACAGCACACTTATAGTTTATATAGCGAAGGAGTGCAAATTGATAATATATTTTTTAAATAATGCATAAAAAATATATTAAATTAATAAAATAAATATTACACACACTACCATGGTTTGTCATGGTTGTTTTTTTTTTTTTTTTTTTTTTTCAAAAAAAAAAAAAAAAACCATGGTTTGACATCCATTTTTATATAAAGTGACATACATGTTGCTAGGCAACGCGTTGTTAACGCGTCAATGGATACACTAGGTAAAAAAAAATAATGTAAGAAATTATTTGAATAATTATCTTCTATAAGTAATATTTTTTATTTATAAGTGTCCACCCTACATTTAATATGAAGGCTTGTGGTCAGCTCAACAAGTGTTCTTGCAAGTTGTATAACTATGTTTGATATGAATAAGGCTAGTTGTGTAGAGCCTAAAGCAAAATAAAAGATTTTGAAATTTTTAATAATTAAAAATAAATATTTTTTATTTTAAATAATGCGCAAATATTACAACTATGTCACTATAGCAGCTTTGTTATATTTTGCTATGGATATGGATAACCTATGTGTTATTATGCTAGTAGTAAATAGCTATATTACTCTAAAGATTCATATGGATTTGTGAGTAGTTTTTGCATGAAAAAGTAAAAAAAATCCTACATCCTCAGAAATTTTTGCATTGAAATTTAATTAGGATATGGTTAGGTAAAAATAATAGGGAATAAATAGGTTTTTGAAGGGTCGGCGTAAGTGATGCCCCTGGTGTTGCAAGCGTCCATAGGCCACGGTAACCACTTACCATCATGTGGGCCGTGTGCCTTGTTGCCACCGTCGTGGTGTAAAAAAAAAAAATATTGAGTTTCGCCAATCAACACTTTATTTAGACGGAGTAAGTAATCATTAGGTTGTTGTCAATACGAATTATATAAAAACAAATACTCAGGAATTTCTAAAATATGAAAAGATAAAGCATTCCCTGGATTCTAGTTGTAGGAAGAGTAGCTCGGGGTAATTTGTTACTAGCCCAAGAGTGAGAATGCGCCTTAACGATCGCCTCTGAATCGGGTCTGAAATACGTGCTAGAACTAGACAGGCCGAGATCTTTTAGTTATAATATATAACAGAAATATTAATGTCAATTAACAAATAATCAAAATATATTATATACATATATAATAGTTAAGATTTTATTCTCATCTAAATAATGGTAGTAACTCCATAACAGAGAAATAGAAAAAGTTAAGTAAAATTGAATAATTTTCTCCATAGCTACATTTTGAACTATTAATGATCATCCTCAAACTAAACTTTAAGCCTCAATTCGGCGAAAAGTGAGGAACAGAGTGTCTTAACACTAAGTTGTTAGGTTTCCTATGCCTAACCTATCTGCCTATGCTATATGCAGGATACAGCGTGAAGTTAAAAAAAATACATATATCGTACCTAATAAAAAATGCAGTGGACAACAAGCCTACATATTATAAAGCAATTCAGCCCACTATCTGAAACGACTGCCAATTTTGGAATGACACCAATTGCAATATAATCTCGCTATGGATAGGATGTGGAGATTTACATAAAGTATTTAATGTATTTCATTTTTTTTTACCTTAAAATATATCTTGAGGCAATATTTATTTGTGACTAAATATATATTAGTTATAGTATGTAATTTCTTTTTTTAGCTTCACGCTGTTTTCTGGATATAGCAGGGTAGGCTGAGGAACATAGTGTTAAGACACTCCGTTCTATTAAAATTTCCGTTCCCCATTTTCCGCCGAATTGAGGCATTGCGTGCTGAGTGGTGGAACTCAACGCTGCGTTTTGCCTCGTTACCAGAGTAAAGAAATGAAAATACTAAATAATAATTATAACTAGTGTCCTCGTTGACGCGTTAATAACGCCTTGTCTTTAGCAATGTATATGTCGCTTTATATAAACCATGGCAGTGTGTGTAACATTTATTTTAGTAATTTACTATAATAATATACTTTTTATGCATTATTTAAAAAATATTAGCATTCTGCACTCCTTCTCTATATAAACTATAAGTGTGCCAAGTTTCATGCTTCTCTATACACGTAATTTTCGTAGAAAGGAGTACAAAGTTTTTGCTTCACGTATTTATATATAGATAATAATAAATATTTTAATTTCATTTCCTGGAGTGGGAATCGAACCCACAGTCATCGCCCGTAAGATATATTTCATTTTTGAAGTCGACTATATAAAACTGTTTTACATAATTGTTTCGTATTGACATAAAACATGTTGAAACCAGACTCATTAGGACAATGATTTGCAACAGTACGTAACGCAATCCGTTAATGTAGTACTTAAATATATCTTAGTATAATTCAACTGTAGACCGCAAGCTCCCATAATTATCTTTTCTTCACGTATATTTAAGAAAAGTGAGCTTCTTTATTCTAGACATATTTATAGCATATATCGATGATAGGCGTTAATAAATTGATAATTTACGCCTGTCGTGGCGCAGAGGCACAAGCGTGCGACTGTAAGCGCGACAGGTTGTGGGTTCATTTCCTGAGTGTGGTAACAAGGCAAAGAGCGGCATTGAGTTCCGCCACTCAGCACGCGATGCCTCGATTCGGCGGAAAGTGGGGAACGGAGTGTCTTAACACTTGGTTCTCTGTTTCTTTCTGCCTACCCTGCTATATGTGGGATACAGCGTGAAACTAAAAAAAAATAAAAAAATGATTGATACTACCATATATTTTTTTTTTTATAAATATTAATGGGCATTAAGTTTGGTTTTATTTATTGGATGAAAAAATTAGCTTCTAATGTATTCTGATTTAAATTCAGTTAAGATCTTAAGAGTACTTTTTATTTATTCAGAATAATTTCATTTTTTACTACAGTTAATTTCAAGTCAGTTTTGTTCTTTCGTTAAAAAAATATTTATTTCATATAAAATAGTCAGCAAAGTTCCATTTTTGGTGCGTCGATTAATTATTTATAAATGGCTACTGTATTTTTAATATTTATTTTCTGTACGTTACTTAAGTTTCGATATGCTATTATACGAGCTCTTAATACTCTACACGCAAGGCATCGAATAAAAGCGGAGGACATAGTGACTTGACATTAATTTCTCTCTGACCATTTTGGAAAGACAAAGGACGGCGCTTAGTTCCGCTATCCAACACAAAATGTCTCGAAATCGAGTAGATTGGAATGCCTTATCGAAAGAGAATGAAGTGTCTTAACACTAATTTCTCTTTGACTAACCTGCTATGCAGGAAAAGGCATAAAGATCTAATATCTATAGGCAGGAAAAAGCCTAAAACCCAAGCCTAAAGCCTAAGTCCCATAAAATTTTAAACACAGTAATTACAATAGTTATATGACAAGATATAAAAAAATAAATCGTGCTGTTACGTAGCACGGCTTGAATTAATTATAATTAATAATGAAAGGCACTTGATCGATATATATTTGTTTCATGAATGAGTATCTATTTCTCAATATGTCAGGTTAATCGTTGTTATGATTCATATTTAAACCTTTTATATATCCGCTATTGTTATGAGAAAAATTATTTTATGATTATTTGCTATTATAAGAACAAATAATTATGAATGACTGATTAATTATTTAATTATTGTTTTAATTATGGAAATAAATTGATACGTAAACAAAATTTCATCTTATCTTTAAAAATATTCTTTGGCCATTGTCGTGCAGTGGAAGTGTCTGACTGTATACACAGTTGGTTATGGGTTCGACTCCAGGAAATGGAATTTTTAATTTCTTGGGCTTGGTAACAAGACAAAGCGCGGCGTTGAGTTCCGCCACTTAGCACGCAATGCCTCAATTCGGTGGAAACTGGGGAACGGAGTGTTTTAACACTAGGTTCCCTCTACCTACCCTGCTATATGCGGGGTACAGCGTGAAGCTATGTATGTATGTATTTATTTTCATTTCTCCGCTCTAGTTGGCCAAGACGTAGCATTAAGTTCGTCTACTTAACATGCATCGTTTCGATTTTGGGAAGAAAGGGGACAACAGAATGTCACTAAATTCTTCTCTGGCTGTCTTGGTATGTGGGAAATCTCGTAATGCCGTAAAATCATTTGAAACAAATAAAATATAAAAAAATATATATTTTTTTAATAAATTATTAATTTCATAATGGAAAGAAGTTTGAACGTAAATATTTTTAAGAACAGGTATATGAGGACAAGAAATTTTTAATCTTTTATTAATAAAACTACAGCCTTTGTAGAATGTAGTTTTTACTTATTACGTTAAGAATGTTATTGGCAAATATTTCGAAACATATTCTCTTACAAATGAACAGAAATAACTCTTGTTACTATGGAAAAAGCTGCGAGTTGAATTTTGTTATAAGGAATTATTCATTATTCATATATAATAAATCACAAGCATATAAGAATTTTATGGTAACAAGGTAAAGCGTGGCGTTGAGTTCCGCCACTCAGTAAAGTGTGGAACAGTGTCTTAACACTTGGTTCTCAGCCTACCCTGCAAAAGCGTGAAGTTAAAGAAAAATATCTTAAAATATATAGAACTTATATAATTAATTCATTTAAAAAATTATAACATAATATAAATAAAATATATTTACTAGTAATATTAGTACTGGTTTCCTTAAGCAACAGCATTAGGTAGTTAAAATTAAATCAAGAACTGGCCTATACGATACCTATTAATATATGTGTACATAAGTATTTAAATCTATGCCTGTAACTAGGTTATGTTAATTTTCTATCTCTTAGTATATCCTATAATTAAATTATTTTATTAAAAGTAAAAGGAACACGATTAAAATTATTTTGTTGCTATTCTTATAATTTTTTTTTTCACTTCACGCTGTATCCCGCATATAGCAGGTTAGCAGAGGGAACCAGAGAACCTAGTGTTAAGACACTCCGTTCTCTTTTAACAAATCCGTTCCCCACTTTCCGCCAGATTGAGGCATTGCGTATTGAGTGGCGGAACTCAACGCCGCGCTTTGCCTTGTTACCAAACCCAAGAAATGAAAATACTAAATTTTACATTTCCTGGAGTGGGGTTCGAACCCACAACCTGTCGCATTTACAGTCGCACGCTTGTGCCTCTGCGCCACGACAGGCGTTTTTTTCTTATAATCTATATATAAATACGCGATGCAAAAACTTTGTACCCCTTTTCACGAAAATTACGCGGACGCAGGCATATTTGGCACACTTATAAGTTATATAGAGAAGGAGTGCAGAATGCTAATAATTTCTTTAAATAATGTATTTTTTTAAATTAATAAATTAAATGTTACACACACTACCATGGTTTGACATTTATGTTTATATAAAGTGACATGTACATACATTGCTAAAGACAACGCGTTGTTAACGCGTCAAGGGGGATAATAGTCCTGACACAAACGTCAGGTACTATGATAATTAAGATTATAACAAAAAGCAAACTAAATCCAATTAAAATGCACTAAAAGATACAGTATTACGAATAACTCAAAAACTGCTCTTCAAGTCCTAAATAAATTTAAATAGGACCACAACAGAAGGATTAGTTATCATATTATATAAAAAAAGATTCACCATAATTAGTTTTTCTACCTTCACGCTGTATTCCGTACATAGCAGGGTATGCAGAGGGAATCTGAGAACCTAGTGTAGTGTAAAACACTCCGTTCTCTTTCAACATTTCCGTTCCCCACTCATTTCATCAAAATGGGTTCATCCAGTAAAATGTTATGCGGTAACACACATAAAAAATATAATCAAGAGGCATAAAAAATAGTTGAAAACCTTCTTCTTTGAAGTCGGTCAATAACAGGTGTGTTTAGGTCTTAAGACAGGCTTAAGTTGCTCTAGATTAGTATTTAATAAGCTGTCATACGTTCCGACCTTTGATTTCGAACGGGATAAATGTTCAGTACATTCACTTTTCGCTTGACCCTTAACGAAACGGAACTAAAAAAAATGTTATTTAATTTTTGTAATTTTTAATACCTATCTCAATTTGGCGGAAAGTGGGGAACGGAATTGTTGTAAGAGAACGCAGTGTCTTAACACTAGGTTCTCAGGTTCCCTCTGCCTACCCTGCTATATGTGGGATAGAGCGTGAAGTAAAAAAAATAATAATAATACCTATCTTATAATATGTATCCGATACAAAAAGCACTGAATTATCTAATATAGTATTTTTAAGCCTAATGAAATGAATATAGTGGTACAGTGTCTGACTCTAAACGCAATTGGCTGTGGGTTCCATTCCCATTCGGGGGAATAATTATATTTAAATTATTTTCATATTTCCATTCTGGTAAGATAAAATGCGGCGTTGGGTTACGTCACTTAATAGGAATTCGGACGGAATGCGACGAACGGAGTGTCTTGACACTTATCTCTGACTATTGACTACTGACTATGCAAAATAACGCATGAAGTTGCATTCCTTTTTAAGGCTTATAATTTTAGTAACTATTTACCAAATTCATATAAATTTACTTTGCTATATATAAAGCTATATAGCTTTCATATATAATATTATTATATATATTATTCCGTTTCTATGTTTTCACTTTGAATATATGAAAAAGGTGCAGAAAATATATTATTTTCTATTTCATTCTTTCGCTGAGTTAATGGTATAGGTACATTTGTATGTCTTTTTTATCGTGACGCATTTTCGTTACATTGAATTTCAAATCAAAACGTTTCTAAAGCAGTCTCACTTCGAAAATCGGGAAAATTGTACGCTAGTAACAAACACGTGTCCAGTATTGCTCTAGCTGTTATATAATTACTTTAGTCTACTTTGGTATATTATCGAAAATAGTTAAATGTAATTGGATATTAACATTTACCTGCAAAGTCTAATATTACGAAGACAGCGATATCCGACTGTTGGGCCATTAAATTTTAACATAAAATTATGCTATTAATATTATGAAGAAAAATTCTGTGACGATGGATTAATGTGTGTAAGTCTTTCACGCAAAAACTGCTGAACTGATTTAGTTTTTATTTGAATTTTTACATTACATTCATATTATACATAAGTATATACGAGTAGTATATACATTCTTTTTTTTCGTGTGGTCGATACGAGTTAATAAAGAATATTACAAACATATATGGCACGCACGAAAAACATAGCCTTCCTCAGACAGTCGGATAATCATTTAAAAAAAAGGTATTCTGATTTTTCTCCATATACATAATGCAATGTTTCACTGCATACTGCATAGTTTTCATAAAAAGGCAATGAAAAAAAAATTTATTGACTTTTTAATACAATTATATAAGGAAGGCACTTCTATGTACGTATTTAGGATATTCCTCATATATCGTATTTCCATGCATAAAATTGTATGTAACGCTAAGTTAGCGGCCCACAACATTTTTTCGCCCTGTTGAAACTGTTGATTCGGTACAATGATTTCAGCTAAGTGCCTTCATGTATGAAATTGGTATACATGCAAAATAACAAACTTAAAATAGCAAGTTTTAGAGGATTTTTTAATATATGAGTAATATTAGTAGCTTTGACTATAATCTGAGAAGATCTTTGTTAAAACTTAATTGTTTTGTAGTAGAACTTTTATAAAGTTGTTGTTTTTAAGCACAATGACAAAAAGAGAATGCTAGAAAGATACAATACATATACATTAAGTCTAGAATTAGGTCAGCGCGGGAAAGCGGCGCTCTAGTAAGGCAGCGCGCGGAGTTGAGTTCCGTTACCTAAAAAGCCATTTCTCCCATAGGAAAATGGAGAACAAAATTACCTTATTTAAAGTTTCACTTTTACGGTGTGTGAACTTATATACATATATTTTTGTTGTAAAGTTAATTCTTTCTTGCCTTTGTTTGCTTGATGGTTTGTTTGAGATTTTTTTAAGATTTTAGGTAGGCACATTATTTTGCTTTTTCATCTCAGTGATGGAAGCAGATTAGGGTTCATGTTAGACGCTGAAGCAGTCTCAACCTTTTTTAGTACATCGCTGGATAGACCGAGAGAACCTTTGTAAAAATACTCCGGTCACTGCTTTTTCCCGGATGCCTGACATTGCGTGTTGATTAGCGGCATTCAATTCACCGCGCAAAAACGGGAAAATTAGAATGAATTATATATAATCACTCCATTCAGTGGGGATCGTATCTATAATCATTAAGCTTAAAGTACTGTCACCACTACACTACGAAGAATTATGCTTAAGTAAACTAAAACTAATTGAATAACTAGTTACATATTTTATGTTTTCTTATATTAAAATGATACAAAAAGTAGGAACGCCTACCGTAATATTCTCGAGCAATTTTCTCTCCATGCCTAAATAACCCTTCCTAGTATTGTTTAGCGTACATAAAGCACTTTCATTGTAGAAGTCCATTGCCTTTTAAGATGCACTTATAGATTTCGTAAGTCATCATTATATTAAATTTATGTGCATTCTGGAATGATTATATTTCAATTTTAGATAAGAATATTACAATGTTACATACGTAATGTGCTTGTATTAACTTTTTTGACATTTTATTTTTATGTTACAAAAAACGTTTGCTTACTTGCTTTTTTACTTGCTAACGATGTTTTTTCATTTATTTATAGGTAGAAGGCGTATCAAGAGTCAGCAGGCGACTACCTAGCTCCATTAAAAATTCTACTTCTATAAATTCTGAAGATGCTTCACCTTCACCTAGAACGAGAACTTCCAGGAGACGAGAAGAAACCACACCACGTGATATTTCAAGAACAAGAAGCAGAAGCAGAACATCTGATGTCACATCATCTACTACAGAAACATCACAATTTCAATCTGAACGAAATGAACGATTCGATTCGAAAAGACAAAATAGCCGAACGCGTAGCAGGCCTGTTATTAACGAAGAAAATTTTGATACAACAGTAAATAGGGATCTTCAATCAAGAAGTAGATCTCGGCAAGTTACCAGGCGTGTCACAACAACTCAGTCAACAACTACTCCAACTCCTTTGCCTATTTCTTCTCCTACTACAAGTAGAAAAGAATTTACGGATTCTGCTTTCAATGATATATCTAAAACAGTGCCTAAAGAAGTAACTGACCCCAATAGCCAATTTAAAAGGAGAAGTTCGACGGAACGTGTGATTGAACCCACTACAGTACGAACACGTAATCGCATTAATACCCGGACTAATATTCGGGCGCTAGATTTAGAAGTTTCAGGGACAGCCAACGCCTTAACAACGGCTTTTAAAGACCCTACAACAGCAAAAACAGGTGATCTTAGAAATTCAAGAAAGTTAAGATACAAAACCAGACAGTCTGATGTCGATTCAAATTTAACAGGTGACGGCTTAACACTGCCTAATGAAATAAAATCTAGTCAAATCGGAGAAAATATTACTAGTCAAACAGGATTAAAATCGATATCCCGGTCAACAACGGAAAAAGTTATTAGACAAACAACTGAAAGACTTGCTAAAACTAGTACAATAAAGACAACAAAAGTTATAAAACGCCCAATAGCTCGAGGTAAAGTAAAAGCACCTGTAGTGACGGCTAAGCCTAAAGTCTCAGATGAAGTTAGTGAAGATGATAATTATCCTGAAACTTTTAAAGCTTTAATTCAAGCTAAAAATGCATCGGTGAGTAGAATAGGTTGAATAATGTACGTTTTATCATAAATATCACTCATATTAATATCACTGTATCATGTTCAAGTGACAAATAAAGTCTGCACTTTAACAGAAATACTGTTTATTTCATATTAACTAACATTGTCCATGTACTAACAATACATACTTAACCAAATCACTCATATGACTACATCGATCATTGTCCACAATCAAAATTGTATGTATAACAAGATATTTAAACATAACGAATAAAAATTTCAGACACAAGCGAGCTCTCCGCCCAGCGAGAGTTTGTCAGTGAAAGCATCACAAAAAGTTTATAATACTTACAACACATCATCACAATCTATCCTCACGGCTCCTGACTCAGAAAAGCAATCTCGGGTAATAATCCATCAATTCATTACTCTGACAATTAAATCATAATGATTTTCAAAACATATACATAATTGGCATGACCACAATTACTTTTATGGAATGTTCATAAAAAATAATAATATCACGCAATAAATTACTTTTACATATTACTTACAAAAATGTATTTACGTATAATTCAAATTCATTTGATTAAAATTATTATTATAGATTAATTTTTGTTATGTCACCAACTTTCAGCTTCGCAGCAAAATAAATTTAGAAGAAAATATAAATGACAGTAAAGTTAACGATACTCAACAAGAGGGAACTACACTAGCTCCTAAGCAACCCAAGTCTAAATCACCTGAATATCGTTTACGTGGATCCTATGTTCCTAGAAGTAAAAAATCCAGCTCTTATTCTTCATCAACAGTCTCTTTAACGTCCTTTACCCCGGTGACACAAAGATCCTATAAGTATAGTAGGAAACAGAAAATAGGAACAACGGAAGCAATAGATGTAGATAATTCCATCAAAACTAAACGAGTAGAGAATAATAATAATTCATTTAAAAAACCTGTAATACGCTCTTCGTTATATTCTAGAAGGAATTTTACAAAAAATATTAACGTGAATTCTGAAGTTCCTAAGCGAGTAGAAATAGATAGGAGAGATAAAACCCTTACTTTTAAACCAAAATCAATATTGCCTAGAACATCTTACTATTCTCGGTTAAGAAATAGTTCAATGAATAAATCTTTGTCAAACGATTCAAGTGTTCAGAGTACTACAGAAGAAATAATAACAGTCGAGAAGAAGGTGGAAAACACAGCAGAACTACCACTAATTTATACAAATGCAAATAGTGCTACAGCAGTAGAAAATGCTAACAAAGATAATGAAATTAACAATAAAAGTCAAAATTTTATAATCACTGTAAATAGTAAAGAATCGACAGAAAATGGTACACTTAACGAAGTGGTTGATAAAATGGAAGATATTGAAAATAAACCTTTACTTAATGCGATAAGTACGACTCAAAAATATCACGCAACTTATAAAGACAACAGTAACGATATTTCTTTGGAAAATCGTCAAAAAATAACTGCTAGTCCGCCGATAAGAAATATTCAAACAAGAAAATATGGAAGAAAACCATTAAGACGCAAGGAAGATGTTTCAAATATTACACCGAAATCCACAGTGAGAAGTTCAAGAAAATACAGCGATACTTTTTCGAAAACTACGGAGCCCTCATCAAATGGCGTAAGTACAATTTCTAATTATTTTCTTTCGTATACTTTACTTGTACGAATATTATTTGTAGATGTGGAACACTACATATATTCTCGATTTTTGTTTACTTGAAATAAATCATATTTTCCAGATAATAGGTGAACCAGAAAAAGTAAAAAACAAATTTAGTTCTAAATACAGAGCGTCTTATCTTGACAAACCATTTTACAAACCCACTGTACCCACAATCACACCAACAACTGTAAGTAACATTACAAAAACACGTTATTATCTACAATTGAATATATGAATGAAATAAATCTAGCAAAACATAACGAAAGAGTATTTTAGAGATTATTTGAGAGCCAAAATTACTTAGCAAAGATAAAAAAACATATGTGCGTACATTGAAATACAGAAAAATACAAAGCCCCTTTATGAAATTGGTGTATACAATATTTATTACAACATATATATCTCATATATTATTATATTTATTATTATATTTAATTTATAAATCATATCATCGATCACAATCATTACTTCAATATTGCATCGAAATATTTTACTCACGAAATCATCATAATGTAAATATTATTTTTATCATTGCTTCCATCAACATTTTAATGAGCATTTTCATTACAAAAGGCGTGGCTGAAATTCTTCGTGACTGATCATCTTTTGTCAAAGTCTGTAGAAGAGCCGAACTGGTTCGAAGATGAAGACTTTTCAGATGTGACAACTGAACAGATATCAAGACAAAATACTACATCGCCAACATGCATGCATGAAACAGCCTTTCCACCGGTTAATGTCACTATTTAGATTACAAACGATTTCACTATCATTTCATTTTCATAGCTTTATTAAATGTATATTAAGTAACATATACATGTAGTTATTTAAATATATTAAGGAAATTAAACATTTAAATATTTATCTGAAATTGCATTTAACACACATACCGGCATTGAGACCAATAATTTATTGATGCCTGAAAATAGCGTCACGTATTATTTTAAAGTGATATTCAATAGTTAGATCTTAGTTTTAGCGTTATTAACAATGCAAGTGCTTCAATCAAAATGTTATATATTAATAAATCAATATTATAATAGTTTATACGAATATAAACAGAGCATTTGACAAATTAAACGTGCATTGTATCTATTATTAAGGCAATAATATAATTAAATAGTGTTAATATTACAAATTGTTTCAATACTCACAATTATGTATCCGTAGTTTGTTTTTTCCTCTATAAATATTTACTATCTCTTTAAGTTGTCCAAAAGTAATAAAGAGGCTTTGGTCTATGCACGATTTCTGGGTATTTCTTATACTTTCCCACAATTATCAATGCTCAACTCTTTTACTTTTATCTGCTATAATTATGGGTGAGATCACTTCTTATTTCAGGTAGAGGGAGAAGAAATACAATTAGGGCCAGACATGAACGCTATATCTATCACTAAATCACGAAGTCCACTAACTTCAGCTGACCTCAGACTTTCCGAGAGCCTGGCGAAATCATTACAAGTTATGAATGTTGAGGCATCCCATCATTCACCTTCAGTTACAGTATCAATATTTGATGCTTTGGCTGAAATACTCACATCTACACCCAAACCTCGTATTTCCTCAACAACTGAAGTATTGCAATTTCAAAACACTAATAATGACGTAAAGCAAACACTTGCAGGCGTGAGTAACAGTATTAATGTAAATAGTGTCAAAGATTTAACAAGCCAAAGTACCTTTATGTCAACGGATGTTGTAGCAACTGTTGCTAATACTGTACAAACCACTGAACAGTCTACATCACGTGTGTTTAACCGAATGCCGGTTGAGGGAAATATTACACCATCACAAATTATTGAAGCTGGAATGACTTCTACTGTGAATACACTTTCAACATTCCCTATTCCCACTTCCCCACCCACAACACCATTATCTGCAAGAAGACCATTTGCTATTAAAGTACTTTATGCAGATACTGAAAGAACTACTGACAGAACAACCATTGTGACTACTACCGACCAGTCGACGACTGACTCTTCTACAAGGGTATATAATACTGTATCTGATCTTATACTTTCTAATAATAAAATAGTTTCATTAGGGCTAACTAGCATGTTGTCAAACAATATAAAAAATATTATTCGAAATATGGATGAGGATAGCAAAGCTAGGCTTTCTGTAGATATGGTGAAGTTATTAAATACTTTAATTCCAAAATTAAGTAATACAAGTACCTTACAAGATGAAATGGAATCTCTTCCTAATACGACACCTTACAGTTTGGAGGATATTAAAGATACGGAAAATATTGATATTGATAGCCAAGATAATTCTGATATCGTAGCTGATAATACCCTCCAAAATGTAATGGACATAAATGTTGTAAATAGCACAAAAATAAATATTGAAACTCAAGATACCACAACTATTTCAGCAGACTCTGTAAATAGCACAGTTGCACGAAATCAGTTAGATACTACTACTATATTTGCTCCTGGAGTTCAATCTACAACAATTACAAATGATGAAATTGACATAGCACAACCTACAGAACAAAGTAGTATTAATTTAAGTTCTCCAAATATCATTACTAGATCCAATGTTGATACACCGTTAAGTTCTCCAGGAGCAGATATGGTAATTGTAAACAGCGATTCAGGTATGAGTTTAAGTAATGTCACTAACAATCCTCCTCCAGCTCCTTTCCTAACTAATTTTGAATTAAATGATTTTAATGACGCGGAGAACTTGACTGTAAGACAACCGTCACTAATGCCTCCGATGACATCCTTACAAGTAAAAGAATTAGAAGATATTGAAAATATACAGGATCCCAGTCAACTATCGCGTTTACAATTATGGATATTATCAAAAAAAGCTCGTGTCTTAAAAATGATCGAAGATATAATAAGAAACCATAATGATGAAATATCAAATGCTCCTTTAACAGAATTGGTTAATAATACTAATCAAAATAACGTAGTTTTATCTAGTCGTTTAACTGATATTGTAAACACAATGAACATGACGAGTACAACCATTGCATCTAACCAAGATAATCTAAACATACCAACATCAACTCTTATGACTGTTACTGAAACAACGACTACTCCTACAACTCCTTCTACTTCCTTCCAAACAACTATAGATTTAAGTATAAGTGAACAAGCATTTTCAACCACACAATCTGATGTCACAATGACAAGTACATCCATCCCATTAGAAACTGCTTCCATTGATTCAACAAGCACTGAATCGCCAGCTTCTCAATTCGCTAATATTGTAGCTGACGCTTTCAGCAGTACTACTGTTGGGATAACTACATCAGATACCAATGAAAGTGTAGATGTTTTGCAAATGAGCACCTCAAATGCAGCTGAACCTACAACAATAAGCAGTAATGTGGAAACTACCGCGTCTTCTGATAGCGAACTAGTGACAGAATCGGGTACAAGTGAAAACCTTATAGAAACTACAACAACTTCGACTATCGATACCACCACAGTGCCGCCTCAAAGTGGCACTTCAAGTAACGTAAATAATATTAGCAATCTAATTAATGTCAGCGGCACGTCGACCAAACCGAAAAAAGATTATGTTATATTTGGAATACTGCCTAACAACACCGTGGTACGTAAAGACCCTAACGATAACGTACTGGAAACATTAACAGAAGCGAGTCCATACATCATTTACGGCGTACTACCAAATAACACAGTAATACGAAAATTTCCAAATGGAACTAGAGTACCACGAATCATGCAAAAAATTGACATACTACCAATCAGTCCATGGAGCTTAAGAAATCCATACAGCCCCATCCATAACATTCCGGCCATTGTCAGACCGCAGTCTAACCCTATCCGAGTATCCACTAATACTGTGACATCCAAAGATACCTCAAATAACGGAACGGAAAACCAATTAACCACCGACACTGTAAATAACCTACAAATTACGGTATTAATTTTATGTTGTTTAGCTTAAACGCTGTGCTTGGGGCTTTTTCATCGCATAGAAATAGTGAGTATCATATGAAGGTAAAGGTTGGGTTTACGGTAAGCTTTGCATGCTTTTGCACATTAATCATTTCACAAATTAACATTGCAGAGCTTAACTCTCTATTTCGTAATTGCAGATTTCCTCATCGGCACTTAATATAAAAGATAGCAGTTCATTGGGTATAACTACCTCCACAAATAAGCCTCCTGCTGAAAAAAGCACTGCCTCGCATGTTTTGAGTTTACGCACAACTACAATGCTACCTTCCGTTGATGAAATTCTGCTTAATAGCATATCTTCAGCCACTAAAGAGGAGATGGTCATATCCTCAATGACAAGTTCTACTAGCGAACCAAGAATATTAACACTGGATATCGATCCGGAGGTATAATCATTATATCCTGGCATTACGTCATACTCACACATATCATCTATATACATTTTAATCAGCTACATAATTCTAACTAATATAATAGTAATATCTTTACAAATAATTATTTTTAATCACAAAGATTGCATGTCTTAAGTTATTTTAAGCAATTAATTCTACTTTTTCGTAAAGGTAAGTGGTGAGGGAGCTCAATAGAGAAAATACAATAGTTTCTTTCGACTTAAATATTACTGTTCTTTTTCCTTTATAATAAATATATTATTTAAGGAAAATAAAATTTAAAATTTTATCTTCGTTACAGACAAAACAAATTCGCACAGAAAAACCTGTCGATGGTAATGGCAACGCAGTATTTAAATTTATACCCATTGATGAAATAACAGTATCACCACAAGAATCTAATGTGTTGAGACTTGCTTCTACAAAAATACCTAAGACTGCTGCAATAAAAGAAACACAGACAACATTATCTGAACCAACTACACAGTTACCTATAGAAATGACGTCTGAAGCAACAAGTTCACCACCAGATATGCCTATTTTAATGAATACAGAAACTACTACTACAACGGTAGCGCCTTTAATAACTGAAACTATCGCTACATCAACTCCCATGATGGTAACACAAATGACAACTACCTCAACAACTTCAAATCCAACTACAACCCCTTCTATTCCTACTGAATCAACTCAAACGGTATCTACTATAATATCTTCACCACCGTCAACAGTTATTACAACAAGCACATTGCCATCCACTATGACGACGGTACCAGTTTCAACTACAACACAAGCTACTAGTAATATGTTTGAAACTGCTGCTTCGAACCAAAAAGATGCTGAATTACTTCAGTCATTGATGCAAGAAATCGGTCGCACTCCTAAAAATTTAAATGGTATCAATAATAAGAATGTAGCACCGAATATTGGGCAAAATGATAGTGCTAAACTATTACAAGCGATTTTAGCCGGTGGTGGTCTCAATTTGGGAAGTCTTCTAAATAGACCACAAACTACCACTACTGTACGTTCAATAGAGGATGATATTAGGCAATTTGAAGAGGATACAAAATTATTAAAAGCACTATTACTTGCAACAGGACGCAATCCAGATGAACTTAATCTTCCAAGTTTAGATGTTATAAGGAGAGTTACAGCTAGTACTACAGTACCATCTTCAACAACTTCTGCTGTTGTCACTACTACACCACCAGCTACTGTTCCTACAACTACTACTACTTCTACAACTACAACTCCTACAACTACTACTACAACAACTACAACTCCAACAACAACTACTACAACAACTACAGCTCCTACAACAACTACTACAACCACAACTGCTCCTACCACCACTACAACTCCTACGACAACAACCACTACTCCAACAACTACAACAACTACTACTACGACAACTTCATCTACAACAACTACTTTTCAAGCTGAAAAAACAACCACATCATCATTAAATGACGATTTAAGAAAACTACAAGAAGACACTAAGTTGTTGCAAGCATTGTTGCAAGCTACCGGTAACCAGAATGTTGGTAGCTTACCAATTATATCTGGATTAACGTCTAATATAAGAGTAGCATCCAATCCTTTAACTACGTCTATAGAGTCAAATCCTACTACGGCATTTAATCTTCGTCCTATATACACAACTCGTCCGTCACCTGTATTTAATTCATTTACTTCTGAAACTGTTAGTGTACCTACGTTACAGCCGCAGCAATCAAGTACAGAAGACATTAGAATATCAACTACATTTAGACCCTTCACGGAACGATCAACAACGATACAAAATTTAGATTCCTCAACTGATACTACTCGTCGCTCCAAGGCCGCAAAGTTCCAAATTACTACTGAATTGCCAAGTTCCTCAACTTTTTCAGATGAAGAAGATTTATTGTTTTTGCAAAATCTGGTACGTCCATATCCTAATAGGTTTTTAAAACATAAAGTACATTATAATACTAATAACAATTGTTTCTTTTATTTAAAAAAAATAGGTAATTTTTTGCAATTGTAATCTATTTCTATATTTTTGTAAAATAATTATGGCAATTTACACAATTATTTAAAATATGATGTAATTACAGAAATCAGTTTTAAGTTCAAAAACCAATGGACAAGATCCTGAAACAGCGCTTGCTAACCGTGTCATCGCACTTGCTGTAGAGAGAAGCTTAAATGAAATACAGGGCAGTAAGGTTGATGTTTCTAGTACAATAAGACCTACTACTACAACAAGACCTACAACTACAACAAAACCTACAACTACAACAAGACCAACAACTACAAGGCCTACTACAACTACCGCACGTTCAACAACAGCTGCGCCTACATTAAACTTACCGTCTATAGAAGATGATATTAAGCAATTTGAGGAAGACACTAAGCTGTTACAGGCATTGCTTAAAGCTACAGGACAAGATCCCTCTAAATTCAATATTCCCACACTAAATACTATTGTAAGTAATATTACAATGTCTAAAATGATAGATAATATTAATATATTTGTAATCATTTAAAAAAAAAACATATATTGTAAAATTCAGAGACCAGCAGCTGATATTAAATCTCAACAAAATGTCGCGGTCCCCACTACTTCTCAGCCTTATGGAGCAAAAATTGCAGTGAAAGATGACTTAAATAACGAGCAAGATGATGCCAAATTGCTACAAACTCTAATTAAACTACAAGATGCACAAGAAACTACTACACAACGAGGAAAAATTGCATTCACAGGTTAGTGTGACATTCACATTAAATCCAATGCTAAAGTTTTTTTGAAAATATATTATAATTTTTAATTATATTTATGTATTAATTTTAAGGCCAATCCTCTGATGAAGCACTTAAAAAGTTATTGCAACAAGCTCAGCCTACTGGTATGGTGTCTGAAGCCACTAAATCTTCTATTTCACTGAGCACTGAATACGGAAATAGCAATGATGCATTGTTAGCTGCCTTACTGAAAGAGCAAGGATTTGGGCCAACAACGGCAAGTTCTATTGACGAGCAACTTCGATTGGCTGTTAGTTTTTCTGCTTCTTTTATGTATACTTAACGTTTTTCCATATAACCAAAATTGAATTTGTGAGTGTAAAAGCAACGTAACTCACAAAAAATGCAAAAAATCGTAATCGATTTAAACTAGCTTAAGATGGCAATATGCGTGTTGTTTTTCTCCCACCTACAAAATTTGAAAATCGACTTACGGTGTCTCTGCACTCACCGAATCAATTATCTCAAACATTTTTCTTTTATTATTTTTCACTCATAACTTTCTAACTTACATTTTTAAATTTCTGAAACTCAATTAAGCCATTAATAAGCAAATATAATACTATTATAATATAGTCATTACTTACCACATTTACAAATTTAACACGAAATTAACATCGTAGGCTTTACTCAATCAAGTCGTAGTAACGCCTAAAACTAGGCGAACGACGACACCGCCGCCACCACCTTCTCCTCGGAGACCATTATTAGATGGCCTCGCATGGTTATGGCAGCAGTGGAGAGAGACAGCTCCTGGTCCTGGACAGCCCAGACCTAATAGGCGGCCAGAACAGCCGAGACCTTCGAACGCTCCTACAGCAGCAACAAGTTCCAGAGTCAACTGGTTCGGCTCAGGGCCTTTCGTTGGTAATGCTGACGAAAGGCCGACATCAAACAGAGTGGGTTTCTCGTCTCTATTACTTAGGTTATGTGACTGGGGATGAGGTGATGGAAACTCCTTAGGATAAATTTGTACTTAAACCTTATTTATAATTTCCCTAGACCTGTTCGTTTTAATGTACAGTTGTAACGGTATTATTTTTTGTAAATATATAGGATTAATCTCATACGTTAAATGTGTGACTCCAATGAAAATTCCTTAATGCTGACAATTGCATATTTTTAGAAAATAAAAATCTTTGGAGATGAGACACATTGCGTATGCTAGTTTAAGACATTTAAGTATTTATTTATGAAAAAAGAAAACGCTTTTTCGCTTTTACATTTTGCATATTCTCAAAATGCGTCCTTTTTCTTATTTAAAATAAAAATTTGAGCGATGTTTTATAAATGGCTTTTGATTCGGCAAATAATGTTTTGTAAATACTGTTAAATATGATGATAATAAAATTTTGATAATTTTGCTTATTGTGTCATTGTTACTAACACACCTTTACGTTCCACGTACCTTTGCGTCCCTTGCACGGTATGATGCACGTTTTAACCATATGTTGTAGATATTTTTTTTGTGTATTGTGTATATATTATAATAATTGTGAATGTGTAAATTTGTGCCCCAAAATCCAAATAATCCTTATCCGATCCGAAAATTAAATATAATATTGTAAATATTTTATAAGGGGACCAAGTGTATAATTTTCCTTATAGTCCCCATGAGTTTGTGATTTTTTTCCAATGGGAACCTGGTGAATAACATTCCGTTTCCATATGTTTTATATGAATCTAATTTTTAATAACGTACATATATTATTGTGTTTGTGTTTATGTATATAGGTAAGTAAATTGATTGATGTTTCTGAATGACTTGATCTTTAAAGAAATGGTAAACGCTTATTTTCTGTTATTTTCTAACTGTTACTAAGATTTCTATATATATGATGGTATACTTCTGTATGAATTAGACTTATTAACAATTGCTTATTATATTTATATAATATATTTCTTATTTCCATTTCGAAGCATCAACACTACGAGTATGTTTTCTTTTGATTGTATCAATATGTTTCGACAATTGTATATATACCTTCTTACTGAATGCAATTAATACGTTAAATATATATATATATATTTTATATTATTCTTTCAATAAAATATAAAATCTTCTATGTATATATATTTTATAACTATGAATTTACCATCTATATTGGCTATTGCATGAATTTAACTTGAAACATTATCGTTTGTATTTTTGTTTCTTTAACTTTAGTTATATAAATAGATACCCTTGGAGCCACCCAGTGCAGTAACATCAGAACAAGGCCCAGGTAGAGGACAATTAGTGTCAGCAGCGATAAACGTGACACGAGCCTTCTCACAATTTTTAGGAGCTGCTATTCAGGTGATTTTTTTCTCTTTGTTTCATATAAAGTATTATATGTTAAAATAATTGGCAATTTATTTTTTTAATTTCAAAATTGATAATTTTCAGGATTTTATATAAGGATTATTGTAAGTTTTATTAGCTACTAACTTCGTCGCTTTTCATCATCAATTTCTAAAATTCAAATAATTAATTATTAACCAATTAAGTGTAATTAAAGTTATTTTTGTGTAAAAAATATGCAGTTTGGATGCAGTTGATAAATATTGAAATAATTATTTTGATTGCTGCATACATTTTTTATGCTACGAGTGAAAATAACATTACTTGAACGATTTTATGATTCTTGTCTATCTCATCAGATGGGGATGGGGAAATTTCATGAAGACAAATTTAAATATTCAATTTTTCCCCATTTGCATATGGATACATGCATACTATGAATTTCTGTAGAGAAAAATGATTTGTGAATTCATTTATAGATTATTAATGCATTTGTTATGTTTATTAAAATTATTTGAAAAAAAAGTTTAAAAATTATTTCCATTATCATTCCAGGGAGCAGCTCAAACGGTGCAAAGTGTGATCCGAGCGGGCCAAAGAGCTGCTACCGATGCTTATACAGGCGGGTCAGGATAGATTATATGGACTTGAAAACTTTTTCGAAAGTGTCATAGTACGCACTGTGTTGCGAGCGCTCAAGTGTAAATAATATTATAGGAGCCTCATGTGATAGGATATGATTATGATTGAAAGCGAGGGTAGTAGGTTCGACAGCCGCTTTAGGCATTGTCTAAATCTGTCTCGGTCTGTGACGTCACTGGGTTACGTACCAAATATTGTGCACGTGTTAAGAACTATTGATTAGCATATTTTTGAGTGAATGTTATGTATTGATGACTGTGTGGGAATCTAGTAAAACCTATAAATCTGTTGAGATTAGGTTTTCTTAATCATTATTAACGCAAATGACTTTAAAACATTTTTTTTTATTTTGAAATTCAAATATTAATTATTGTTTATTAATATTGCATCGTATTCACTACTGTCATTGCTTCTTGTTATAATTGCCAGTTCTCATGCTAGATGAGGTACTTTCAAGCTGATTTTTTTTAAATATTTGTAATTTTCTTTAACATTTTTCTTCTAATGCGCGAGAAATAAATCCAGTACTATTATATTTTCATGCGTCTGTTGCCTACGTGGGTAACAGGTTCATAACTCACGTATAGTAATTTTTAGTTTAAATAAAGAAGACACTAAATTCTTCACATATACTATGTTGTTGCACGCAATAATGAGAAGAACAGAGTGATTGGTCACTCACATTCTATTCTCTCTTTCTTCTATATAAAAGAAAATATTTATATAAAGGGTGTTAGTAATAAGTGTTTATTAATAAGTCTAATACATGTGCCATTTACGCACGTGCTTCGGTAAATAGCCTTTCTTCCTGCCTTATTTATTTAGATAAGTTTATTTAAATCTATTATATTAGATACTCGGGTTAATGTAATATTGCACCAAATCGTTTTGTACAGTAAGCTGCTTTGTATAGGTACAATTTTAATAGGAACGAGATTTTGCTATTTCAAATGATTTTTTTCATACAGGAATTACAATTATTTATTTTTTATATTTGATCTATCAATATAGTTTACGACAAAGGAAGTTATAAATAAATTTTTATAGCCTCAAATACGTAACGTAGCATGTTCAATTTTTGTATTAAATAATAATATAAATTATTATACATATGTTTTTGGTACATTTTTATATATTTATATGTTAAAATACTTTGACAGCAACAGACCTCTTAAATAGCATATCGTAACTGCATTTCACAATTTTACAGTAAGAAATTTAAATAAAAATTGCTTAAAAAGAAATAAATATTATAATTTTCGCATTAATTATTTGGGTTTCTATCGTATATGTTATTAAAAAAAATAGTATCAAAAAATGTGTAAATAAAAATACATTAACTGGAAGACAAAACAATATTTTAACAAATGCACTAAAAAGTACAATTATTATGAATAACTCAAAAACTATTCTTAGATCTTTTAATGAGAACACTCATCAGAAGCACCTAGCTATCATATAAAAAAAGCATAATCGAAATTGGCTCACCCAGTATTTTTACTGGGTAAAAATACCCACATAAATAATGTAAAAATACATCGCTTTTGCGATGATCTAACACACAAAAAAATCGATTTGAAAATCTCTTCCTTTTTTGAAGTCGGTTAAGAATCATTTACGATAGGCGTATCCAAATATTACAATAAAAATATATAAATACTATGAAAATTTATATATATATATATATAAGCTAATCTGCTTTTCACTGCGTTTAATATAAGTAATATTGTTATAAAAAGTGAATTATCATAATAAGATTAATCAGGGTTCCTGGTGTTTCTCTTTAATTGCTTTCGTATGTGAATGTTACTCTAGTGAAATAAACTTTTAATGTATATAAACTTAGAATTAACGTGCTATGTGACAATGGAAATAAATTAATTTATGATTGGTGATCATTTTGTTTTATTTTATATGACCGCTAGGGTGAGTCTATGTCCACTGGGGTAGGCACTTTATTACATACATACATATATAGCTTCACGCTGTGTCCCGCATATAGCAGGGTAGGCAGAGGGAACCTAGTGTTAAGACACTCCGTTCCCCGCTTTCCGCCGAATTGAGGCATTGCGTGCTGAGTGGCGGAACTCAACGCCGCGCTTTGCCTTGTTACCAAATCCAGGAAATAAAAATTCCATTTCCTGGAGTGGGAATTGCACCCACAACCTGTCGCGTTTACAGTCGCACGCTTGTGCCTCTGCGCCACGACAGGCGTTAATTACTTCTTTATAAGTCGGAAGCATATTATCTTTTAAGTCTTGTATCACCAAATATAGGACATTTAAATTTAAAGCTTTTCGAGTACGATTCATTTTAAAAATCACAGACACGCACCTTTGTTGTAGCTAAACACAGCTCAACTAAATTACTAAACGAACCAATTTGCGGTTATAATTTTATTCCCACAAATGTTTTGTTTGGTGGTAGGAGGTTCGTCCCCCCTCTGGCTTGTGACCACTATCACGTCAAAGACGAACCGCCTAATATCTAATGATGTGTTCCGGTTCGATGGCATGTAAGCTTTCCCCAAAATGTGGCGGTTCCGATAGCGGACTACTACATTGTCCTCTCCTTCCATCTGTATCCTTTAGGTTCGCAACGCATCTACAATATCTCTGGTGGTGTAGATGTCCATGAGCGAAGGTAACCACTTATTATCAAGTGGTCCTTCTGCTCGTCTGCCATCCGTTATGCAAAAAAAAAGTTTATGTTTTCGGTAATGTTTCTAATAGTAGACGTCATCCCAATATAAACAAAAGTGATTTTGAGGGTACGAAAGGTGTATATTTACTATAACGATTTTTTTTGAAACATCAGCTTTTGTGTTTAAAATATCGAAACTTTAAATTTTATGTGGAAGCAAATATACTACACCGATTGAAATAATATTTTATATACGTCATTAAATGACAACTGATAAGCGCTATCAGAAATCATAATTAAAAAAAATATTTATTGACCCACCCTAATGTCCACTCTGGTAAGATAAACTGCGGCGTTGGGTTCCGTAATTAAATGCAATGTTACGAATTTTGCCAGAATGTGTAGATTAAACTGTCTTAAGACTATACTCCCCCTGTATTCGCTATGCATAAATTAAGATAAAAATAAATAATAAAATATTTACTACAGATTCTTTTTATTATTGTTGATTGTAAACTTTACTAATACATTTAAGCGGATACCCAAATAGTACAAGTTCAAAACTTTATAGTCCCACAAATATACCCTCAATAGCAGAAACAAATCGCAGGACAGTCTGCGTTGAATGACGGAAGTCAATGCCGCTTTGTTCTTACCAGAGTAGGAAAATTAAAATAATTGAAAAAAAATTATACAGTCAGGGGGTGTCCCACTACATAGCGGTGGTTTCAACCATGTGTTTGTAGTTTGGGTATGTACCTAAATTTTTTAATTGTAAAAAATAATCATATTTTCAAAAAAAATAAAGAAAGTGACACAATTGTAATATTCTCTATACATTGATTATTCTTATTAACTTCTTCAGACCTGAATTATTGTTAATGGATAATAAAATTATTTTTTTACTAAATATTAGTAAGAAGGACATCATAAAAACAAATTGTGAAAAATCATACATATTTTTTAAGTTTTCCGAATTTTCCGGCTTGTGCACAGTTACGCACATTAGGTCTCATGTGTTGTTAAATTAAGTAGAATAAAAATATTATAAGGCTTTAAGCATTATGTATATAATTCTGCACATGAGGTCCGAAGGGATTAAGTACAAGTTAGTACGCCTTTAGATTTTATAAAAGCAAAAGCATTGGATTAAGAAAATACTAATTTTCTAAAATAATAACATTTCTTGTTATGAATACAAGCTATATGTAACCTGTTATAGATTAGTAGCTCGTGGGCTCTTTAACTTTTTACTGAGTGAGCCATCTTTGATATATATATTTTTTTAACTTCACGCTGTATCCCCCATATAGCAGGGTAGGCAGAGGGAACCCGAGAACCTAGTGTTAAGACACTCCGTTCTCGTACAACAATTCCGTTCCCCACTTTCCGCCGCATTGAGTGGCGGAACTCAACGCCGCGCTTTGCCTTGTTACCAAATCCAGAAAATAAAAATACTAACATTTCCTGGAGTGGCAATCGAACCCACAACCTGTCGCGTTTACATTCGCACGCTCGTGCCTCTGCGCCACGATAGGCGTTATTACCTCATTTAAATATAGTTAGAATCTGAGGAGTGGTTTTTGAGGTATTAGTAATAATTTTACTTTCTAGTTCATATTATTTGAATTTAGTATTATTTTTTTGTTAAAATCATAAGTATAAGGATGTCACTTTTCTGTACAAAAGAGACGCCTGTGAAAAAAATATACTTATTTTACCCTATTACAATATAATTATTTAAAGTAATTGTATCCTTCATGCTTTCTACGGGATACTTGGTCTATATTGAGTTTTCTTTGACCACTCTAGTCCGAGAGAACTTAAATAGTACTTATATAGAGAAGCCACTGTACCTGTAGAATATGGACATTCACACGTACAAGGGAGTCCTAAGCGGTGGCGTGGAGCAGTATGAGGGCATCACAGCGTTATGCCGTCACCGTGGTTTGAAAGATTTTGCTGTCGTAACGTGACTATTGGCGCGTTTTGGCAGCAAATTCGCCTGGATAATATTAGATAATAAAAAAAGAAACCTTATCTTTTCAAATAAATAAAAAAATCTTACTTTTTTTATAGCTTTACGTTTTTTCCAACATAGTAGGATAGTCAGAGAAAAGATAGCACTCCATTCTTCACTCGCACTCCATTCTTCACTTTCCGCCCCAAACACAACAACATTCTGTCCTACACAAAGCAACACTCTGTCCTACTAGATCGAAAAAAATATGTTACATCCCGTTACGTTAGGCAGAGGGAACTTAGTGTTAAGACACTCCGTTCCCCGATTTCCGCCGAATTGAGGCATTGCGTGCTGAGTGGCGGAACTCAACACGTGCTTTGCCATGTTACCAAACCCAGGAAATCAAAAATTCCATTTTCTAGAGTGGGAATCGAACCCACAACCTGTCGCGTTTACAGTTGCACGCTTGTGCCTCTGCGCCACGACAGGCGTTAAAATATATTTAACGTTGCCCCAAGTGGGAATCGAACCGACAATAAATCATTTTTACAATCAGACAGTCCCTCTGCGCTACGTCGACTTATATAAAGCTAATAGCGAAACCAAAACATACTATTTTCAAATAAAATTAAAAATAATATCTAGAAACATCAAACGCAATGCCTTAATTCGGTGAAAAGTGGGGAACGGAATTGTTGAAAGAGAATGGAGTGTCTTAACACTAGGTTCTCTGGTTCCCTCTGCCTACCCTGCTATATGCGGGATACAGCGTGAAGTTAAAAAAAAAAGCATCAAAAATATTTATAATCAAAAACTAAAGTCCATATCAAATGCAACAAAACTTAGAAAAATAGAATATTCATGCAACAACACGTTTTTGATTAATTCCTAAACTTTTTTGCTATACGACCTTGTGTGACTTTGTTGAGACAAACAATTTTTTGCCAATATACTGGTTCCAAGCCTTACGAGTATTTCTAATATCTACTTGTGTCGATTATTTCCAGTTCGGCATTTCAATGATATTTGGATCATTTTGTATGATTGACACGTTGTTTCTAGTTCTTACGTAATAATTTACTGCGTATAATTAAAAAGTTCTTTTGTTTTGAATTAAATAAAAGGCTATTGTGGTGCAGTAGGATAGCTGACTGTTAACGCGATTGTGGGTTCGATTCTCACTTTGAGGAATGATTATACTTGAACGCCTGTCGTGGATCAGAGGCACAAGCGTGCGATTGTAAACACGACAGGTTGTGGGATTCACACGCCAAGAAATGTTAGTATTTTCATGTCCTGGGTTTGGTAACAAGGCAAAGCGCGGCGTTGAGTTCCGCCAATCAAAACGCAATGCCTCAATTTGGCGGAAAGTGGGGAAAGGAATTGTTGTAAGAGAACGGAGTGTCTTAACACTAGGTTCTCCGGTTCCCTCTGCCTACCCTGCTGTATGTGGGATACAGCGTGAAATAAAAATTAAAATAGCTTATTTTCATTTTCTCCGCTCTTGTAATGTAGTTGAAGTTTATATGGGGAAGAAGTGCAAAATGTGGAATGGGGAATGGGGAAGAAGTAAAAAAATCATAGAATAAATATTACTAAAACTAACAAACATATGTCATACACTTTTGTATAATTACAATCTCTTTGCTAATGCATAAACAGCTTCATGCTTTTTTGATAGTCAGAGAGAACCTAGTGTCAAGACACTCCGTCCGTCACTTTCCACCCGAATTCCAGACATTGAGTGTTAAGCGGCGGAACTCAACGCCGTACTTTGTCTTGCCAGAGCCTCCGCTATCTCCAAGTTAAAATAACTTAACATATAATCACTTCCCCCAGTGGGGATCGAACCCACAACCGCCTTTACAGTTAGACGTTATTCCACTGCGCCATGATGGTATGGTTGCTAAGACAACGCATTGTTTACGCGTCAACCTCTAGTTAATTTTATTTGGTAATATATAACTAGAATGTTAGTAGCATATAAAGTTCACTGTAACTTCGACATTTGTGAGTACCTTTTAAAGTTTATTCCTATTGCTTAGATTCCATCGAATGAATATCAAATTAAATCTCTAAAGCATTCCTGCTTGTTGCTTAGAATAGGTTAACTATTAAAAGTTAATGTATGTAATAATTATTAAATACGGGTATTTATCATTAAGTCATTCACGTATTTAGAATTTTATATCAAAAATGATATTTTATGTGAAAACAGAGTGTTTTAACACTATATTCACCCTTAAAACCCTGGTATACAGAAAAGAGACAAAAGTTAAAAAAATAAATATTTTATAGGTGTTTGCCTCTTGTGCATATATATTAAAATGTAATATATGTATATTGACACCACCCACACAATCTGTCGCACACGGCAACAGAAACTTACATAAAACCAAATGTATGTAATATTAGGTCTTTGAAATTTTCTTCTTTGATTCTTTCTATATGAAGGACTAGATACTTATATAGATTCGAGCTGAAAGCAGCCAACGGAGTCTCTTGACATTCTCTCTGACTATCCTGCTATGCGGGATGAAGCGTGAAGCTTTTTTAAATTCTTTTTTTTAGCTTCACTCTGTATCTCGCACATAGAAGAGCAGGCAGAGGGAATCAGAGAACCTAGTGTTAAGGCACTCCGTTTCCTTCTAATATTTATTTTTCCTTCCCATTTAGTTTTATTTATTTTGTATTCTAGTTTACTTATTATTATATTATAGCCTAATTACACAGTCTATAAATTATGTGATTGTGAAGTCTCATTTAGACCTGGTAAGTGGTGTTTGCATGAAAAAGGAACAATCATCAATCTATCCATACAAATTTTTACTTTTATAATATTTAAACGACTTTTTAAATTACTTAGTATTTGTATTGCGTTCCAAGTTACTATATTTAATACAGAAATAAAAAAAAAAGTGATATACTACTTTTCGGTGGCGAGGGTAGAAAATTTTAAAAAGGTAAGCCGGTAGATTTAGGGAAGTCGGTATAGGAAGTTTTTAGAAATTTTACGATCGAATTTGGCTGATGACCTTTTTTTAGCTCTCACTCGTTTCTTGTGTTCATTTTCTTGCAAAATCTAGCCCAAATTGTTACACTCTCATTTTTTATTTCATTATTGTTATTTACAAAAGGTAAGCCGGTGGAAAGTGTGTTATATGGACGCCTCGCCACTGCTACTTATTATAAAGTGTTGTAAGTTAACTAAAAAAGTTATGACAAAATTACTACCTCTGAATATCTGCTGCAATATAAAAAATATTATAATTTAAATTTGATCATAGCCCGAGTGAGAACATCGAACCTACAACCAACCCCGTGTATACGTACGTCACAGTGCCATGATGACTTTATGACAAAAAAAATAGATGGTTAATCTTTTTACTGAGCATTTAAAAATCAATATGATATAATAAATACATATAATACGTAAAAGTTGTCAAACTCGTTAACAGAAACTAAGTAGAAGCAACAGCTGTCTTTTAAGATTTATAATTATGTAATTTATATGTGCGAGTATGTTTATTATTCTCGTTCTATTAACGTAGGAAAATTTTTTGATACTTTTATTTTCAATGGAACATGTTATTTTATTTTTATATGCAGATGTTAAAAGTTCACAGTTTGAATTCATTTTAACCGACTTCAAAGGAAGGAAGAGATTACCAATTGGACTGTAATTTTTTTTTTTAGCTTCACGCTGTATCCCGCATGTATCAATTGGAACCTGAGAACCTAGTGTTAAGAACATTCCGTTCGCCAGTTTCCACCGAATTGAGGCATTGTGTGCTGGCGGAACTCAACGCCGCGCTTTGCCTTGTTACCAAACTTAGGAAATGAAAAATTTACATTTCCTGGAGTGGGAATCAAACCCACAACCTGTCGCATTTACAGTCGCACGCCTTTGCGCCAAGACAGGCGTCTTTTTCGATGTGTGTTATAAAATAACTTTTTACTAGATGAACCAATTTTGATTGTTCTGTTTCCATATGATAACTGGTGCTTCCGATGTAGTCCCATTTAAATTTAATTAAGATTTAAGGTGTACATACATACATACATAGCTTCACGCTGTAACCCGCATATAGCAGGGTAGGCAGAAGGAACCTAGTGTTAAGACACTCCGTTCCCCACTTTCCGCCGAATTGAGGCATTGCGTGCTGAGTGGCGGAACTCAACGCCGCGCTTTGCTTTGTTACCAAACCCAGGAAATGAAAAATTCCATTTCATGGAGTGGGAATCGAACCCACAACCTTTCGCGTTTACAGTTGCACGCTTGAGCTTCTGCTCCACGACAGACCTTAATTTGGATTTGGCGATTTAAGGAATAGTTTAGAGGTAATCGTAACAATGTTACGTAAAGTGAATATAAACAAAATTTATTTATACATTTCAACTTTGCTCTTAATAATATAAGCAAATGATTGTGTAAAAAAGAAAAAAAAATGAATTCCAGCTAACCTAAACTAAGGTGGATTTTCCTTTTAAAGTTAATCAGTGTGTCGTGAAAGATATTGATGTCAGGGTCAGACAAATTGTTGTATGAGTTATTTATACGATTAATTGGTGAGAGAAAATTATTTTTTAGGGGATGTCTGGGATATTACTTATTAAGATACAATTTTTGCAAGCTTCATATGAATATTGTTTATATAAAAAGGAAGGACGCTTCAAAAAAAGGGTTGTATTTTTTTATGTATTATTATAATTTTTATGGCTGCTGGTGTGGTTCCGTTTAATTTTAGTTAATTTCGAACTAACAGTTTCAGTAGTTATTCTTTTTTTTTTTTTTTTTATACCACGACGGTGGCAACAAGGCACACGGCCCACCTGATGGTAAGTGGTTACCGTGGCCTATGGACGCTTGCAACACCAGGGGCATCACTTACGCGTTGCCGACCCTTCAAAAACCTATTTATTCCCCTTTTGAAGAACCCCATATTGTAGCCCTCTGGGAAAACCTCGGCAGGGAGATCATTCCACAATTGGAGAGTCCGCGGAAGAAAGTTCCTTTGAAATCGAACTGTTCGGGACCATTTAGGCTCCAAAGTGTGAGCATGAACTCCCTGTCGATGGCGAGCGGTGCGATGGTGAAAAGTAGCCGTGGGCATCATGTCAAACAATTCTTCAGAACACAACCCATTATACAAGCGGTAGAACACGCACAAGGAAGCAAAGTCTCTCCTTAGACTTAAGTGCTCGATACCGCTTGTGAGTGTGGGATCATCGACAAGTCTCACAGCTCGTCTTTGAACCGAGTCAAAAGGTCCAAGCTGGTATGCTGGTGCTCCCGCCCAGAGATGAGAGCAGTACTCCATATGGGGCCGGACTTGTGACTTATAAAGTAGCAGTCTTTGCCCCGGTGTGAAGTACCGCTTCGCTCTGTTTAGCACACCCAGCTTTTTGGATGCCAACTTGGCCTTGTCTTCTAAGTGACTTCGGAACTGGACGTCACTGGATATGTCGATACCAAGGATCCCTACACTCTTAGAGATGGTAAGAGATGTGTCCTGGAATTGAGGGGCCGCAATAAATGGGGTTTTCTTAGCGGTGAACGCGCAAACTTGTGTCTTGGAGGGGTTAAACTGGACCAGATTGTCCCGACCCCAATCGGAGACTCTAGATAGAGTACTCTCGATTTGAGACACAAGTTGTTCGCGACTTTCTTCCACAACGGAACGAGGGATGTTTGCACGGCCTGTGTAAAACGCGTCTCCGGTGCTGTCGTCTGCATAGCAATGAATGCCGTCAATTGCCAGCATATCATTGATATGCAGCAGAAACAGGGTCGGAGAGAGTACAGAAC
>JAKGSA010000409.1:160547-173610 GCA_033558755.1 Philaethria dido
TACGGTATACAGAAGCTATGTATGTATGTATGTATGTACCTGTGAACGGAGTGTCTTGACACTAGGTTCTCTTTGACGACTGCTAAGCGGGATAAAGCGTGAAGCTGCTTACGTGTATTTCATTTTAATTTACATACCTATATACTGTTATCTATTCTCCACTAGCTTAAGATCAAAATCAGACTATTCACAATATGTTACCAAAGAATACTATCTTACTTTGGTTACATAGCATGGAAACAGCCAAATAGTTTTGATGGGTAAAGTAGACGGAAAAAGACCAAGGGGCCGAACACCTACCTGGTCTAATACCGTAAAAAATATCTTAGGCATCACGGTGACCGAGGCTTGTTAGAATTGCCACGAAAGCCTATCAGAACAGACACAACCTTTAGCAATGAAGAAACCGACCAAGAGTAGACCAGTAGACCAGTATAAGAATACTTTTAACAGAAATTTACAACAACGTTTTACAACAAAGTTTATTCATTTCTATTTCTGTAACCAAAAATAACACACTATAAGTTATTTCTAAATCATAAATAAATCTAGTTTTTTCTTTAATTTGTTAATCACTCGGATTTGATCGTAGAAATATGTTAAATATGAGTATAAAAAAGTATATTAAATATAGAAAGGAATTAAAACTAAACATTAAATTTGAATATATATAGTTAAGACGATATTTTTATACCATACAAATTGTATCCCAAATCTTTGTTTACTAATAAAATGTAAAATATCTTTTTCTCTGTTCCGTACGAATTTCAATACATCCTTTCTTAGCGTTCCTCGCTACTCCCCAAGGAACTTGCAGGCTAATTTTCAGTTTTCTATGACGATTAGTTTCTACTGTACATTACTGTACTGTCAGTCAGTGAGTAACAGAAATATATTATATATTATTATATGTCATTTGTGTATGTTGAGAGAATCTAACAATGTAATTTATTTTTTTTTATAAATATTATTTTTTTAGCTTCCGGCTGTACCCCGCATGTAACTGGATAAGCAGAAGTAACCAAGAGAATCTAGTGTTAAGATTGATGAGTGACTGAGTGACGGAACTCAACGTCAATATAACTCACTAAGTCTACTCAACACTTAGTCAACATTTTTTATGATCAAAAATTTAAAATTTCGAAAACGTACGCGAAAATCTAAGTTTATCCTATTAATAGTTGAAAATCCGTAATTGTTATAGTCGCAATGAACGTGACAAGAATCACATAAATCATTTATTCCTCATTGGAATTCTGCATATAGCCTCGTTTGATTCTATACTTAGATCTGAGTTTTAACAAGTAATAGATAAGTTATTTAGATACGAATATTGATGTTATGACCGATGATACATTGAAATAATTGACTATTTTCAAATGAATTCGAAAATGGGGAAGCTTAGTACTATTCTTAACCAACGTCAAAATAGATGATTATTATCAATTCGACTGTATTTTTTATGTGTTAGCTTTTAAGTTATCTTTTTACCACATATTTTTATGTTACTAGCGTTCCCGTTGACGCGTTAACAACGCATTGTCTTTAGGATTGTATGTCACTTTACATAAACATGGATGTCAAACCATGGTTGTGTAGCCTTTATTTTGTTAATTTAATATACTTTTTATGCATTATTTTTATAAAATGTTAGCATTCCGCACTTCTCTATATAAACTATAAGTGTGCCAAGTTTCATTCTCCTCCGTCCGCGTAAATTTCGTAAAAATGGGTCCAAAGTTTTAGCATATATTATTGTATTTATATATAGATTTTATGCTTTTAAATCTTATGTTTCAAATTTACACGCAAAAAAAAAATATATATATATTTTTTAACTTCAACTGTATCCCGCATGTAGCAGGGTAGGCAGAGGGAATCAGAGAACCTAGTGCTAAGACACTCCATTCTCTTTCAACAATTCCGTTCCCCACTTTCCGCCGAATTGAAGCATTGCGTGTTGAGTGGCGGAACTCAACGCCTTGCCTTGTTACCAAACCCAAGAAATGAAAATACTAAATTTTACATTTCCTGGAGTGGGACTCGAACCCACAACCTGTCGCGTTTACAGTCGCACGCTTGTGCCTCTGCCCCACGACAGGCGGTAAAAATAATTTTCATAAAAAATATGTAACTGTCATACAAGTGTTGTATTTTTGTCTGTCTGTTAGAATTTGAAGCAGCTTGGGCTTTTCCTTAATCAACTACGTAGTACTAACAAGGATCGGTTTGCGGATATGTAACATATTTGGGTTTCTTTACTACTTCTACTTTGGTATCTCGAATTATGTTTTAATTGGAAGAAATTATAATATATTTTTTTAATAATTTAATTTAATAACGCCTGTCGTGGCGCAGAGGCACAAGCGTGCGACTGTAAATGCGACAGGTTGTGGGTTCGATTCCCACTCCAGATAGTGGAATTTTTCATTTCCTGGGTTTGGTAACAAGACAAAGCGTGGCGTTGAGTTCCGCCACTCAGCTCGCCATGCCTCAATTTGGCGGCAAGTGGGGAACGGAGTGTCTTAACACTAGGTTCCCTCTGCCTACCCTGCTATATACGGGATACAGCGCGTAGCTATGTATGTGTGTGTGTAATTTAATAATTCTAGTATATAGTATTTTTAAATATTTATTTTGTTAATATATAGTGTATAATTTTTAATAATAAATATTTCTAATAATAAATGAAATCGAATATAAAGATTCGTTTGGAATAAAATATTTATAGAATTTTTGACTAGATTTTATTTCATTCAGAGAGATCTGGTGTCAAGACACTCCGTTCTCCAATTTCTTTCTAAAGTCGAGACAATGCGTGCTAAGAAGCGGAACTGAACGACGCGTTTTGTCTTACCAGAGCGGTAAATGGAAATAATTAAACATAAATCATTCCACCAAGTTGAAATCGAACTGACAACCACTGTCTTTCACAGTAAGATATAGCTACAATAGCCTTAATTAGATTTTATTCCTTGGAATAATTTTGATATATTGGAATTGAATTTTGTTTTTATAGGCTTATTGCATTGCTTCGATTGTTACATCATGAAATTTAATTATCTATGTAAGTTGATTCGAGGCTATGTGCTTAATAAAAGCTTTTAGGTGAAATAATTATAATATTTAATATATTATTACTATATTAATATAATAAAAAAAAAATTAATAATTATCATTTACCCTATTTAAATTAAAAAAAATAGGGGTGTCATTGACAAGTATCTGATAGATTGGAGGTTCGATTCCCGTATAGCAGTGGCGATGGGTGAAAATTTTAGTTAGGTAAGCCGGTAAATTAAGGGAAGCCGATGTATATTTAGGGAAGCCGTTGTATATATACGGAAGCCGGAAATTTTTAGGGATGCCGATATATTTAGGGAAAGTGGTATAGGATGTCAAGGTATTTCGTAATTTTACTATCGAATTTTGGCGATGACCTTTTTTTTAGGTCTATAAGATGTCAAAGCTTGTTTTTTCGCACTTTTATGCCCAATATTTCCTTTTTTTAGCTCTTACACCTTGATTGTCTTTAGTTTTTGGAGCTCCACATTTTACTGGCTTGTTTTTTAGGTCTCATACTTGTACTTTGAAAAGTTAGGCAAGCCGGTGGGGATCGAGTTGTATGAACACCTCGCCACTGCTGTAAAGTGATATAAAATAGAAAACGGTGAGTCTTGACACTAAGTTCAAAGGAGAAATAATTATTTTTACATAATATAGTATATTTTTAGCGAAATAACTAAATATTAAATATAAACTAAACAAAATACTAGCAAAAGTATCTTAGTAGAGGTACAGATTTATCTCGCGTTTGATCGATCAGTTCGATTCCTTACTATAAATGCGTACGCTTAATTTATGTGGACACTTCTAAGAACAAAGATAAATAAACAACGATCATGTCGTATATATATCCTACGGATTTTTAAGGGCCATTCCATGTCTTAGATATAGGTTATTTTATAAGTCTATATTAAAAATATTTTGTATTGTCATCAGATCCGGACACATATACATATTTTGAAGCTAGAGGGAAGTGGATTTATAAAAAAGATATATGATTTTATATATATAATGTGAATTTTCTTTCATTATCATAGAAATTTAGGAATTCTAAATATTGCTACACTCTCTAAGGAACATACATGTCAATTTTTTGTTTTTTTTTTTTACTTCACGCTGTAACCCGCATATAGCAGGATAGGCAGAGGGAACCAGAGAACCTAGTGTTAAGACACTTCATCCTCTCTCAACAATTCCGTTCCCCACTTTCCGCTTAATTGAGGCTTTGCGTGTTGAGTGGCGGAACTCAACGCCGCATTTTGCCTTATTACCAAACCCAAGAAATGAAAATACGAAATTTTGCATTTCCTGAAGTGGGAATCGAACCCAAAACCTGTAGCGTTTACAGTCGCACGCTTGTACCTCTGCGCCACGACAGGCGTTATTTATATTATTAACTTAGCAATAACATTAAAAATCACTTTTCCTATACTTATAACTATAAAACTTACAAAACTCGCTTACAAATGGGTTAACTTTTTTAACACCTACCCAGTACATGACTTTCGCATAAAAACATCTAATATTAGATGTTTTTATGCCACTTACATAATGACAATGTCGTTTTAATGCTCTATTGGTTTTGTACGCTTTTCAAATTTAAATTAAAAGTTCTCATAAATATTCACCACTACTTAGAACTGTGACAAGTTAATTTTTTAACTGGTGTAAAAAATTCTTTACTTATAGACTGCTATTTTTATATTGTTATCACTTATTATTAGTATTGTACTAAAAATCGATATTGTTAATTGTATCACGTTTTTAATCGAGTTTTGATTATATTAATACTAGGATTTTAATAAAGAAAGAAAATCGATTTCAAAGACAATGCACTCAAAAGTATAATGATTACGAATAACTCAAAAACTACTTGGTAAATGTTAACTAAATTAAATACCAACATACTACATATTACAAAAATTCATCAAAATTTATTTGGTTTTAAATTCATGCACCTCATCAGAGGTTCACTAATTTATTAAATTATTACAGCCTAGTCGAAACATTTGTTTGTTCCTTTTTAATAAAAACTATAATATAAAAACTAAACGCATTTTCCCGCATATCAAATAACCCAATATCAAAATACTTCGTTTGTCAATTTCCACCAGAGACATTAAATGTTGCATGGCGCAACTCAACGCTGTGATCTGTACCAAAGCGGGGAAACAAATATTATTATCAAATGCTAATATATTCCTGTTATGAGTTCAAAATTCGGGATTTGAACTCATAACCATCGCACTTACAGTCAAACACGTCCACTGCGCCACGATGTCCTTTATAATATTTATTAATCGATATAAACAGACCTTAAAATAGATCAAGGTGCGTATCACTTAGGTTTTCCCCAGCCTACGCCGAGCACAAACTTGCTCAACAATGCAATTATTGCCTTCGAAACATGTGATTCATGAAATTGTAATTTAAGATCTTATTACGAAAGTAAAGAGACCATCGTGGTGAAAGACAGCGTCAGTTTGTTAACGTGATTGGTTGTGAGTTCGATTCCCACTCGGAGAATGATTATATTAAAATTATTTTCATCATACTTCCCCAGTACTCCACTAATGTAATTTGTAATATTTAATTTTCTTCTTTTTTTTTTAACTATACACTGCATCCTGCTTATAGCAAGGTAGGAACTCCGTTCTCTTTCAACAATTCCGTTCCCCACTTTCCGCCGGATTGAGGTATTGCGTGCTGAGTGGCGGAACCCAACGCCGCGCTTTGCTTTGTTACCAAACCCAGGAAATGAAAATACTAAACTTATATTTTCTGGAGTGGGAATCGAACCCACAACCTGTCGCGTTTACAATCGCACACTTGTGCCTCTGCGCCACGACAGGCGTTATATATTTAATGTAATAACAATATAAAGTAAGCAACAAGCTTTATCATTATTATGCTTTAAATGAACGCTACGAAAAAACGACCTTTTATAAAGTTCTTTTCCTTATTACTTTAAAGTGAACTTTAATAAAAACAATTAAAAATTGTCAACGTCGCCATGGTAGAGTGGATGCGAGTTGAAGCAGTGGTTGTTGGTTCAAACTCATTTGTGTTACCCTAATAATATTGGAAATGAGAAAATTTGTGAGTCTTCCACGTAAAAACTATTGAACTTAGCTTGAACTTTTTAGTAATAGAGCTTATTTCTTTTAGATCGTTTCAGATTTTCCTGTCTAAAAAAAAATTTTTTTAGATTTTCTTAAACTTTCGTGTAATTTGGTCATAAAATAACTATAAATATCTAAGTTTCTATTTGTAATATTGCTATTCATTAAAATCTAGAATAATTGTGTAACTTAGGTAATCTATATATTTTTACGTGGACCATAAAAATTTGATCTATTTTTTACGAAAATTATGAAGAGGGAGGAGCATTAAATTTGGCATACTTAAATGTTATATGGAGTGTAGAAAGACAATATGTTTTATAATAATATATAAGGAAAACATTAACTTTTGTACAAATGTACACGTTGCTAAGGCAACAAAATGAAACTGACCCTCTACTAGCTTTAAATGGGCCCAAAATGAAGAGTCCGCCCTCATCTAAATATAGCTTCCTTTTTCATTTGCCTGTATAGATGTTTTATTTTTTTTACAGTTAAAACTGTATGTTAAAATGTATTTCCCGCATAACAATAATTTAAGTAATTTAATTGTTTGGTTTATTGTGTATTCCTCTTTACCTATTGGTAAATACAAACATTGTTTGCCTAAATTATAAATTTTGTTTGGTGGTAGGAGGTTCGTCCTCCGTCTGGCTCGCGACCACTATCATGTCAAAGACGAACCGCCAAATATCTTATGATGTGTTCCGGTTCGATGGCATGTAAGCCAGGTTTTCCCCTTTTCCCACCCATCCTTTCCCCAAAATGTGGTGGTTCCGATAGCGGACTACTACATTATCCTCCCTTTCCATCTGTATCCTCTAGGTTGGCAACGCATCTAGTACATCTCTTGTGTTGTAGATGTTCATGGGCGAAGGTAACCACTTACCATCAGGCGGTCTTTCTGCTCGTTTGCCATCCGGTATCCATAAAAAAAAAAAAAAAAAATTAGAAATTAACTATATTACGTGTTATTTTTTATTGTTTCCATTTATTTTTTTACACATTTTATTGTTTGTAATAATTATCTATGCGTGCTGTGTCTGCATAGAAAAAAATGCAATCGTCTTTACAAAATTTGTGATTTTAGTTATTGTGCTTTGTATACCAATAAACAGAAAAAAAAATTACAAGGTAGTCAGAGAGAAATTAGTGCTATGACACTCCGTTACTTCTTGCCATCTGATTTGCTTGAGCATCCAAACATTTTCAGATCCAATAACTTTACAATATCTTTATAACATGAACCTGGTCAAGGATTTCGACTTTTTTTTTTAAATATTGAATTAGAAAATGTAAGGTATTTTAAGAATAGGGGAACAAGCAAAATAAATAATTAAATATATAAATATTTAACAGAAAGTAACAATAGTTTTTTGCTAACGCTTATTGAACAACAAAATAGCGGAGACCAGAACCACTGAATCACTACTTCTTAGTTCATACAAATTCATTTTGAAATAAACGTATATATATAAGTTGCACCAAAATTTCGTAAAATACTTTGTAACTTTCACACAAGAAGTATTTTGATCACTGAAGTAAATTATTTATAAAGCTTAAGCAATGTATTATATATTTTATGTAATCCAAATTATTGTACAATTTATGTGACAAGAAGTTGAGTTCTAATACATCGAATTCAGTTAGAAAAGAGAGAACAGAGTGCCTTGTTACTAGAAGAGTGGTGTACTACATTTTACCTTAATTAAAAAGAAAAAAAAAGAAAAAAATTATAATATATAGATTACCAGAATACAAAATATATTACACAAATAAATTTCTCATTGCATAAGTTTGAAATACCAAAAAAAGCTCTTGATCTTTGCATTCAAAATATAAATAATACACAAAAAAATATATTTTTAAAAGGTTATATATGGCCTTACTTCCATTTTATTATCGACAAAAAAAAAAGAAAATTTAACATGAATAATAACAGCTACATTAAAAGTTTTATAGTAAGCTCTTAAAGCCCTGAGCTTCATGTTTATTGATTTTTATTAAATATCACATACGTTGCGTAACTTAAGTGAATAAGAACAAGGAAGGTTATAAGGTGACACATTTAGTTATAAAAATGTGTCATTCATTAGAAAGGCTGAGATTTCCGTACCAGGCGTGAATAGCTTGATAAGTGAGATAGTTAGTTAAAGGCGCAATAGGACAGCGATTGACTGTACAAGCGATTGGGTGTGGGTTCCATTTCCACTTGTGGGAATGACTATAGCTAATTTCTTTTATTTTTTCGCTCTGGTACGATATAGTACGGCGTTGAGCTCCGTCATTTAGCTATGCAAAGTCTCAAATTTGGAGTGAAAGCGGCGAACGGAGTGTTTTGACACTAGGTTCTCTACCTATGCGAAATGAAGCGTGAAGCTGAAAAAAATTTTTTTTCAATATTAATAAGATTAAAAAATATCAAGCAAACACTTTCAGTTATAAAAATATTTAACTAACATAAAGACAAAAGTTACAAATCAAACTTATACTTTAATTTTAAAGGCCTTTGCCCGCCTTAAAAAGTATATATTTATAAATTTATTTACACCTGACTTATTAATATTATTATCAAGTTATTCCAGATAATTAAATATACTTTTAGATACTTAAGAAAAATATTTAAGCAAACTAGTATTGTGACATAATAATTAAAATATTTTTTTAAGCTAAGCTACATGTCTAGACAGCTTGAGTCTAAATGTCTCTATGATGACAATAAAAGAAAATCGTGTATATTATTTATATTTTTTAATTAATTTTTTTTTGGTTTTAGGGAATAACCTGAAAGATTAACTAATGGAAATCAAAATAAATATTCAATTAAAATATAATTCTATTTAATAGCTAAATACTAAACGGACAAATTATTAATACATTAACATAAATATTTAATTTTAAATCCTATATAAAAGTGAAAATGTAGGAAAAAAATATTACATACAATAAGTATAATATAAAAACGACTTGTTTTTGCTCTGCGGTAGCATTTCATCGGAAAATGAAGAAAAAATCAACGCAAGTCTTGAAGCGTTTCGAAGTAACTAAGTAGGTCGGTTCGGTCGGGTGGGTTCGGCTCGCGTCGGGCGCTCTCGTGCCAGCTCGGCGATCGGCGCACGCGCATACAACGCCGATACCGCCACGGCAGCAGTCGCGTACATTGGAAAATTATCCTTTAAATAATAAATGGGATGCGATTTTCTTATTAAATAGCGCGGAAATGGACTGATTGTTTACATTTAACAACGATTCGCATACATTATTTAGTTTTGTGAAAGAACTGTACCAGACAATGTTGTGGGAGAATAATCTTAGCGAGGAGACAGAAGCGGTAAGTGTTATAGAAAAAATATAACTAACTTACTTAATTGATTTTCATCTTAATTATATGATTTTATTTATATACGCGTTGTTAAATGTGTGAGTGAATGCGCTTGTGTGAGTTAACTTTCTAGTTTTCGCTCGCTCTTGCGTATTTGCATAAAACGTGAACGGTTTTTCATAATAAAAACATATGGGCAGTTTAAAGAGCTTTTGGTTTGTAAATATTCACTAGGCATCTCCGACGCTGTGACATTGTTAGTAATCGCTTTATTAGATGCAAATAAATGTGAATTTTGACATAGACGTGCGGTCTGTCACGAATACGTTCAACAAACTGTTGAGTTCTGAGAGCTTTATGCACAATGTACACTGAATTAAAATTAATTTGTTTTAAAATATATATACGGTGTACATATATTTAAGTACCAGAGACATTTTTTTATAGAAAAAATCGCATAATATATTGAAAACGACCGAGAATTAAGATTTTATGTAACTAACAATAATGGACCTAAAAAAAGATGATGTAAGCCAACTATTATCGTAGAAGCAATTCGTTGAAACAAACAAAAAGATAAGTTATCGAGAAAACAATTTATGAAAAGGACAGCTGAATTACGATTGATGATGTGAAAGAGAGACAGATAGTATGTATTGAAAGATGTTCGATAGAAATCACAATAATATTATAGTTAACAACTTTGAAGGATTAATTGTTATTTATTTTGTTATTAATTATAATTAAGAATGATGTATTTTTAAAGTCATTTAATGATTTATTGGAAATATTGCTATATATGTGTATTACCGTATGAGCTCTTAGAAGTCCATGTCCAATGAAAGGCAACGTCAGAGTGAGACTTCCTTTTTATAAAAAAAATATTGTTGTCTATATGTAAGCTAAGTATATTGCTTTTGAATGAACAACTATAATGGTATAAAGCGACAGTGACGCAGTGGTTTTGGGTTTGATCTGTATCCAATGAATAATGTCGTCTTCGGCTTGGTAAGACAAAGTGTGGCGTTGAGTTCCGTCACTCAACACACAATGTATCGATTTTTGGCTGAAAGTAAAGATCAAATTATTTTTAAAAATTCTGTAGCCGTAAGATATATGAGTAACGCATAAGAAAACTGCGGTAGAGACTTCATTTCTTTATGAACAGATGTCTTAAGCTATTTTCTGAAAACTTGTTAATTTTAAATATATATTTTGAGAACTTAAAAATATATTTTTTAATAGTAAAATACATTATAGTAAAAAATATTCTATGGTATGGTAAAATAGATTTGAAATTAAAATCTCATTCCATTCTCCGCTTTCCGTCCGTTTCTCTATATAAATTTTCTTGATTTTAAAATTTTGTATAAAAAGCTTATTAAGTTCTGTAAAAAAAAAGCTTCACAAAGAGAACTTATGAAGTCACAATTTTGATTGTGAAATTCAATTATTATTATTTAAATATAATATTTTAGTAAGGAAATCGCTATTAAAAACTAATTACATCTTTATTATCGTCAAGAGACGAAAGAGTAAGAACTTATACACATATATTAAAGCGAAAGCTCATTTAATAATTCATAGAAGATCTAATCATATTAATTTTAAATAAGAAAATATAATCACTTTTATATATACTAACTAGGCATAGAAAAATATATATAATCAGTACTTTTTTTTCTAAGAAAAAGAAGTCTAAAAATATACATATGATTATGGTTGAGGGTTCGATTCCCACTCTTTTTGGGTTGCAAAAAGCTTGTATTTTTTTGGGTCCTAAGTTAAATTTCCTTAAAAGAGTAGAAAGTGAGGAATGAATGGTATCGTTTTTTTAACTTCATCTTTTATGGTAGAGTCTTTTAAGGTAGCCAGAAGAATCTAGTGTCCGGACACTCCGTTCTCTGCTATCATTATATGAGCCGTTGATTTTGAAAGTGAGACAACTTATGTTAAATTTTATTTTCGATTTTATGTTTAAAATTATGTTAATTTGTAATAAAATTCAGCTTTAATTATTTTTTTTTACAAAATAGAGTTGTCTCTCTTTCAAAATCAACCTCTCACATAGTAATATAGCTTCTCAGTGTATTAAAAAATATATTATCTTTAAGTTAAGACCTATTTCTCCATTATAACATTTAATAATATCTAATTAGTCGTACAACGAATGGCTTCTAGATGCGTGCTTGTACGGTGGCACGCGTTAACGCTTTCTCGAGTAATCGTTGTAAGCTACATACGTATTATGTGCCACACTTTAATTGATGATGAATAATGTGCTTAGTGATTATAACAATATATACTGGAGAACGGAGTGTTTGGACACTAGGTCCTCTATGGTTTTATGCTTTTAGCTTTCAATAGAGTATACATATAATGTCATAGGGTAGAGCTAAGTTAAGGTTTATATAAGGTTCAATGATATCTATATATAAATACGTGAAGCAAAAACTTTGTACAACTTTTCATGAAAATTACGTGGACAAAGGAGCATGAAATTTGGCACACTTATAGTTTATATAGAGAAGGAATGCAGAATGATAATACTTTTTTTTAAATAATGCATAAAAACTATATTAAATTAATAAAATAAATGTTACACACTACCATGGCTTGACATCCATCTTAATATAAAGTGACATATACATTGCAAAAACAACGCGTTGTTAACGCGTCAACGGGGACACTAGTGAAAAGAAATAGTTTTCAGAGAGAGCATATTATCAAGCTACTCTATTTAAATTGTCTCCGCTTAAATCATTTTGCTTTTCACCCAAAATCCAGACTTTTCATGGTAGTGGCGAAACTCAATGCCGCGTTTTGTGTCACCAGAGTCGGGAAATGAACCCCCAACTTTCCTTATTATAGTCAATCACACTACAACACGATTACCTTGATATGATATAAACAAACAGTAGTAATTTAACATACTATGATTTTTTATAATAGTACATAACTTCCGCTCATTGTAACAATAATTGTAATTGATTGATTTATTTTGACAGTCTTTTGTTTAAGAGGCCTGGTAATAAAATTATTTATACCAGTCCCATTTATGTGTAAAAAACAAGTTGTCATAGCAACGTGTATGTCACTTTATCCAAAAGTGTGTGTTGAATTTAAAGTGTATTATTGTTTAAAAAAAAAAATCTATGTTTCTTCTTCATATCTACTATATTTATGCCAATTTTCATATTCTTCCGTCGGAGTAGCTTACATAAAAAGAGATTCAAAGTTTTTCCATTATGTATAAAAAACTTACGTTGCTTAGTGTCTGACAGACAATGTACAGCTGAAACTACTGGGCGAAGAAAGTTGAAATTTAGCATGTAGCTTCCTTACAGAAAATAGAAAACCACTAAGAGATGATTGCCTGAAATTTCTACAGAGTCAGGAAAAAATATATATTTACGATATTTTGAAGTTTACGCGGACGTACCTGCGGGCTGAAACTAGTAAAATATAAAAACAATTAACTTATAGTAATTGCTCGTAAAAGAATATTTGCTCGTGCCTTTTTAAATAAGGAAAATGTATCTAAATTGGGCAA
>JAKGSA010000409.1:183693-212969 GCA_033558755.1 Philaethria dido
TCTCTCTATCTGTTTGTTCCAGCCAATCTCTCAAATGATTAGATCAATTCTGATGGGATTTTTACTGACAAGTAGCTCACGTAATAAAAAGCAACTTAAGCTACTTCTATTTTAGAAGAATTCTTCTAACATTATGACTTTAACACAATATAACTTTTTTGTTAAATTCCATGCGGACGAAGTCGCGGGCACTGTTAGTATGTTAAAAAAATTTTGGCCTTCTTTATATTTTTGCTAGGCTATTTTTATCAAAAGTTCATGTCCATGAGGTTATTTGCATACGCTTTACATAAAAATTCAATTAATTAATGAATATATTTTTCGCTTATTTATATCATGTTTACAGATTTATTTTAGTTTTAAGATTTTTGTAAAAAACATCATGTCATGTACAAAAATTTTACTTCCTTGAATTATAGAAGTTTCTTTTAAGTACTTTTAAGTTTATGTAACGGCTGTCGTGGCGCAGAGGCACAAGCGTGCGACTGAAAACGCGACAGGTTGTGGGTTCGATTCCCACTCCAGGAAATGCGTCAATGTGGCGGAAAGCGGGGAACGGAAATGTTGAAAGAGAATGGAGTATCTTAACACTAGATTCTCTGGTTCCCTCTGCCTGCCCCGCTATATGCGGGATACAGCATGAAGTAAAAAAAAAAGGTATGTATTTCGAAAGAAAATCCATAATATTTTGCTAAAAGGAGAGTTTGATAAAATAATGATATACCACTATACTATTTTTTTATTTATAATAAATTGTGATTATACTTAAATAATAATACTTTTGTATAGTAATATAAAATAAATAGCATAAAATAATAATAATAATAAAATAAAAAAAATAAATTAATCTTTATTAATAAATTAGATAAATAAAATAAGACGACATATGACATATATTTAATGCGTTAATTATTTTATTTTTTATTTACAATTATGAGATATAATCGATAATCAATTCTACGATATGGATTACAGTCTGTGTTTATTTTTGGATAACTATTACGTAATATTATGAAATATTTTAAATTTGTAGAATTTTTTATATAAGTTTTATTTAACATTACTAACAAAATAATAAAAATGGCAAAGCGCGGCGTTAAGTTTCGCCACTCAACACGCAATACCTAAATCCGGCGGAAAGTGGGGAACGGAAATGTTATAAAGAGAAAGGAGTGTCTTAACACTAGGTTGTCTGGTTCACTTTGCCTACCCTGCTATATGTGGGATACAGCGTAAAAATAACAAAAAAAAAAAACTCCTTCAAAAGGATGTATTTCTTGTAGTTACATTCTTTAACCTATATTCGTAAGATGTTATTTTTTTTGCAGTTTCACGCCTTTTCCCGAATGATAGTTAAATAGAACCTAGTGTTAAGACACTCCGTTCTCCACTTTCCGCCTAAATTCCATACATAACGTATAGAGTGGTGGAACTTAATGCGACATCATTTATCGTAGTAGAGCAAATCAGGCGTTAAAACACTCCATTCTCTTTTAACATTTTCATTCCCCACTGAAGAAATATTAATATAATTAAAAAAAATAATTTTCCTAAGCGGGAATCGAACCCACAACCATTCGCGCTTACAGTCAGACGCTTTTATATTAATATGTTGAATTTTTAATCCAAAATGATTTCATGACGTCAAATTACATTGTCTCTTGACGATGTGAGGTTATCTAATCAGTGTTCACACTTTGTACCCAAGATAACTTGTCGATAAACTTAAATATATTGCAATAAGTATTAAAAAAATATAAGTAACTCTACTATTGTAGTTGCGTGTCGTCGTAGTCGTTATATAAATTTGTGTGCCAAAACTACGGATTGCCCTTGCAATGGAAGTTTACGGGCGTTACGCCAAATTTATATTTACGGTAGGATTTTTTTTTATTTTTTCTTTATAAGAAAAAAAATAATTTATTAAAAAAAATTTTTTTTTTTTATAGTGACGTGTATTATTATTATTGTTTCATATATATTTGAAATGAGTGTATGGAATTATTGTTATTAACTAACTTCTAAAACGAAGGTTTTCAATTCGAGTGTCTTTTTATATATGTTACTGCGTAATTTTTTACTAAGTGAATCGATTTTGATGATCCTTTTTTTATGTGATAGCTAGGGCTTTTGAAGTGGTTCCATTTAAGATCTGACGTGTAGTTATTGAGTCATTCGTAATAATTTAACTTTTTAATGAATTTTATTTGAAGTCGATTATATTTTTTTATTAAAATTATTTAAAAAAAAAACATTAATTTTTGAAAATGGCAAAGACAAACAAACGAGTTACTAAAATTATTGTAATTTTCAAAAAAATATAATCACTATTTTTAAATATTTAATTATAACTAAGTTAAATATAAATAATTTATCAATATATATATGAATTCATATACTTAATTATACGAAAGATCATTATGATAGATATGTAAGAACTTGTTTTTAAGAAGTTATTTTTACTCAAAATATTAACGTTTTATTTTAAAAACATTTGATGCTATGATTTAATTTGTCCTAACATACATGTGGTTATTTAGTAACTAAAATATTATTTTCTCTAATTGATTTAAAAAAATCGTCTCAAAAATACTTCAGAAATCATGTTATACCAAATACCAGAGTTCGCGTTGATGCGTTAACAACGCGTTGTTAATTAATGTTTATGTTACTTCATATAAGCATTGTCAAACCATGGTAGTGCGTGTACATTTATTTTATTAATTTAATATATTTCTAAAGAACGTTAGCTTTCAGCACTATAAACTATAAGTGTGCCAAATTTCATGCTCTTGCGTCCGCGTATTTTTGTAAAAAGTGGGACAAAGTTTTTGCTTTACGTATTTATATGACGCTTTCATAGTATACATAAAGGTGGTAAGTTAACTTCGATTCAAGGAATGTTTATAATTAAATAAAATTCTTGACTTATTTGACATTTTGATATTTATGTATCACATACGATTTCTTTCTAACTGTTCAAAATATCTGCTGAATTTTTCTTTTTTTTTTTAAACTTCACGCTGTATCCCGCATATAGCGGGGTAGGTAGAGGGAACCAGAGAACCTAGTGTTAAGACACTCCATTCTCTTTCAACATTTCCTTTCTCCACTTTCCGCCATGAGGCATTGCGTGTTGAGTGGCGGAACTCAACGCCGCGCTTTGCCTTGTTACCAAGCCCAAGAAATGAAAATACTAAATTTTACATTTCCTGGAGTGGAAATCGAACCCACAACCTGTCGCGTTTACAGTCGCACGCTTGTGCCTCTGCGCCACGACAGGCGTTAATAGACTAGAATAGACACATTTTTAAATGTGAATGTGAATTAAGTTTTATATTCTGCTTTCTAACGTAAAATTTGTCCAAAATTTGTTAAAAGTGGAAATCCGAAATTCACATGTATTATATTTTCTCTATATAATAAATAATTAATATACTCGTATATATGAACATAACAAATATTATTCATTAATTGAGACCATCGTAATAAAAAACAGTATTTGATTATAAATGCGATAGGTTGTGGGTTCGATTCCTATTCAAGGTAATGATGTATAATCTTTAATAAAATATATCACCACTAATTCAACACGCAATGTCTCGATTTCTATTAAAAAATGGATAACAGAGTGTCTTTACACTAGGTTCTCTTTACCTGCTTTAAAGAGCTATATAAAAGCAAATATTGACCGTAGGTGTGAACTTAAAGTTAAGTATTAGATGACATAAACGCGTTAGTCACCAATTACATAAGAATATAAAGCTAAATTAAAATTCATACAACGTAAACATACTCGTACACAGTGGCAGAAGCAATCGTATGTGAAAACATTTCTCGACCCTTCAACGAATAAAGGTTCATTGAATTATAATTTGATACGGTAATAAAGTATGAAACGTTCATGTACTCTACGTGAGTTGATTTATTATTCTTTGTTATATTATATTATATTCCTTTTATATCCTAACATATCATAATATTAACGCTTGTCGTGGCGCAGAGGTACAAGCGTGCGACTGTAAACGTGATAGGTTGTGGGTTCGATTTCCACTCTAGGAAATGTAAAAGTTTAGTATTTTCATTTGCTGGGTTTGGTAACAAGGCTAATCGCGGCGTTGAGTTCCGCCACTCGCAATGTCTCATTTTGGCGGAAAGTGGGGAACGGTAATTAAAAAGGGAAGTGTCTTAACACTAGGTTCCCAGGTTCTCTTTACCTACACTGCTATATGCGGGATACAGCGTGAAGCTGAAAAACAAAAGTTATTCATATATTTCAACGTACGACAACGACACGCTACGACACTGGTTCATAACTAAAAAAAAGCAATTATATTATTCTTTGCTTATTTATTATAATTTTATTAGTTATTATCTATTTTTCTATGTACAATAAAAATCTTAATATGGCTTTTAGTTTTGTAAGCAGTGTTTAATTTGCAATATCTTTTTATTCATTACATTTTCGTTCATTAATTCTATTATAACGGCTTAGATGGCGGAGTTTAACCTCATATTTAGTTTACTTAACCTAAAAATGTGTAGACATATTATATAAATAGGAATTGAATATTTCAAATACCACAAAAATTCAAACACTTTTTTTTTCAACAACAAATAAAACAAGAAATAGCAACTTTCTCCCTTTTGAACTACAATATCTTACTAAAAAAGCATCACGCGCTTTCCCGTACAGTAAAAGAAAATATAGTGTGAAGACACTCCGTTCCCCACTTTCTGCCCGAAATCGAAATACATGACCTATCCTCCTCTATATGAATGACCTTCCTAAGCTTTGTAAAAAAATTATAGAAGCTTATAACATAATATAAAAATAGTAAATATAACATAAAAATAACAAATTATATTCATTTATTAATTAAAATTATCAATGATAAGTAACCCAATTCGTTAACACCAAGCTATTTAAATCCATATTATCTTTCGTCTGAATTTTTATAAATACACCTTCATGTCAATTGCACTCGTTATGGTTGACATTATCTATATCTATATAGATTTTTAATTAAAGCTCTTCTTAATAATATTTGCGATATTGTATAATGTAATTTTATTGGAGGGGAATGATGATATACATATATAGCTTCACGTTGTATCCCGTATATAGCAGGGTAGGCAGAGGGAACCTAGTGTTAAGACACTCCGTTCCCCACTTTCCGCCGAATTGAAGCATTGCGTGCTGAGTGGTGGAACTCAACGTTTTGCGTATTTTTAATTAATTATTTTAAAATAATACATTTCTTTACTTTGAAAGCTGTTCAAATTATTTTATGGTCAATATTGGAATGATAAGAGAATTCTGTCAGAATACAATGTTGTATTTTTTCAGAATAATAAATATGAATATATTATAGATATTTCTTCAAGTAGGTAATAATTTATTAAGTTTATTATATTATTATGAAAATAAATTTATCTAAGTAAATGTAATAAAAAGTATCCAAAGAAAAATAATTAATTTATATGGTGACAAAACTGTTTAGCACTCGTCGATGTCTTTTTTATGAAAAAAAAACATTCATTCAAAAAGATCCCCTTTTTTCACGTAAGATGATTTGAAACCAATCTTCAGTTTACGTACTTCTAAAATTCTAAGAAAATAGCTAATATATATGCAAATTTACGTTTAAAATACACCCAAACTATTTTTTACCTTATTACCTAAGTAGTAACGACTATTATCGTTTGATTATATAGTATTATCGTCAACATCTAGCATGTTGCTGTGTACGTAAACAATTATATCATGAACTAAGTTTTTCCCACGTGCTTCACGTCATTATATTGATGGTCTGTGTGTGTGTGTTTGTGTCTGTGTGTGTTACTAGTTTTATAATTAAACTATGAATGAAGTGAACGTGTGACGTCATCGTTTTCGACCAATCAGCGAGCTTGGATTGTCTTTGTATTTTTTTATTACTTTTTACTGTAACAAAGGTGATCTGGCTCGTGCTATTGTATGACAATAGAAAAATCGATTATATTCACGTGTATTTTAATGATATAGTGTCTGGTTTAGTTGATACTTGGCCAGTTAAGTTTGAGTGGAAAAAATTGAATTCCTTTTTACGAAAACAATGCGGAAGGAGAGGTATCAAAATTGGCATGCGCTTAGTGTACATGAAAAATCAAAATCAAAATATTCTTTATTCAAGTAGGCTATTACAAGCACTTTCGAACCGTCAATTTACAAAGGTGTCAGTCGTGTCAGTCCTAACGGAAGCTACCGCTGGCTCCGAAGGCAGTTCTGCTGAGAAGAGCCGGCAAGAAACTCAACAGTTGCTCTTTTCAAATAAATTTTTTACAATAAATATACAACTATGATGAGCCTCCCGGGTGAGCGTCTACAGCATTTAATTCCACACATTCCATAATATACTTTTTTCATGGAGAAGAAAGGTAGAAAACAAATATAGTGATTATACTTATAATATCATATCTTTGTCATATATAGGGTGTCCCAAAATTAACACAAGATTTGACTTTGCCGCCATTTGCTATTATATTCTTTTTTTTTTTTTTTATGGATAACTAATGGCAAACGAGCAGAAAGACCACCTGATGGTAAGTGGTTACCTTCGCCCATGAACATCTACAACACCAGAGGCGTTGTAGATGCGTTGCCAACCTAGAGGATACAAATGGAAGGGGAGGACAATGTAGTAGTCCGCTATCGGAACCACTACATTTTAGGGAAAGGATGGGTGGGATAGGGGAAAACCTGGCTTACATGCCATCGAACCGGAACACATCATAAGATATTTGGCGGTTCGTCTTTGACATGATAGTGGTCGCGAGCCAGACGGAGGACGAACCTCCTACCACCAAACGAAATTCATTATTCATTCGCTATTAAAAGAATTAAATGGCATTTTCTATTTAATTCAAATCTTGCGTTAACTTTGGGACACCCTATATTATAGTTTTGAATAAAGTGACTTTCACGTTGCTATGGAAACGTGTACTTTGAACGTACTAGTAAAAATAATTAGTAGTTTAAAATTTCGTTTTCTTATAAAAAACAGTATTTTTAATATTCCTAACCATATAGTCTACATTTAAAAGATTATCCATATACTGTGAAATATATACTAATTGTATTCATCATATAGTATTTTTCTCTGTTTGGCTCAATATTTATGAATAAATTGTTACTTTCTACATAACTTGAAATGTGAGATAGTCAGAGAGAATCTAGAGTGAAGACACTCCGTTCTTAACTTTTCGACTGACTTCAAGATATTGCATTAAGCGTCCGAACACAACGCCGCGGTATGTATGTCTTACCAGAGCGGGAAATGAAAATTATTTAAATTTACTCACTCGTTGAAAGGCGTCAAGCGTTGTCTTTCTGCGGTATAGTATAGGCCTCATGATATTAATTAACGCCTGTCGTGGCGCAGAGGCACAAGCGTGCGACTGTAAATGCGACAGGTTGTGAGTTCGATTCCCACTCCAGGAAATGTAAATTTCCAATACAATAAAAAGTACAGTCATATTAATAGTTCATAGAAACAGTACTTTAATATTCTGAATCTAATTTCTAAGATATATTATGGGATTTTCATGTTGTCTCACACTTTGAATAATATTAAAGTTTTATAGGCATTTATTAAGGAAATACCGGTCATTTATTATAAATGGCATTAGAACGTGACAATCAATTGAAGTTATTAGAATTACATGCTATGTAAAGTACTTACTTAGCAACGTTAATTATTATATTAGATATGGACGATGTAAATGCTTGCATTTTTCTTTGATTTTGTTATTATTTTTTAACCGACTTGAAAGGAGGAGGTTATCAATTTGACTGTTTTTGTTTTATGTGTTACCGTATAACTTTTTACTGGGTGAACCAATTTTGATGATTCTTTGTTAATATGATAGGTAGTAATTCTGACGTGGTCCCCTTTAAATTTAATTATGACCTGACGTGTAGTTTTTGAGCTATTTGTAATAGTTGTACAACTTACTGCATATTCATTAAAATTGATTATTTTTGGGTTAAAGTCTTAATTATATTTCAATCTGACTGACATTACTAACAAACTTACTCGTTATTATGGTGAAGAAAATATTTAAATATAATACTTACAAGAAAAATAAATATGCAATTTTAAATTATGTTCTTCATTTTGTAAATAATTATTTTAAATTAGCTGTAATAAGACAAGTGAAATTGGTCATGACTTTCTGTGACGCTTTTAACGGTGCATACGTAATTAATCATCAATATATATAACTCTTACGTTACTCAGCATAATTTACCTGCTGTAAACCACGTGCCAAACAACTATGGGATGGCCTACCTGCGATAGCGTTACCAGGTCGATACGGCATAAGTACCTTCAAAAAACGTGCCAACCTACACCTTAAAGGTCAGCAACATGCTTGTAGCTCCTCTGGTGCTACACGAGGTCGTGGGCGGCGGTGATCACTCACTCAGGTGACCCAAACGCTTGTTTGCCTTGTCTTTTCCATAAAAAATAATGAATAAAAGACATTTGAAAAGGTTTCAGTCTTCTTAAGAAGTGTAGGGAACCACTAAGAGCGAATTTCCTGAAAATTGTATAAAAACTGAATAAACAGAGATAATATTTTACAGTTGAAATTACAAAAGGTAGAAAGACAAATATTTAGTTATTGAAGTTGCGGCTTACTTGTACAAAACATATTTCGTATATGTAATACACATACGAAAATTAAACACCTTACAGCACGGAACAAAATCCAATTAGACTGAGGTCACTGGAAAAGTTGTATACCAAATCACTTTTTAATTTCCTTACTATATTATTAAATTATCTATTTTTTTCCAATATTAACGTCATCGATTTCAGTTAACTGACGTATTGTTCGGATGCAATCACTATCTTGGCTCGATATTAGTTTAGAGGCGTATTTTCCGGTGTGACGCAGGCCTTCATTGAACCAAAGGCGGCGTGCGCGTGCGCAGAGCTCAGTGGTCCTGTGATCTACTCGCCGCACACACGCGGTCATGGGCGTTAAAACAACATAATTTGACCGAAACGCCGGTACTAACCTCGAAATGGACACGATCCTACACTGACCTGACGTTACGAGTGAGTGCGGAATTTTTGTTTATATATATGTGTGATATATACGTCTATATGAACTGTTCTACAAGGAATATTAACGTGAGTTAACAAGTTATGCTTGTGGAGGTTTATTACAAAATAAAAGTTATTTCGATTGATTTTTAAGTTAGATAGTAAGTTAGTTAGGTTTTCACTTAGTACAAGTACCTATATTAGAATATAATATTGATTCTAAGAATTGAATGGGTAAAGAAGACAATACTTTTCACTTTTTCAAAGCGGGTGCCATAGTAAAAACTTACATTAATGATTTCGTTCCACCGTTCACGGTCCGTGACACTCGTGTATTTCAACTTAGCGGGATTCCCAACAATTTGTTTTTGCTGCTATTTTTTTTTATATATTTTATCTAAATATACATATATAGTTGTCGAAACATGTTCTTAATACTAACAAAAGTATATAAGTGCCATAAACAGAGTAAAGAGCAAAGATCAGTTCAGTAACGTATTTAGTTCGACTAAGAAAGTTTAAACCTTATGTTAATGGGATAAAGTATATTTTGCTTTGAATAATTCTCGCAAAGGTTATAAATCAGTGCGGTGTGCCAAAACTAATGGGCAATTTAAGTTAATCTGTCTGGGACATCTCGTAAGAGGTAACGAGACTCGGTTAGTTATTGTTGTATTATGCAAAAAGTCAGTTCGTGTGCACGTGACATTTGGTGTAACCTGACAAGTTTGAAAATGTTAACGTTTTTGAAATTGGCTATGAAGTTAAAAAACCTCGAATTAAAATATTTCTAACCTTATTTAAGATATTTCTTTTATTAAATGGAAGCTATGATATATTATTTCATGGATAAAGAAAAAAAAAATTGTATAAGTTGATAAGTGACATAGTCAGAAGGAGTGATTTGTCATAAAACATTACACTACTAAAGTTTCAATGAAAATTCGTCTATAGAGTGAAAAAACTAGTAAAAATCAATGTAACAAACCGAAAAATATTACAAAATTTACAACAACAATACTAACTTTGTAAGTTAAAAAGGCATTCGCAATATTTCAGATACTCACTCGTGAAAACCCAAGGCCTTGTCGAAATCGTAGCAGAAGGTTACACTTTGTCTGGTCACGCGCATGTCTGATCTATACTAAAATAGATCACTATAACTGATCTTACGTCAAACAAGTAGGCTTTGTTTCCGTTTAGGTAATAGGATATGTTTCAAATAAATAAAAAAATGATATCCTTAAGTTTTTCAGTTTCACGCATAGCAAGGTAGTCGGAGACCTTTCTTTTTTTACGTGAGGAAATCCGTTACGGATACCCGCCTGATCGGTGACTCGGGACGTGTTATTTAAGACTCCGGCCCAGCTGTCCACTAAAACCTCACAATGCTCCTCCTGTTTTGGCCGAGGCCCACGAGAATTCCCGAATCTTCCGTGAGACCTATGCAGTCAGAGGGTACTTAGTGTCAAGACATTCCGTTCACCGATTTCCACCCGATGAGAGAAACTCCTTAGCTTATCGCCCAGTGGGTACAGTGGTTACCCCTCTCCCTAGAGGGGCTCTGAGCAGTAACTGGAACTTAAGATCTAAATGTAAGGGGCCCCTTTAAAATACACATCAATTCTATTGTCCAAGCTCCTCTCTTTACTTTACCAAAATTGAAAAAATCCTTCTAATACCGTATTCCAAATATATGCTAGATATAACACTAACGATTTTTAAGGAAGGTTGAGATTTTTTTATATTTGCTACTGGCAGTAATCGAACTGGAAACTACCAAAATAATTTCGTAGTACTTAATTATATGCAGCAATTTAAAAAATCGAATACCGTCGTGACTAAAATAGTATATAACGTTAGTAATTCATCGGAATGCAAAAGCTTCCGCATATTTGGCGCCATTATTATAGCTTGTAACTTTTTATTTGGACACGATCGTAATGGAACGTTAGCGAAGTGACTGGGAATATTTTATAGGCCGTGCTTATGATTTAATAATTTTTCGTATATATATATAAATATAAATAACTTTTTTTCTTGATTTGAATACATTTTTAACTGTTTCCAAAAAAGAGGACCTTCTGAATTCGACTGTAGTTTTTGTGAGTATTACTGCATAATTTTTTATTGGATGAATCAATTGTGATGATTCTATTTTTATATGATAGCTAGTGAGCCTGATGGCGTCATAAATATATAAATTATAATTTTCGTAAAATCGGACAAGTAATTTTTGAGTTATTCGTAATAAAGTTGTTTTTTTTTATAGTCATTTTTAGGTAACTTTAAATGCTGAGCCAGAGGTTATGGGTTCAATTTCTATTAAAGATATAAAATAATATAATGACGCACTTAGCTTATAATGTTTCTCTGTGACTTGATAATGTTTATCTATTAATGAATAGGTTTTAAAGTGTGTACATGTTATCTCATAGATAATTGTATTATCTAGATAGTTGACATATGATACTGTCTATCAATGTGTGAAATGCTTAATGATTTTATTTATTGTAATTGTTTTAAGACCATATAAGCGTAGTGGAACAGCGTCTTATAGATGTGGTTGTGGTTTCTATTCCTACTCAAGGAAATAATATTTCAATTATTTTGTTTTTTTTACTTCCAAGACATATTAAGGCGTTGAGTTCCGTTAGCTTAGCTCGATATTTTGGTGTTGTGGCTTCGAGTCCTGAAGGAAATGAAAATACTAAATATTATTTAATATTTTTATTTCGTGGACTTGATTTTCACTCTGGTAACAAGGTAAAGCTCAGCGTTGAGTTACGCCACTCAACAAGCAATGCCTCAATTCGGCGAAAAACGGATAACGGAAATGTTAAGAGAGAGCGAAGTGTCTTAAAACCAGGTTCTCTGGTTCTCTCTGCCTACCCTGCTAGGGGCGTATACAGCGTGAAGCTAAAAAAAAGAATATAATCAAAGGAATTATTAGATTTATATGTAAATAATATAAAATAGATTGGTATTTTATTAATTTAACTAATAGCCAATTCTGTTACAACATTCCACGTATGATAAAGCTTTTATAATTATTACTCGATTGCTCGATTGATTTATGTAATGTCACCTATCCGCTCCATATTTTGACATTTAAACTCGTTGGTCTTCTGACCTTTTGAATATTTACTAATTACGTATTTTAAATTAAACTACTTAATGCCCGCAACTTCGTTTACGTGGACTATAAAACTTGAAATCCCTTTTTTTCCGGTCACGTAAATATTTAGAGAATCTCTCTTTTTGTCCTTCTTACACAAGGAACCAAAGGATCCTCAAGAAACCAAATTTCGGTATTGACGCCCAGTAGTTTCGGCTGTATGTTGTGTGTCAGTCACTCAGTAACGCAAACGCTTTATATATAAGATTATAATAAGGTATTTATTTACATAAAATAATAATATTATAATATTGACGACTCTGCTTAGTAATAATAATAGGTAACTTATGCGTGTTTACCTAATACATGAACCTTCATAGGAAAATCTTAACATTAAAATTACTTTACACACAATTACATATGATAAGACATGAAAAACGAGCATATCTAGAAAATTCCCACGTAAAATGAATTGTTAGATGGCATGAATTGTTAATAGCAAGTTAATAATGCATAGCAGTATGATTACCTGGACTGACCGGTTCCAGTTCGCTTTGTCAAATGGAAAAACGTTCAGTAGGCCACTAGATAGGAGACAATGGGGTTGGCACTGTGGAGAGTGAGTAGTGCTTTCTTAAGACGTAGAAAAGTCATATTTAATAGCAGATATGTACAGAAAATTACATGTCTGCCCTAAAAGTTGGTGTACATAAAGACCATTCACAATTTTATTTTCGTCCTGACCTCCAATTAACCTTCTAATTTGAATCTAATTTGAGATAATATTGGCGCTAAGATAAATAAACAAAGTAAGAACGGCAGAGAGAATGTTTGAGACATCTGGATCTACGTCATAGGCTAAGTTTGACGCAAGCGTTCGCAAAATTTATTTCTCAATTTTGGTACACGTGTTTTGACTAAATTACAAATAGAATGTTAGCAAAAATACATGGACCCTTTGTTTAGATTTTCATGTTTATGGCAGCGGAAAATCTGGTGTATAGATGCTCTCAGAGTTGTAATAACAACGCGTGATTTATTTGCAGTTCGGTGATCTTTTATTTTTTTTAAACTTAATTTTTTCATTCACAGCAAGAAACTAAAATTCATCAATGATATGCATTATGTGTTGAGCTAATTTTTGTTTATTTTTGTTAACAGATGCCACAGACGGTGCCCCGCTCTGGGTGTAGCCCACCATCGGCATCCCAGGGCGAGAGAGCGGTACCTGCGTCACCAGCAGATCTGCATCATCTCCTGCGCCTCATTGGCGCCGAATCCCCTCCAGAATCCATGTTACATTCACCACCAACGTATGTAAAACCACCACCCCCTTATCCTGATAACAACTATCTCGAGCTCTACGATTTTGAAGGCTATCCAACCCCATCCCCTTCGTCAGACGAAGGTTCTATTCCAACCGTGGCTCTCCAACCATCTTCTCCCTACAACTCCCTTCAGTACTCCCCAGTATTCATCAAAGAGGAGCCAAACAGATTGACTGTACCAGGATTTGCGTCGCCCTATCCTCTGTCACCATCAGGCTCCTCTGTTTCGTACGGCAGCCAAAATCAATACTCTTCCCCAGTCCCACAACACGAAGAATACATTGATATAGAAGAACTTCTAAAGGAAAATCAGATTTTACAAGATAACGTACAACAGGCTTACAAAATTCCCAAAATTGAAGTAGAAGAACCCAGAGATCACATACTCCTGCGATCAGCTCTAGAAGACACATCGTTCCAAAAACGACTTAACTTGAGGCCTATACCCTTGGAACTTGGCAGTGTCAAAATGGAAGAAAGTAGTGGAGGTGACGAAAATGCCCTCGCCGCTCCAGATATTGATCGCGTACTATCAATGGCGTTCGAACAGTCTAAACGTGATGTCGATAGCACTTGCACAGTATTGGGTATATCACCAGGTGAGTCACTTGTTGCATGTATTATTCATATATTTACTATTCATACATAAACTGTCAAGTAATAAAAATTCTTCTACAATATGTGAGAATATACACTACATGTGTATTACAATGAGGATGATCGAAAGAATAATTATCGATGACGTCACCAATAGCGTAAGTCACTAAAAAAACTAGTTTTTTCCGCGTACATAAATATACATCTTGCTACTGCTTAAGCACATAACGATTATAAATGTTTTCTGAGAACATTATAAAAATGGTTGATTACGCCATAGGACAGGAGTTTGTTAATACGTCTATTGATGATCTGGCGCTAATCTCATCGCGTCATACGTTTAACGTAAATATATTTGACTTGTTATGACTGTCGCTATAATGTTGCATTTGGGATATTTAAAAAGCTTTAAGCTTTTACACGTGAAGTAGAGAGAACACAGTGTCAAGACACTCCGTTTTCCACTCTTGAATTCGAAACATTGTGTATTAAGTGGGGAAGGGAGTGTCTTAACATTAGGTTCCCTCTGCCTACCCTGCTATATGCGAGATACAGCGTGAAGCTATGTATGTATGTATGTATGGATGGATGGGAACGCTGCGTGTATTACCAGACTAGAATAATGAAAAGTGTTTAATTATGATCATACTTTTGTGTGGAAATTTAACTCAGAACTAATAGCGTTTACGGTGAGACACTGATCCACTGGGCCACGATGGTTTCCATGGGATATTGGAATATGTCTAGTTTAATATGTAGAGAGTGATGAATCACTAAACATTCTTTACCTATTTAGCTAAATATAAACAATGCGTAAAGGTAAATACATACATACATTAAATGACGTACTTTGTGTAAGGAAAAATGATTTTTAAAACGTTTTAGTCAGAAGCACGTGACACCTGTCAATGTGTATTATTAATTGCGTGTTTGTGCAAAAGTACCGTTTTATTTATCATAATTGTCACATGCTATGTAGCTTTAAGGACTTGATGAAGAATTAGATAAGATATCTAATTATCTATTTGATAAAATTATAGTATCATAATATTTATACTATTCTATCTGTCAAATCATCGATCATATCTTTTAAGTACCTAAATTACGGACACTGAGTAATTTTCTTAGTTACATAACTCCCAAATATTGCAAAAAAAATACTTTTGTCTACTTTTGCCCAAATTAAAGGATATTGGTTTCCTTTATTCCTAATTACTCCGAATGTCATGGGAATCTAGATTTATCTTTATTTATTTATGATGGGGAATTGTACTTAATATCATTGACGCTAAAGTACGGACGGAAAAAGTCATTTAATTCTGGGTATAACCTTAGCTTCACCATTTTCCTCGCAGCAGGTTAGTTAGAGACACCCTAGTATCAAGACACCCCTATATCTATTATAAGAATATCTGAATCGGAAAATCTAGTACTAATCTTTATAATCGTTTTTTTAAATAGATCCAATGCAATGGAGCACTAGTGATGTGAAGTCGTGGGTTATGTTCACATTACAACATTACAACTTGCCGATGGTACCTGCTGAATACTTCGCTATGGATGGCGCAGCACTAACCGCTTTGACGGAAGATGAATTTAACCAACGAGCACCACAGGTATTTATATAAATATATTTTTTACATTATGAAAAAAAAAATGTTTTCATAGATATATTTTATATGTACGAATACACAAAGAGCAGGGTAATCTGCCTGCATAGTAGCGAATGGCGGGGGCACTTCAGGTGGAATGTGCCAGTGTGTCAAAAAAAAAGGAAATCAGATAGATATTCAACGCTTGTCTTGGCGCAGAGGCACAAGCGTGCGACTGTAAACGCGACAGGTTGTGGGTTCGATTCCCACTCCAGGAAATGGAATTTTTCATTTGCTGGGTTTGGTAACAAGGCAAAGCGCGGCATTGAGTTCCGCCCCTCAGCACGCAATGCCTCAATCTGGAGGAAAGTGGGGAACGGATTTGTTGGAAGAGAACGGAGTGTCTTAACATTAGATTCTCAGGTTCCCTCTGCCTACCCTGCCATATGCGGGATACAGCGTGAAGTTAAAAAAAAATACTCGTTTTTCATTATTGTCTATAGAATATTATGAAGAGCAATCATAGTTTCTTCTAACTTAACTTATGCTATAATATAAAATAGATTAATAGACACGTTGACGCGTAAAATTCGCAATGCCTTAGTAACAAAGTGACAAACATATAAAAATGTGTGTAATATTTTTTTTTTTTAAATTTAGTGTAATTTTAGTACATTCTCATATTCTTTTTCTCTCTGTAATTTTTCTATATAAACTTTAAGTATACCAAATGTTATACTCTTCAGTAAGTATGCTATTCGTAAAAAGTTGTTCATAATTTTTCCTTTATATAAAGTATATTAGTAGTATTAGTACTTATATAAAGTATAAAAGGTCAGTTGCCATATTCATTTTAAAAGTATTTTTTATAAAAAATCTATAAATATTTATATACGAGTATACCGTAAGAGGAATTATGAGTCATTTTGAGTAAAAGAAACGTATTAGAAATATCTCGTCTGAATCATTCTGACCTTTCATAATAATGTATGTATGGTAGAATAACCACCTATATGATTAATAAAAGAAAAAAACAGTTAAGATTTTAACAGAAAAAGAAAACTGAATTCAAATAAAATGTATTGAAAAATGACATTATTACGAATAACTCATAAACTATTTGTCAGATCTTTAATAAATTTAAATGAAATTTTATAAAAAAAGTACCATTTAAAATTATTTCACCCAGTAAAGAATTATGCGATAACACACATAAAAAATATATATCCGAATTGATAACCTCCTTTTTTTAGAAGTTGGTTAAAAATATATTTAGTTGACTTTAAAATGTGATAGCTTTATGTATCTACTTTATTTAATAAAATCCTACTAATATCATAAATGCAAAATTTTGTGGCGATGGATGGAAGTTCGTTACTTTTTCATTTAAAAATTACTGAATAAAATACATTAATAAATCTTTTAGTGAGATTTGAACCTGTAATCCTATGTTATTTGCGTTTTGTAATAGCATAAGAAATGATAAATTAAAACAAATATATTAAAATGATTTTAAATATATTCAATTATCCCTTCACATTGTGCGAGAGATAACCAAAACAAATAATAATAGTAATATGAAATAATTATTAAAATCCAATGTCACATAAATATTTCCTGAAGTGAGAATCGAACCCACAATTACCGTCAATATGGCAACTGCGCCACAAATATTATCAAGATTCTTTTACTATTTTTAAGTGTGAAATAGTCATTCACGACCCTGTAGGGGATTAAGGGCACTGATAAGGGAACACAGTTTGACATTTGCTGTGATAAGAATATGTTTGTTTATAAGCACTAATGTACACGTTTTCGTAAACAATTATTCATATGTTGAATAAATTTTGTTATATTAATTTTTTTTAAATTGTATGGCTATTAATTGAATTGAGGAAAAACTTTCGACTTCATTTTGCGGACCAATTTTAATTATGGGGATGGTATGAAATTTTGTGTAGTTAAAGAGAAGTAGTCGGAAGCCAATATATTTCATATTAAAGTGGGGTACGGAAATGTTAAAAGAGAACGGAGTATCTTAACCCTAGGTTATTTGGTTCCCTCTGCCTTCCCTAATCTGTGCGGGATACAGCGTGAAGCTAAAAAAAGTACTATAAATGCATAAAATTATTAAAAATAAATATTACACATACAATTCATGTGTTTGACATACATTATTGTACAAAGTGATATATACATTACTAACTCAAGCAATGTTAACGAACATTGCTTAGGCGTCATCGAAGTTAATCGTTTTGTTATAATATGTGTATATATTTTTAGATATGAAAGAAAAAGCTTCCATATATAATATATTATGTATTGAAAAAGAGTGACCGATCACTAAGTCACTAAGTATCTATTAATATACATATAAGGTAAATCAACAGAAGCAAGCCGAGAGGCGATAGAAACTAACCAAGCCATGATTCACTTTCCGCCTAATTGAGTATTGCCTTGTCACCTGTACTTTCGCTTAAGATATTCAAACGTAGGTACTTTTAAGTATAATATATTATAATTTTATATAATATTGATTTTCCCGGTCTAGTTAGATAAAATACGGTGTTAAGTTCCGCAGTTACGTTATTAGCAAAGTTAACAAAGCGTGGTATATGGTTTCTTTGACTTAGTGCTAGATTGGTGGCCACCATGCAAAAATGCGGATAATATATTTCGCGCGTAAATACCTTGATGTATCCATATGTTGATAATGTCTATTTTTCATGACAGTCTTTTCTAAATTTATCTGTAAATTCTGTTTTTATGTTATTTAAATAAGTCTTAACCTAAATGTGTCTGACTTGCTTTAAAATGTTAATTTGTTGTAATGTTATATTTGGCCATATTTTCATTCTTACAGCGTACATAAAGCAATTCAAAGTTTTTTTTAGCTTCATGCTGTATCCCGCACATAGCAAGATAAACAGAGGAAACCAGAGAACCTAGTGTTAAGACACTCCGTCCTCGACATTTCCGTTCCCCAATTTCCGCTGAATTGACGCATTGCGTGCTGAGTGGCGGAATTCACATCACTTTTTATAATTTATAAAATTTTATATGCACGTCAACTTATCAAGATATTCACGCCTTTATATATGTAATACAAGAATAGATTATGTATTAGATTGTGACACTTTTCTAAGTAAGTCTTTAATTTACTTTCGTTACGCTTTACGGTTAGATAACGAGGAAATCCGTTTGGAAGTCCCATTTATGCAACTTTCATGCAACAGTGTAAAATTACGGGAAAACCCAAATGCAATATTTTTAAGTGCAAGTTAAGTAATATTCGAGTTGATATTATGAAAGGTGTGATTTTTTTCGTTATGTTATACAGTTCGAAATGTTAAAAGAGAATGGAGTGTCTTAACACTAGGTTCTCAGGTTCCCTCTGCCTACCCTGCTATGTGCGGGATACAGCGTGAAGTTACACAATTGATTTTAAGGACAATAGGTACTGTATCCTGTATATAGCATGGTAGGCACCTGAGAACCTAGTGTTAAGACACTCCGTTCCCCACTTGCCGCCGAATTTGAGGCATTGCGTGCTGAGTGACGGGACTCAACGCCGCGCTTTGCTTTGTAACCAATTCGAAATGTTAAAAGAGAACGGAGTGTCTTAATACTAGGTTATCAGGCTCACTCTGTCTACCCTGCTATATGTGAGATACAGTGTGAAGCTATGTATGTGTGTGCTATACAAGAAAAAGCACGAAGATACAAATCAAAAACTTAACTAAAAATTCTTTTAAAGATAATTAAATATTTAATTCTTAATGAATGCTTTCTATAAACCGTATCTTATTACGCTGTCTCTTATACTTATGTAATTGTTGGAAAACAATTAGCAATGGACATTATCACAAGAAACAATTCACAAGATCAATTGGCAGTTTTATACTTGAGTTATGTAACTATACGAGTGTAAGTGGTTTCGTACAATGAAAATTGCTGTCTTGTTATCTAATGTATTTGTTTGCCTTGTTTTATAAATTGGTTAGAAATTATTTGATGATATGTAGTGACTCTATTCTCCGCTTTTTAGTGATTTGTTAGGTGTTTGAAGTTTGTTATACTATATTTGATGACAACGCCTGTCGTGGCGCAGAGGTACAAGCGTGTGATTGTAAACGTGACAGGTTGTGGATTCGATTCCCACTCCAGGAAATGGAATTTTTCATTTCCTGGGTTTGGTAACAAGGTAAAGCGCGGCGTTGAGTTCCGCCACTCAATACGCAATACCTCAATTGGGCGGAAAGTGAGGAACGGAGTGTCTTAACACTAGATTCCCTCTGCCTACCCTGCTATATGCGGGATACAGCGTGAAGCTATGTATGTATATGTATGTATACTTTTTAGTGACTTATACATTTGTTAGGTGTTTAAAGTTTGTCATAGTATATTTGATGTAACTGAAAAATGCTATCAGTTTGCCTTACTTTTAGAAAAAAAATACAGTTTCACTCTTTATTTCGCACCACTTTCTGTCCACATTTAAGACATTGCATGTGTCATATATAAAAAGCACGGTAAATAGATGGTCAAAGATTGTTATTAAGTTAGTAGGTACTTATTTGCTTTCTTTCAAAATAAAGTAAATTAATTGGGTATGTTGTAATTTTGTATGAAAAGCTTAGTTCATGTTTATGCTACAATACATATTGAGAATTCGATTGATTTATTTACATTACGTATATTAAAGCTTGTTAGGTGACGAAGCTGTACGCGGCGCTTTGTGTTACCAGATCCGAAAATCAAAAATAAATTTAAATATTATTATTCCCCAATGGGAATCGAACCCACAACCAATCGCGTTTACAGACAGCTGCACCACTGCGCCACAATGATCTCTATTGCTTGCTATATTTTTAGTCTTTTTTATACAATAAATAAGGAGGATATATATCTAAGTTAAACAAACTGTCAAATGTGTCAACAAAGGAAATTATAAAAGCAAACCACTTAAATGATAATGCCACCTTATTAGTTCTTTGTGCGTGATTCTAATAGGTAGATATTTTTTTCTGCTTACCTACATTCAATATATAAAAAAGGATATAGTTAGGTCTTAGTACCTAACTGATAGAAAACGTACATTTGATATCTACGATGGGTAACTACGATGAAATTTGTCATGTTGAGTGGCGGAACTCAACGCCGCACTTTGTGGGGAACGGAATTGTTGAAAGAAAATGGAATGTCTTAACATTAGGGTCTCTGGTTCCCTCTGCCTACCCTGCTATATTGCGGGATACAGCGTGAAGTTAAAAAAAAATGAAATTGACATGTGTGTTCTTTAGGGAGTGTAGGGCAGTATTTAGAATTCCTAAATTTCTATGAGAATGGAATAAAATGGAATTTTTGCAATGAACGTCAAAGATACAAATGAAAATAGTTATTATACTTAGTCTCTCATAAAAATTTTTAAACTTTACTTTCTTCCCTAATACTACAAGCTCAATAAAATTTAACAAAAATAAAGGCATATAAATCAAATCACGCACAAATCGAGTGATCGATAACGTTATCAGTGTAAAGTCCACAGTTAATAATATAATATTATTGTAAAAAGTAACAACAAACATACTGTTTTCTATTGTCTTTTCAAAACAAAAAAAATCGCAGCCGCACGCTTTATCCCGCATTTCAGGATAGTCATAGTGAACTTATCCCGAAATATCCTGAATATTGCATTGCATTCAAAACATTAGTTTTTTTATATGTAGCTTCACATTGTATCCCTCACATACATCATAGGCAGAGAATCTGAGAACCTAGTGTTAAGATATTCCGTTTCCTTAAGATTTTCGTTGCCCACTTTTCGCCGAGTTAAGGCATTGCGTGCTAAGTGGCGGAACTCAACACCGTGCTTTGCCTTGTTTGAGCTAAAACAAGGCAAAGCACGGTGCACCACTCCCTCGAGTGGAAATCGAACCCACAACTTTTAAAATCGCGGGCCTATGCATCTTCACCACGACTGACTTCAAACATGAGATTTTATATGTACATAAATATATTATTCCTGATCTAATAGTTTGTCATGGTACACGTCGAGACTTTCTCCAAGGCCGATGAAAGTTCTGCAACATCGCTCCAACTGTTTGCATACAAATCGTATAATGTTAACTTTAAATAAACAATGTATGAGGAAAATTACAATAATCTCTTGTAGAGGATCAATATTGAATTGAAAGGATTCTATACTCATAATTTTTAAAGCAAATAGGTGATATATTTACAATTCCTAATACTAAAATAATAATTATCATTATACTAATACGTGAAAGCAAACTTAAAGATCAACTTTGTGTCCCTTTTTACAAAAATTGTGAGGACGAAAGAGTATGAAATTTGTCACAGTTAAAGTTTATATTAAGAAATAGTGCAGGAGACGTTTTTTTAATAATGTAATACATAGAAAAAAAATTTTTTTTAAACTTTACGCTGTGTCCCGCATGTGGTCACTCCATTCTCTTTCAACAATTCCGTTCCCCACTTAGAAAAAATATATATAATAAAATATATTAAATTAATAAAATAGAAATTCATTAAATTAGTAAAATAAATACTACACATGCTATTATTGATTTGACATTCACTTTTATGGTAAATGACATATCCATTGCTAAGGCAAAACGTAAAAAGGGTCTCTAGTATGATACAAAAATAGAAACATCGCCAAAATTATGGTGCATGGAACCAATTCAGAATATCTAAATGTTACACACTTAATAATTTGTAGTGACACTTTAGTGACTCCATTCTACACATTATAGTCAAAGATGACAACAATTACTATAAATATTATTTATTTCCAATATTTCTAATAAAAAAAATCATTGTTATAGGCTGGTAGCACACTGTACGCGCAGCTCGAGATATGGAAAGCCGCAAGACATGAAAGTTGGAGAAGTCAGTGGACTGAACATGAACAGCCGTCACCTACTCCTGCCCCAGCAGGTCTACCGTCTGCTGACGATATGAGCGATGGTATGTGTTATTTTAATATTCAATAGAAGAGAACGGAGAAAATGTTCACTATAATCATTTTATTGACTTATAGAATAACTGAATTTAATACATATAATATTTTTTATTAGAATTAAGGAAGTTACTAAGAAAGCTTAGTTAAAGAATTTTCTCGATATTGTGATCGTTTTTTGTCAAAGAGAGTTTTGTGCTATTTTGTAATTTTTATATTTATAATTTTGTAATATTGTATTATCATTGGATTCGGACATATGTGCAAATTTTAAATAAATCGGGTATCAAGATTTATTTTCTTATATTTATAGTTACGGATGAAGATGATAAACGTATTGTCAAAAGAACAGACGAATTATTTTCAATTTTCTCTTCCTCTCAATAGAAGAAATATTTTTATTGTAAGACCAATTTCTAATAAAATAAATTTTTTATCTCCTAACATTTTAACTTAGGTTTTAATTAAATAAATCTAATAAAATACATATTTTCGCATTAGGAAAAACAAAAATAATTGAAAATTTGCTATAACAACTAATAAGATGGTCGCAAGACAAAGTTAATTAACGTAGACAATTATTTATTACACTAGGAACGTTAACACATATTATGAATGAGACTTAAAATAGGCAATTTATTTTTATTGTGAAACCTGTTGTCTTCTTTACTTTAACCGGTAGACCTAACGCGTAAAACACGCGTTGCCATAGTAACGCATGTCTCTTTGTAAATGTGTTTCTAATATATTATTGTAATTTTAACATAAAAGAAAATCGACTTCAAATAAAATGCACTAAAAAGTAAAATTGTTACGAATAACTCAAAAACTGTCATGTCTTAACTAAATTTAAATCATATAAAAAAAGAATCATTCAAATCATTTACTACTGATTTAAAGCCTTATTACGAGTATTCAGCAGTCACGGCTTCTACTTTCTTAAGAAAAGAAAAGCAAAAAGAACAAGTTAAATAAACATTTTTAATCTGTTATTAGTAAAATCAATTAAACATAGCGCCTGGCTGTAAGCACGATTGGTTATGGGTTCGATTCCTCATTTGCTCAGGGAACAATTATATTCTATTTCTCCGCTTTGGATAGGCAAAGCGCAGCGTTTAGTTCCGCGACTTAACACATAATGTTTTGAATCCCGGCGAATAGTAACGAACGGATTGGCTTGAAACTGAAACCCTTTCTACCCTGCTTTGCGGGATAAAGCGTGAATTTTTTTTATGTAAACTTCACGCAAATTAAATTTTTCTAAATTATATTAAAACCTCACTTCAGGCATTTTCACGTAACCTCAAAACATTTACAATATAATAACATGAAATAACTAAAAAACCTAACTTAAAGAACAAATAACTTTTCAAATACTGTCATAAGATGAGATATAAAAGATGTGGCACGTTGCATTGTGATCACCGTTAGCGAGGACCTACATACGCGGTACCTGTACTAGTACGTACAGACAAACGAGTTGATGATATATGACTGTATGGATAGACTGATGCTTCGACAGAAAGGGGACACTTTGATGGACCATGTATGTTTCAGTTCAATAACAATTTATTGCTTACATAATTTATTTTATTTTATATAGAAATATACTATATATATATTTTTTTTTTAAAGTGTGGCGTTGAGTTCCGCCAATGCCTCAATTCGGCGGAAAGCGGGGAACGGAGTGTTTTAACACTAGGTTCTCAAGTTCCTTCTGTCTACCCTGCTATATGCGGGATACAGAGTGTAACAAAAATATATATATATATATATATATATTAAAACATAAATTAATGTAATAAAAGATAACATTAGGGAAGGTAAATTGTAAGAAAAATGTTTTTAGAAAGTATTTACTTATTTCCGGTCTGCTTCCAAATGCACTGTTCTTAAAATGAACAGATCCTACTAATATTATTAAGGCGTGGAGTGGTAATTGCTCTCACGCAAAAACTACTGAACCGATCTAGATGAAATTTTACAGTATTATAGGTTGAACATTAAAATAACATATAGGCTAAAATTTATAATAATTGTTTCATTCAACTTGTTCGCATTTAGTAGAGATTTAAAAAAAAAAGTGTTGATAGTGGCACAGGAAACTACAGGCAATTATCGTTAGAGTTCGCAACATTCCGACGTTGTATTCACGATACTTTATATATTGCAAATAATACTACGTTTTTATAAGATAAATTTAGCTCAAGTATTGTAAGCTTATAATAATATGTTACAGTTAGAAATACTTTAGTATTTAAAATAAATTAAATAAAAACAAATGGTAGGAAACGAATATATTTTTCTAAAATTATAAGGTAGCAATTGGTTGCATTAGGGACAAAAATCTAAATAAAAATCGTAAGCTCAAAGTAACCTGCTAATATGTTAAGTAAATCATCAAGAGAAATAAAAAACTTTAAAAAAATATGTACATATCTTATGAGAAGCCTGTTAGGCTTACATGGACATTGGGTATTGAGTGGAATTATTAAATGCCGTGTTCCGTCTACCAAAATGAAAATAATTTAAACGTAATAAATATAATAATTCTATTGAATGGGAATCGATCCTACAACCTTGTATTTACATTCAGGCGGTGTTTCACTGCGCTACAATGCACAAAGGCCTTTATATTCATAGAATACGTGAAACATATGTTTTACTAGCTGTAACCTTTCAAGGACTATTTCGTTATTTCCCATTTTCATAAGAATGTTGAGAAATACTCTCTTAGTACTCCCCTACACTTCCCAAAGATCCAACATACCGAATTTCAGCTTTCTGTAGTCATTAATTTTGCCTGTACGTTGCTGTCAGTCATTTAATAACGCATGGATTTCATATATACATACATATATAAATTTGCAATTGAAAATGATCTACTATACATTGAATGGTCTTCAAAAGGCTTAAGATTCAGCAAACAGTATTAACATAGTGCAGGTTACAGTTAGACTATCAATCGGATGGTCAATGAGTTCTCTTTGCCAAGACCATATATGAGAAGGCAGCTTTTTACATCGTTTCCCGAAGCTCCACTTAACCGGACCCGCAAGGTCGCATATATACCTCTACACACCGTTGACATTATAAAAATGTATACATTCTTAGAATTATATCGATTTTGATCTAGAATGTGACAGGAAGATATATAGGTTCTTAGTGCTAAGTAAAAAAGTAGATAAGCGTGAGTTGTTTTAAATTATGGTTCTCGGTTATAATCGTTTTTCATATATTGGAAATAGTGGAACGTTTTTGAAGTTTTAAAGTATTAAACACACTTTGGAAACGAAAAATATAAAATTTAATGAAAATGAACACATGGCTTAGCGGTTACAGCACTTGGACGGTTTTCAAGAGACGCGGGTTCGAGTCCCGCTGCGTTCAAAATTTAAAACGTTTTCTAAATATGTTTTTTATAGAGGGACGTGTTTGAGTTAGATGCGATAGTTGTAAGTTTGATATCGACTGCTTATATTTTAAAATATTTATTACTCTTTATATAAGTCAAAGCGCGGCGTTGAGTTCCGCCTCCTATTACATAATAATTTAAAGTAAACAGAAGGTGCAGAACGCAGTATTTTTACTAGCTTTGCTTATTCAATGTTTGCTTTTTGTTTTTTGATCATTACAGGCATAATAAAGTATATAGGAAACTTTTATAATTAAATTTATTATTTGTGGTTATTAAGAATAATTATGATATGCTCTGGGAGAATCCCCAGTCTGTTATGGTACAAAGGTTAATTAAGGAAGACAAATCATTTACATTTCGGTTCGAACTGTAAATACGTATATACTTCTATATATGCACATAAATTTAATTAAAATTTTATTTTTTTATATGTACTTTAAAAGAACATAATTACGCAAAAAAAATATATTAGATCCCTTTTTACTAAAATTATGTAGTCGATATGAATTATAGAACAAGTGAACAAGAGAAGCGCAGAAAACCAATATTTTTGATAATAATTCATTTGAAAAATATATCGATATAAGCTAAAATCTAAAAAAGGTAGAAATCATTATATGATTAACTATAATTAATGTCTTGTGGAGTGTCTTAACACTAGGTTCTCAGGTTCCCTCTACCCCGTCTGGTGTCTATCCTGCTGTATGCGGGATACAGCGTGAAGCTTTAAAAAAAACAAAAAAGAACTATAATTAAACTCAACAGAGATCAAATTTAAGCATTAGATATTATTAATATGAGTAATGCACTTGTTTATTACATAATATCAATAAAATACCACTTTAACAAGATAAGAAATGTAAAATTGAATTTTAAGCGGATTAACTGATCTCTTAATACCTTCTGGTACAGTTATTTATCTTAATTGATAAACAGGATATAAGATAACAAAATAATATTTGTCATGTATCTAGAAACAAAAAAAACTCTTTTATAACTGTTTGTATGGATATTTGTACGGAGTGTCTTAACACTAGGTTCAATCTGCCTACCCTGCTATATGTAATACAGCGTGAAGCTATGTATGTATGGATATTGTATATTAATTTAGAAAACTGAAAACTGAAAAACTGTTTCTCCGTAGTCAAAATGCCTGTATTAAAACAACTTAGGCACATTAATTTTACTTTACGCGGCGTTGAGTTCCGCCACTCAGCAAGCAATGCATCAATTCGGCGGAAAGTGGGGAACGGAGTGTCTTAACACTAGGTTCCCTCTGTTTACCCTACTATATGCGGGATACAGCGTGAAGCTATGTATGTGTGCTGTATGTCTAATGATACGCCCTTGTAAATCCAATGTTTATCTTACTGTAAATCGTATGCAAAATTGAATATAACACTTGCCTCAAATAAAATTTAGCTATTAACCAAAGTGTGTTTACTGCGAGCTTCCACTTCTACTGTCTGTTTATTTACACATGGGCTATGGAAGGCCACGATACTAAAATTAGAAATCTTTTTAATATTTCTCACGTATTATATTGACAAGTATAAATATTTACTTTTTAATTTTACTTGTATTTGTGTTAGATTTAAATATTTATATAATACTGGGTTTTGCTTGATGTCAGTAGCTTTTATGTTATAGGGATAGTGTCTGATAGTAAATAGAATGGTTGTAAGTTCGATTCCCGCCTAAGAAAATGATTATATTTATTCATTTACTCGCTTTAGTAAAGTAATTTTGAGCAATTTTGAGCAGAGAACAAGTTTTCTTTGAATAACCCTATGGAGTGAAAAGCCTTGGCATACATACGAGTATAGAGTACATGGAGAAGAAGTGCAGAAAACTAATAATTTTATAATAATATATCAGAAAAACATTAAATTAAAATATTACTCACGCTACCTTATGTTTGACGTACACTTTTATAAAATGACATGTTGACACGTTGCTGCTCGCTTAAACGAGGCGACGGACTTAAAGGAGGATGAGTATTTTTTTTTTTTATACCACGACGGTGGCAACAACGCACACGGCCCACCTGATGGTAAGTGGTTACCGTGGCCTATGGACGCTTGCAACACCAGGGGCATCACTTACGCGTTGCCGACCCTTCAAAAACCTATTTATTCCCCTTTTGAAGAACCCCATATTATAGCCCTCTGGGAAAACCTCGGCAGGGAGATCATTCCACAATTGGAGTGTCCGCGGAAGAAAGTTCCTTTGAAATCGAACTATTCGGGAACGAGTTTAGATACATACTAAATGTTACTCGCGGCTTCAGTCGCGTGTTCAATGACAGTCCACACTACATACTATAATGTACGAGTATACTGCGTATATGTGTTAATTTGAAGGTTTTGAAATAGCTAGAGTTTAATTTTTTTTTGATAAAGTATCATGCTGCCAAGTATTTCAAGTCCTTCTTAATACCTCTAAGAATATGTGTACAACGTTTCATGACCATCAGTTGAGTAGTTTTGACGTAAAAGCGTAACAAACAAACTTACACACACATTTATACATACATAGCTTCACGCTGTATCCCGCATATAGCGTTAAGTAACCCAGTGTTAAGACACTCCGTTCCCCACTTTCCACCGAATTGAGGCATTGCATGCTGAGTGGCGTAACTCAACGCTGCGCTTTGCCTTATTACCAAACCCAGGAAATGAAAAATTTCATTTCCTGGAGCGGGAATCGAACCCACAACCTGTCGCGTTTACAGTCGCACGCTTGTGCATCTGCGCCACGCCAGGCGTCCACATATTATTCATATTTTTAATATTAAATAATATTATTTGTTAACAGAAGAAGACTCAGAATCAGCAAACACAAGCACAAACCAAGGCGGTGGTAAAGTAAAGACGGGCAGCACGCATATACATCTGTGGCAGTTTCTCAAGGAGTTGCTGGCGTCTCCCCATATACATGGCTCGGCGATACGATGGTTAGATCGAAGTGAGTATTTATAATATATATTTTTTGAACCTGAGAACTTAGTGTTAAGACACTCCGTTCCCCACTTTCCCCCGAATTTAGGCATTGCATGCTGAGTGGCGGAACTCAATGCCGCGCTTTGCCTTGTTACCAATTTGTGAGTGAGTGGGAATCGAACCCACAACCTGTCGCGTTTA
>JAKGSA010000409.1:217970-233816 GCA_033558755.1 Philaethria dido
TTGTTTTATTGTTATTTTTGATATTAACGGCTGTTTTATTTATATGGAACACACTTACAATAGTCGGGACGGAAATTTGATCAACTACATTCTAGGTCAATTATTTATAACTTTGTCCTGGTTTTATAAACAAATATAATATTGTGAAACTATCTTAGTTTCTATATAAATAATGGATTAATCTTTGGGTATAATTAAGTAAAATCAACTTAGTCGAAATGAATTGTATCTTTACTAAAAAAAAAGTTACACTTTATCCTGTAGGGTATTCAGAGATATTCAGAGATTCAGTCTAGTGTCAAGAGACTCCGTTCGCTTTCCGCCTGGATTTCAAACGTTGCTTGTGAATGACGAAACTTAACGCCGCGTTTTGTCTTAGCAAAGCAAAGAAACGAGAATAATATAAATATTATCAATGCCCCAATTGGGAATCGAACCCATAGACAATTGTGCTTACAGTCAAACGCATTTCCACTGCGCCACTATGATACTACTTAGTAAATATTCTAATCTCTTCCCAAATTTCGAAATTAACTGTTAACATTTCATCTGACAGTTAGAAAACTTGTATGTCTTCAAAAAACAATGGTCCCATTACCATACTCGTACGTTATCTATTACCAAATGTTTAATTCAAAAAACGTTTCACAGGTAACGGAGTGTTTAAAATTGAAGATTCAGTGCGTGTAGCCAGGCTCTGGGGCAAAAGAAAAAACCGTCCAGCAATGAACTACGATAAACTATCAAGAAGCATACGGCAGTACTACAAGAAAGGCATCATGAAGAAGACCGAAAGAAGTCAAAGGCTGGTGTACCAATTCTGCCATCCCTACTGCTTATAAAAGCTTAAATTATAATTTATTTGTATATATTTATTGTAAATAAGTGTGTTTGAGCCGCGGTAATGCGGACAATGTTATAACTGCTTGCTTTTTACGAGTCACGTAAAAAGTATGACAGTTGACTTAGGTCGGTGCACAGCGTCGAAGGGCATGTGCTCCGACGTGCACCGATAATGATCCTCCAGTTAATTCGAGAAAGGTAATTTTCTTCGCAATTACACTGGATGGACGAAGTTTTAGCTAGTATTAAGGTTCTTTTTTACCGGCGAATAGACGATGGTCATCGAGAATCTCGGCGTCAGTCGAAAGCTGGTAACTTTTATCCCATATATCTATGATATATTTCTAGTATGTTCTATGAACTTTTAGTTAAGCGAATTGTAAATACGAATCTAAAACTGAGCATACGTTTGCTCGACAATTATGAAGAGGTAATTCTCATATAATTTAAATTTAAAATAATTTATAAATAATAACAATTGTTATTTTTACTATAGTTTTATTTAAACGTTAGTTGTCTAATGATGTTTATTTCGTATGTGTGTCACACATGGGACATTTGCAATGTAGATATACTCGTATGTGAAATAATAAAAGGCGGTGAAATTGATATGTTAATATTTGAAATTTTGTGCCAAATAGACGTTTATGCCGAATTTATTCGGGACTAAATCTGTTTGATCGGCATCCCGCCGATGTAAAACTTAGATTTTAACATAAAAATAAAACCGACTTCAAATAAAATAAATTACGAATAACTCAAAAACATGTCAAATCTTAATTAATAAGCTATCATATAAAGTGTAACACACATAAAAAATACAGTCCAATACAAGAACCTCTTTCTTTTTTGAAGTCGGTTAAAAAACTGTGAAAATAATATTTAAATCGGTGTTGGGTTAAGGGGTTATAGATTAAGTTGTCTTTAACACGACGCAGTTAGTGTCGTTTATAATATAATATTACTGGACCAAGCTAATGTAGTCTTTATGAATCATGTAATGTATATTGCATCAAAATAAATGGCAATTTATATACAACCTACTTTTATTTTTAAACTCTTTTTTAATTATTGTGTAACCCTTTGTTAGTGTATCGATGTGTGTACATTTCCTTCATCTACAAAAGTAATATAGAAATAACTTTGTTATTAAAAATGGATCAGTTTAAAAGAGATACTAATATACGTTCGTTTTCTATTTTCTGTCACTTTAGCTACCTGCTGGAACATACGAACCATACCAAAAGTATTAAAGATACTTTTAGGGACATACTTTAGTATCCCGAATGTAATTTCGATTCTTGTACCAACTACAGCATTTTTAAAATCGTCATCGATAACAAAATAGTTCAACTATGCAAATCGATTTTGATATTAACTATGCAAATTGATTAAAGGAATTTCTACATTAAATACAATTTAACTTTTGACAAATTTAAAGGCCTTCGTGGCTCAGTGGGACAGCAGCTAACTGTAGAACGCTGGTTATGAGTTCGATTCTCACTTAGAGGAATGATTATTATATTTAAATTATTTTTATGCACTCGCTCAAGCAAGACAAAATTCAGCGTTAAGTGTCGTAAAAAGTGGAGAACGGAGTGTGCTAACACCATTTTCTAGTTTCTATCAGCCTAAATTAATCTTTGATATAATTTAACTATTAATTAAATACAAATAGCACTTAATAAAAAATCCTGTCGTGACGCAGAGGCACAAGCGTGCGACTGTAAACGCGACAGGTTGTGGGTTCCTTTGCCACATCATGAAATGGAATTTTTCACTTCCTGGGTTTGGTAATAAAGCAAAGCGCGGCGTTGAGTTCCGCCACTCAGCACGCAATGCCTCAATTTAGTGGAAAGTGGGGAACGGAGTGTCTTAACACTAGGTTTTCAGAATCCCTCTGCCTACCCTGCTATATACGGGATACAGCGTGAAGCTATGAATGAATGAAAAAATAACAAATTAAATTTATACAAAGATCTAATAAAACGATCTCGAGCATATGCATATCACTAGTTGCATCACGTTGCGCAAATCTGACGTCAGCTACCGTCGAATTCTTAGAGTGAAAGTGCGTCGAGTGAGAGGGGAGGGCGACCTCGGAAGGTAAAATTATGTTGAATGAGAAAGAATGGATAAGATAATATGTTTGTATGTTTGAACTTGTCATATAACTTTGGTTGTTATAAGTTTAGAGGTTGTTAGGTTGTTTTGGTAAGAAATTTTAAAATAAATAAGTATACAATTTTCTAATAATATTTTTCTTGTACAAAGCGCCTGTCGTGGCGCAGAAGCACAAGTGTGCGACTGTAAAGCGACAGGTTGTGGGTTGGATTCCCACTCCAGGAAATAAAGTATTTTCATTTTCTGGGTTTGGTAACAAGGCAGAGCGCGGCGTTGAGTTCCGCCACTCAACACGCAATGCCTCAATCTGGCGGAAACTGGGGAACGGATTTGTTAAAAGAGAACGGAGTGTCTTAACACTAGGTTCTCAGGTTCCTTCTGCCAACTCTGCTAAAAAAAAAACTAAGTGTATGAATAAGTTAAAAATTAATATATTTATAATTCAAACTTTTACAAATAAAGAAAACCGACTTTAAATAAAATACACTAACTAAAATTATTACGAATAACTCAGAAACTACTCGTCAGTTTTTAACTATAATATAATATATTTAAATGAAATCATGCCACACCATAAGGACTAGCTATCATAAAATGTAATATTTGATTGTGGGTTCGATTCCCATTCAGGTAATTTCTCCTTTCTAATAAGACAAAGCACGGCGTTAAGTTTCGCCCGTCTCGAACGATTTCTTGTCTCTGCTTACCCTGCTATGCAGAATAAAGCGTACAGTTGTCATTATATTTTTTTATTAGTGAGGAAACCCCTTTATAGGCTTGGCGATGTGAACGAGCTATTTGGTACTTATGAGCCTTCACTACTCACTAAAATCTCATAGTGCTCCTCTTCAATAGCCACTAACCGAGACCACAGGAAATCCTCGAGATTAGGCCACCGTTTGACCGAATTATGGAGAAGTGATCTTGGCTCACCCTCCGGCGTTTCGATTTCTAGCGGCGTCAACAAATTATTTGTTGTCAACTGATTTAAATTCAACATCATCTATGCCATCTTATATGACACAGAAATAAAAGTGACTAATGCATTATAATTTATTGCTTGCTTATTTTAAATATATATTTATTTTATTTCTCTAAATAATCTTTTTATTATTATTTTTTCCCTACATATGCATATAATAAAATTTATTGGTCGATTCATTGGAAATTAAATTTAACTAAAGGAAAATCTTTACTTGTATTCGATATTTTTGATAGTTTTTATTGTTTTTTTAGGAAAAAAGTATAATTTAACGCCTGTCGTGATGTAGAGACACGCGTGCGACTGTAAACGCGATAGGTTGTGGGTTCGATTCACACTCCAGGACATGTTAGTATTTTCACTTCCTGGGTTTGGTAATAAGGCAAAGCGTTGAGTTCTGCCACTCAGCACGCAATGTCTCAATTCGGCGGAAAGTGGGGAACAAAATTTCCCGTCCAAAAGGTTCCGTTTGTCTACCCTGCTATATGCGGGTTACAGCGTGAAGTTATATATATATATATTAAGTCAATATCATAAATATTACACATTATCATGTGTTTGATATGCAAATCAGTATATCTATAACGTGATGTAACCCACGTATCTAAGACAACGCGTATTTTACCACGTCGATGGTTAAAATATCCGTTGCCTGCTAGAAAATTAGAAAACTGAATTTGAAAGAAAATCCTTTAAATTTTTACTTATATATACATACTGTAAAGTCACATCGCTAGTCACAGCGCAGAGGCACAAGCGTGCGACTGTAGACGCGACAGATTATGGGTTCGATTCTTACTCCAGAAAATGAAAGCTTTTAATAAATAATATTTATTATTTTTTATTTGTAGAAATACTAAATGTATTTCTTCGCTCTGGTAACAAAGCAAAGCGCGGCGTTGAATTCCGCCACTCAGCACGCAATGCCTGAATTCGGCAGAAAGTGGGGAACGGAGTGACTTAACACTAGGTTCTAAGGTTTCCTCTGATGATGAGAGACAATGAGACATCTGCTGCGTGCTGAATACAGCGTGAAGCTAAAAAAATAAACACTTTAAACTCGTCTTTGAAAAAGAATATTAAATTATGACGCACAACAAGTACAAAAAATTGTTATGTTTGTGTCATTGTTATTTAAAAAAATCTATAGAAATGGGGATTAACTTCTTCCTATCTAAATATTAAGTGTCAGTACTTTAAGCACTATAAAATAAAACATGTGTTTTATGTCATATCTGTTTATATTTATCTTATATCTATAAGGAAAATGATAATCGAATCATGTGTTGCTTACGTGTTCATCATTTACTGAATTATTTTATTTGGGTCTTGGGGCTTCCTTTGGTGTAGTTTTTAGTTTTTTTACGTAGGTTATTCGTGATTGTTAATGACCTGTAGGCAACAAACTATCTAGGAAAAATCATACTTATATTTTTTTATAAGCTTCACGCTGTATCCCGCATATAGCAGGATAGGCAAAGGAAATCTGAGAACCTAGTGTAAAAATACTCTTAAGATTTCCTTTCCCCCCTTTCGCCGAATTGAGGTATTGCGTGCTGAGTGGCGGAACTCAACGCCGCGCTTTGCCTTGTTACCAGAGCGAGTAAAAGAAAATACTAAATATTCGTTATTATAAATATTTAATATTTTCATGTCCTGTAGTGGGAATCGAACCCCACAACCTGTCGCGTTTATAATCGCACGCCTGTGCCTCTGCGCCACTACAAGCCTCCATACCTACATATTTATACAAAATCATAGTGTATATAATGCAAAATATGATCTCCTGTTTTTTTTCAGCTTCACGCTGTATCAGGGCAGGAAGTAGAAACCAGAGAGAGAGAGAGTTCAGGCACTCGGTTTTCTATTAACATTTCCGTTCCCCACTTTCGCGAAATTAAAGATACTACTAATATTGTTAAAAGTTTGTGAAGATAGATTTTTATTATTCTTTCACGCAAACACTATTAAAAAGGATTTAATTGAAGTCTTAGCTGATTAATACGAGAATGGAGTGTAAATAATGACCGATTTTGACTACCTGCCTCGCGAATCGCAGAAGATATAGGAAAAATTGAATGGTTAAGTTTAACAATAAGTAGACTTGTTAACTTAATAGTACGAGTATGTTTGACTTTTTATACAAAAGTGTATGTCAAACACATGTTACTGTGTGTAATGTTTATTTTATTAATATATTCTATTGAATTATCACGCGTTGAGGCGTAGAGGCACAAGCGTGCCTCTCACACAGGTTGCGGGTTCGATTCCCACTCCAGGAAATGGAATTTTTCATTTCCTGGGCTTGGTAACAGGGCAAAGCGCGGTGTTGAGTTCCGCCACTCAGCACGCAACGCCTCAATTCGGCGGAAAGTGGGGAACGGAGTGTCTTAACAATAGGTTCCCTCTGCCTACTCTGCTATATGCGTGAAACTATGTATGTTGTTTTATTATATTATTGTGAAGAAAATTCGTTTTTTACACTTTTTCTTCATCTAAATTTTAACTTGACTAGATTTAATATTCCCCCATTTTAAACGGACATATTTCATAAAAATGAGTTTAAAGTTGTTTTTCATATATTAATACATATATAAAGATGATACTGATGTCAATGGGTACTTTACAATGGTTGAGTCATACTTAGTACTTTTCTATTCTTAGTCATATTTAGGAAAATTGTTGAAACTTTCCTTAATTACTCGTAATACTCGTATATCCAAAGATTGCTCTTTTAAGTGTATCATAATATTTTAGTTTTTAGTAATATAATTGCCTTTTTAAGCTTAGGCTTTTATTACAAATATCTATTTTTGTATTACTGTTTGTTCTTTTTTGTCTCATTTTATTACATACATACATAGCGTCACGCTGTATCCCGTATATTGTAGGGTAGGCAGAGGGAACCTAGTGTTAAGTCACTCCGTTCCTCACTTTCCGCCAAATTGAGGCATTGGGTGCTGAGTCGCGGAACTCAACGCCGCGTTTTGCCTTGTTACCAAATCCAGGAAATGAAAAATTCCATTTCTTGAAGTAGGAATCGAACCCACAGCCTGTCGCGCTTACAGTCGCACGCATCGTATTTCATTCCCGCTTGTTATATACCAACTCATCCACCTCCTGCGGTTACCTGGAAGAGATCTCTCTTAGAGATAAGTCCACCTTTGTTAACTAAAAAATATATTTACTTTTTCTCACGTACTTTATGTGCAATAAAGAATATTATATATATTTTTCAAAAAACGTGAAAACATGAGCTATGTTTTGGATACTAGAATATCCCTGACATAATAATTATGAAGTTGAAGATATTTCGGTAATTATTGAATATAACTCAACTCTTTGTCTTAGAATCAGTTGTAATAAAATAATTATTCCCGAAATGAGGTTTGGACCCGTTTAATTATGTTCACAGCCAGACGCTGTTCCATTGCGCCGCGAGGCATAGAAATGAAAAAGCCACACAAATTATCTATGTACCTAATTTAACTTATACATAGATACTTGAGAATAATAATCTTACGTCTATAACCTACTTTAAATTTAAAAAATTGTATTTTTGTATTAATTTTATATTCTTTAAACTTTTTATTCGTATGAGCAAAGTTAAATGAAAAACACTAGTAAATAATAAAATCACGTTACCAACTTAACAAATAAAGGAAGTATTTTAATATAATTGCAACTAATCGATATGTGATAGATATCCATATGAATATAGTACACAGTAATAACGTATTATTAAATATTATTCAATAACGCATTTGCTTAGACCTTAACAGTGTGTTGAGGTTTCCTTGTTGTAACGTACAAATATCTTTTTTTTTAACTTCACTCTGTATCTCGCACATGGTAGGGTAGGCAGCGAGAACCTAGTTTTATGGTACTTCGTTCTATTAACGCCTGTCGTGGCGCAGAGGCACAAGCGTGCGACTGTAAACGCGACAGGTTGTGGGTTCGATTCCCACTCCAGGAAATGGAATTTTTCATTTCCTGGGTTTGGTAACAAGGCAAAGCGTGACGTTGAGTTCCGCCACTTAGCACGCAATGACTCAATCCGGCGGAAAGTGGGGAACGGATTTGTTGAAAGAGAACGGAATGTCTTAACACTAGGTTCTCAGATTCCCTCTGCCTACCCTGCTATATGCGGGATAAAGCGTGAAGTTAAAAAAAAAGAAATGAATCTCTATTTTAAATAGGTACAAATCACTCTTTTAAATGAAACGTAAATTTATACCTAATATCCGTACGAGGGGTAAATAGATTGATAAGTCGACTTGCGTATATGGGAATATCTATATTTTTAATTGTTAATAGGTAGAAACACATACAAGCTTAAAATAATTACTATAAAATAAAAAAAAGAATTTACAAATACTTAAACAAAAAAACATCTACTTCATAAAGTATGCATTTTCGATTTATTAAAAAATTCCCGCCTGGTACGAATGTTACAAGAAAGTATATAAATAAATCAATCAATTTTAATAATTCAATCAATTTTAACGCCTGTCGTGGCGTAGAGGCACAATCGTACGACTGTAAACACGACAGGTTGTGGGTTCGATTCCCACTTCAGGAAATGTTAGTATTTTCATTTCCTGGGTTTGTTAACAAGGCAAAGCGCGGCGTTGAGTTCCGCCACTCAACATGCAATGCCTCAATTTGACGGAAAGTGGGGAACGGATTTGTTGAAAGAGAACGGAGTGTCTTAACACTAGGTTGTCAGGTTCCCTCTGCCTATGCGGGATACAGCGTGAAATTTATATATATATAAAATTTAAAAATATATTTTTATTATATATATATATATATTTATATATATATATATATATATATAATAAAAATATATTTTTAAATTTATACATGTAGCTTAATTTTTGTTACATATTGTTTCCTTATTCACAAAATGAAATGTGAAACTGTAAACCGTTTGTGGTCAAAAATATGTTACTTTTGTACAAAGAAATAACGATATATCTTCAAATCTACGTCATTATATATAATACAAATTCCATGGCCTTTTTGTTTTACCATGACAAATTCCAAGAAGTCACCTTAAAAGATTGAGGATAAATTCGTTTTTAGAATTCAGTCTCAAAATCTCGAAATCATTTCTTATTAGTTAGGACTTCACAATTTATGGGTAATTTTCACTAATAGGGTTGGTTTGTATTATTTGACTTACAGATATTTAAAAAAAAACCTGTGGCGCAGGATTATTGCTAATAAGTATGAAATTTGGTACGTCTTATAAAGTAGGAATGTATATTTTTCACTTTTGCAAATATTTTTAATTTTACGGGTTTATTAAAAAGATTTTGTAGTTTACAATATTTTTGTATAATTGTATCTCTCGAGGCATCATAGTTGGTAGAGGTTACAACGGAATATAACTCTCTATCGTCTTCTGGTCCGAGAAGGCGTGTAAGGTTTTTCTTAAAAATGAGCTGTCTTACTGGCCTTTACAGGAACACCAAAGATGGGCCTAAGAGGGGGCTCTGTCCCTGAGAAATTGTAAACACAATAACAAAGAAGACTGCAGACTGCAAATGCATCCCTTGCAGGAATCGTAACTCTTGTACTCCGGACTTACTTATTGTAAGCATATGCAGGATAGAATTTCAATCAACAACCTTTTCGTACACTTTTACATATCCTTGTATGCTTTGACTAGATCACTGTTTTCTGATACCTTAAGAAATAGGAAAAGTGTTTAACAAGCATATCTATTTCGATATATCTATCTCAAAACATTATTAACTTTAACCGTTTTTACGAAAACAATGCAGACTAAAAACTATGAAATTCAGCATACTAGTTCATATTTTTATGGTGAAGGGGAGATGGTCAACATATTTTATTACAACGCCTGTCGTGGCGCAGAGGCACAAGCGTGCGACTGTAAACGCAACAGGTTGTGAGTTCGATCCCCACTCCAGCAAATGGAATTTTTCATTTCCTGGGTTTGGTAACAAGGCAAAGCGTGGCGTTGAGTTCCGCCAATAAGCACGCAATGCCTCAATTAGGCGGAAAGTGGGGAAGTGTCTTAACACTAGGTTCCCTCTACCTACTCTGCTATATGCGGGATACAGCGTGAAGCTATTTATGTATGTATGTATGTACATGAAAAATGCAATAAATTAATAAAATAATTTTAACCCACTCAACTATATATTTGACATACATTTTCATATATGACAAACACATTTACAAGGCAACGCGTATTTTACGCATCATCGTGGCTACTAGTCATGAATAATTATTAAAATTTATTTACTCGATTCTTAAGAATGTAAACAAAAGCTATGAGTATTTTTTTTAATAGATCGTGAAGGTCCCTGGACTACAAATGACAAATTATAACATTTTATACCTCAACCTTACACTTGTATTATAATACGAATTAATTTAAATAATTAAACAACAATTTCCTTCTACAACGCCTGTTCTTTAAGTCAAATTTAGTGTGTGGAGTAATTTATAGGCCAAAGCAGAAAATCGAAAATCTGTATATATAAATATATATATACTTATAAAACTCTTTCGTAACTGAGTGTCTGACAAATAAAATAGTCGAAACTACAGGGCGTATAGCTGACTTTTGGCATGTAGATTTTTTGGAGAGTTAGTTCCCGTGGTTCTGGGGTTCTGAGGTTCTGGGGTTAGTGGTGGTTGAGGAGGAGCACCGTGAAGTTTTGGTGGTGGTAGTCTCAAAAAAGGCGGGTATCCGTGAAAGGGGTTCTGTTCCTTACCTTTAAAAAAATATTCTTGGGGGACTGTATAGGAATATTTAGGAGATTTCACGAAATTCTTACGAAAACAAGAAAAAATCTATATTTTACGTTTCATTGTCTAGATGTAGTTGCGCGTGTAAAGTAATAGAAAAAAGATAAGAAGAAAGAAAAATAAGCTCGGGCCGAGCGAAAGCAGAGTCCCCCACTACAAGCAGTGTTCGCAAGCCGAGGTTCGGCCTCACAGGAAGCGCCCTTGTGACACTGTAGTTCTAAGTTGATGGTCCTCCTAACAAGGAGGCCAAGCCAGGGTCAGAGCTCTTCAAGCTCGGCCCCCCACAAAACTCGGTGACGCTGTCGAGGCCAATAGGGCCAACAGCAAACTACACAGTCGAATAAAAAAAAGAAGAAAGAAAGATAAGTAAGTTTCTACAGAAAATATGTTAAAATTAAAATAATTCAATTTAAATAGAACAGTTTAATTTTTTTTCTTACTAGATTCTCAAATGTTTTCACATAAGTAACTTGCGTTAACAGAAAGTACAGTTTTATTGACATTTACTTACATATATTTTCTGTATAGGTTTCTCTCCGACTACCCTAAAACGCAGGACAGATAATGTTAAAATATCCAGTTAACATGTGTCTTTTTTTAATAACTCAAAAACCAATCAACCAACCAAAAACCAAAAAAAAAATTCGACGCAGCAGGCAAAAGCCTATATAATAGAAAGATATACCATAAACAAACGCTATCTGCTAATATTTTGTACGCATAATAGGCGTTGGCTAAAGGTCGGTTACATTCCAAAATTGTGAGTCCAGTCCAATCTCCACCTGGTACGGCGCTATACCATAACTAATACAAGCTTTATGAATTCTAACAATTACTGACTATAAACTAATTATGTTTTTATTGTTTGAATCTTAATCATTGACAAATTATTTAATAATTTTATTTTAACTGTGCATTTCCTTACTTTTTTGGGTAGGCAGAGAAAAAATGTCTCCTTTTTGCTTATGGCAAGAGAGATACAGGGAAACTTCGGTTGACCTTTAAAAATATAGTATTGAAGTTATTGGACCTTCCTTTTAAGTAAAAACATAAAGGATGTGTGAAGAGATTAATGACTGTGGATGGGGCGAAACAAGTACCCTACGCAGGAACCGCAGCGTTTGGCGCTCCTTTCTCTCTGACTACCTCGCTAGGGTAAAGCGTGGAGCTATGTATATACATGTACCCTTTTTTTCACGTTCTGCCTATTAAAAGATGATGTGTGACTTTATTTATCTACAAATATTTTTATTACAATATTCTATCGAGGCTCTCATTCTCAATTGCACCATGATGGTGCTGATAGTTCGGTAAAATACCTATAGGTCATTTAATATTGATTGATACATATTTTTTTATAAATTCTTACAATTATTGTTAAAATTTAAATTTTTAAATATTTTATGACTCACAATTATTGTTATGAGTAACTAGTAGATATTAACGGTATAACCGATTGCTTTTTTTAATAATGTTTATTGATCAATTAAGTATTTATTCTTTTGAAAAATTTATAAAAAAAATAAGAACTGAAAACTTGAATGAAACTGCGAATATCTATCCGAAAATGATATAAGAGCAAAAGAAATCCTTCAATGTTTAGATTAAACAATAATATTTGAGCTTATTAATTTCAAAATAATAAATAATATGAAAATATTTTTAACTAACTTTTGTTATTTAGACGCCACTTTATTATTATTTAGAAAAAAAGACTAGAGTTTTCATACTCGAAAAAAAAATTCTCGTTTTTTAAACTTAATAGTGCAAAAAATAATGTATTTATTTTATCTAATCATAATTTGCAATAATTTTATACATCCTATAATATATAAGTAATCACTTAATTATTTTCTTATAATAGATACCGTGAAACGAATTGCAAAATTGCAATGACGTCAGTATGACGTCATTGGCGTATGACATTTGACATTTTATTAAATTAGTAGTAGAGTGCCTTTGTTTTTATGCAAGCAAACTTTCGTTAAAACGTTATAAAGTACAACAAAATGTTGTAAAATTCTTCTACAAACATAAACAAACATGAAAACCCATTTCACTAATCGAAATAATGGCTAATTTCGTTCTTTTAATATACAATTTGATTAAATATTAAATTGTTGATTTATTGTGTGGGTGTAGAAGTACTTTTAGTCATGAAACCTGGTAAAAGTGGTGAAAATAAAGAGGAGATTGTAGAAGTCCATACTGCTGGACGTTCTCCTTCCCCAAAACAGAAAAAGGAACGTTCTAGAAGTCGTTCAGGTTCTCGTAAACTATCTAATGGGCATGCACATCAGGGAAACCCAGAAGCTGTGACGGAAGAATCGTCTGACAAATCCAAGGCAAGGGAAAACTGGGCTAAGTCCGAACAAGAGTCAATTGATACTGAAATTCCTATTCATGATCAAATAAAAAAAGGTATTTTAGGTTTTGTTGAGAAAGAAATTAAAAAATCTGATAAAAATCCCTCTTTTGTGTTTTATTCTCATGATCCAAATGGGTTAGATGAAAAGTTTATGAAGAATTTGTCAAGACCGTCCAGCGGGCACAAGGAAAAACGGAGCCCTTCTTATAGAAAAAAGAAAAGGCATTCGTCGAGGCATAGAGATAGGGATTTGCATGATTTTGAAGTGCCTGGTTCTAGTCTTATTGCTTTAGAAAAAGTAAGTATTATTAAGTACTATATTTTTATTATGTTACTTACATTATTTATTTATTAATAATTATAAATAAAAATACTATCAATAAAATCATGTTCTTTTAACACATATTTTTCATATTAAATAAGTAAAAAAATATATTTCTTCAATTCTTATCTTATCATAATTCAATTTAATATTAATTTATATAATTCAATTCATATCTTCTTAGCATGATGTACCTGCCTATGTGTTTGTTACACCTAGATTATGTCCTGTGTACTGAATATGTTACTTGTATGTACTGATCTAAACAAACGTTGGTGGATCAATTAATAAATAAATATCTTATATTTCTGATTCACATAAATTCAATAAATAAATATAAAATTTAAAGGTTGATGATTATTTAAAAGAATACAATAAGGAAGAAGTAGTAACACTAAGTGGGGAACTTGAAATTGAAGCTAATGATGTTGAAAATAATAATGGTACCACAAAGGAATTGAGGCACAAACCTAGAAAGACCCGGCGAAAAGTAAGGGAGGAAACAAATGATAGCAATGCAAATGGCCGAGATGTCAGTCCAAAAGTATTTAAAACTGCAAGTCGGCCAAAGACAGTAAATAAACCAGGTAAGTTTCATATATCATTTTTTATAAAAAATACATAGTGGTCTTGATATATTTAAGGATAATTTAGGGATCATGTGATAAAAAATTGTATTTTGTAAAGGTTATTTGAAGCAACAATTAATTATTAATATAGGTACATACATACATAGAGGTACATTATCACTAATACCTATATGTAAGGTATTAGTGATTATGGTACTTTTCCGTGCGACTATAAATGCAACAGGTTGTGAGTTCGATTCCCACTCCAGAAAATATTAAAGTAGTGTTTTCATTTCTTGGATTTGGTAACAAGGCAATGCGCGACATTGAGTTCCGCCACTCAGCACGTAATGCTCGATTCTGCGGAAAATGAGTAACCGAGTGTGTTAACACTAGGTTGTCAGGTTCGCTCTGCCTACCCTGCTATATGCGGGATGCAGCGTGAAGCTAAAAAAATATATAAATAAAATGTTTATTAGGAAACATAAAAAAACAATTTAACGCCTGTTGTGGCGCAGAGGCACAATCGTGCCACTGTAAATGTGACAGGTTGTGGGTTCGAGTTTCACTCCAGGAAATGGAATTTTTCATTCGATTCCCACTCCAGTAAATGTAAAAGTTTAGTATTTTCATTTCCTGGGTTTGGTAACAAGCCAAAGCGTGGCGTTGAGTTCCGCCACTCAGCACGTAATGCCTTAATTCGGCGGAAAGTGGGGAACGGAGTGTCTTAACACTAGGTTCCCTCTGCCTACCCTGCTATATGCAGGATATAGCGTGAAGCTATGTAATATATGTATGTTATATTACAGCTCGACCTACCGATCTAACGTCTATGCTAGAAAGCCTAGAATCAGTGCCCTACCACGATCAATACATAGACAATCCGTTTTCTTCACCATCACCCCTGACATCACCTAATGATGAAAGACTAGACCCATTTAGAAGAAGGCAAGAGAAAATATATTTACAGGGAGGTGGCACTTTCAGAGCAGTGTCTAGAGATAGAATTTTAGAATCGCAACAGTCTAGGGACGGTGATAAATATTTGAGGTAAGTTGGTTTATTTTTAGTATGAGTAAAGGGAAAATTATGAATTTTGTTTTTTTTTTAATATGTTTTTAATATTCGATTGCATTTTTTTGTCTGTTGCGTGACTTTTTTCTGCGTGAATCAATTTTGATGATACTTTTATTTATATGATAGTTAGGTTTTAAGTTATTCGTAATAATTTTACTTTTTAGTGTATATTATTTTTAAAATATTTCCTTTTTTTGTTAAAATTCAAATTATTATTTTTATTTATTTATATATGGTCCATAACTTCGTATATTTTTTTTTCTAATAATAAGATAAAATTTTAATTTCGGAAAAATGGACAGTCATTACATTGTTTTTAAAAAAGACTTAAAAAAATTAAAAAAAGATTCATTTGTAATGAAAAGAAAAATCGTACATTTAAATAATTTAAATTATTATTGGTTTAAATTTTGAATACAGTTGCTTAATACAAATGGGTATAGTAATTGAATCGGTGAGTGCAGAAACAACGTAAGTCATAAAAATTGCCGATTTAAACTAGCTTAGAAAGGAAAGGTGCGTGTTGTTTTTCTCCCTCCTGCAAAATTTGAAAATCCGGACTTACGTTGTTTCTGCACTCACCGATTTAATTGCCTTAGATTGTGCAAGAAATCTCAAATAAATCTTTTAAACGCAAGAAAAAAGCAAGTTTGGTGGTAGGAGATTCGTCCTCCGTCTGGCTCGCGACCACTATCATGTCAAAGACGAACCGCCAAATATCTTATGATGTGTTCCGGTTCGATGGCATGTAAGCCAGGTTTTCCCATTCCCA
>JAKGSA010000409.1:233915-248090 GCA_033558755.1 Philaethria dido
TAGACTAGGCGACTTGACCCCTCTCGACGTGGCACTCACCATACAAAAAGCATGGCGTAACAGTGCACCGGCGTGTCACGGTATACTGGGCGGGCTGTCTCTCATGCATTTGCTTCTAATAAGCTACTCGGATAGCTTGGATGCAGGACACTTGTCCTTCCATGCGGTGGTCACTATGCCTTATGTGGCAAGTTATTATTTCTTCTGTGTGCTGTGTTTGCTGTCAGTTTTGGATAGGTGAGTTTTTTAATCTATTATTAATAAAAATAATGCTTTTATGTTTTACATACATACATAGCTTTGCGTATCCCGCATATAGCAGGGTAGGCAGAGGAAACCTAGTGTTAAGACACTCCGTTCCACATTTTCCGCCGAATTGAGGCATTGCGTGTTGATTGGCGGAACTCAACGCCGCGCTTTGCCTTGTTACCAAACCCAGGAAATGAAAAATTCTATTTCCTGGTGTGGGAATCGAACCCACAACCTGTCGCGTTTACAGTCGCACGTTTTCTCTTCTCTGCTTTATAAATTTATGAATTATACATTATTCTAAAAATGGTTTCCATGTACACTACATATATGCCAATATTCATACTCCTCTGCCCATAGTTTTCATAAAAAGGGATCCAAAGTTTTTCCTTTAATTATAAGTGAAAATATTACTTTAATCCTAGTAATATTTTGTTAGGTGGTAGGAGGTTCGTCCTCCGACTGGCTCGCGACCACTATCATGTCAAAGACGAACCGCCAAATATCTAATGATATGTTCCGGTTCGATGGCATGTAAGCCAGATTTTCCCCTTTCCCACCCATCCTTTCCCCAAAATGTGGTGGTTCTGATAGTGGACTACTACATTGTCCCCCCTTCCATCAGTATCCTCTAGGTTGGCAACGCATCTCCAACATCTCTGGTGTTGTAGATGTCTATGGGCGAAGGTAACCACTTACCATCAGGTGGTCCTTCTGCTCGTTTGCTGTCCGTTATCAATAAAAAAAAGAAAAAAAATATCATAAATACGAATTTGAAAAAATGGATGAATATTTGTTACACAAAAACCACTGAACAGAGTCCATCTCTGTAATAAAACTTATATATTAGAATGACATATAGGTTATAATTTATAATGATTTATTTATTTGACTGTATATTTTTTTTTTTTTTTAGCGTCAGCTATATCCCGCATATAGCAGGGTAGGCAGGGAAAACCTGAGAACCTAACCTAGTGTTAAGACACACCGTTTACCACTTTCCACCGAATAGAGGGATTGCGTGCTGAGTGGTGGAACTCAACGCCGCGCTTTGCCTTGTAATCGAATTCAGGAAATGAAAATATTTTTTTCCAGGAATTTACATTACCTGGAGTGGGAATCGAACCCGCAACCTATCGCGTTTACAATCGCACGCTTGTGCCTCTGCGCATTACTATTACACTATTACATATATATTTTTTTATTTTTCCAGGTTAGATGTAACCAGTATTGACTTAACCAGAGGTTTGCAACCGTGGTTTCAACCAATCGTCCTGGTAATACTGTATACAGCGTGTTTGCTAGTTTGTACGGCAGCGAGAATGTATGATGAACTGATGGTGTACCAATATGCGCCGTATGTCGCTAATATTACTGGGAATGTTACTACTGTGAGTATACTCGTATATATTTTTATATTGGTAGAAAAGATTTTTCTTTACATATTTTATATATAAGAAAATAATTTCTTTTTAAACTATAATAATTTTTAATATCTAATTTATATTTATATTTCACATGATAAATGTTGTTATTTATGAAAGATCAAAATCGATACTATATTGGCTTCTTTAAAATAAATAAAAAAAAAAATCGTGGCCGTAGTAGTGTAGTGGGTCAGCTTCTGGAGTTTTGGGGATTTTTTTTTTTTTTTTATGGATAACGGGTGGCAAACGAGCAGAAGGACCACCTGATGGTAAGTCGTTACCTTCGCCCATGAACATGTACAAAACCAGAGATGTTGTAGATGCGTTGCCAACCTAGAGGATACAGATAGAAGGGGAGGACAATGTAGTAGTCCGCTATCGGAACCATCACATTTTCGGGAAAGGATGGGTGGGAAAGGGGAAAACCTGGCTTACATGCCATCGAACCGGAACACATCATTAGATATTTGGCGGTTCGTCTTTGACATGATAGTGGTCGCGAGCCAGACGGAGGACGAACCTCCTACCACCAATTTATTTCTATTCCGTTCTATTCCGTTTCGGTGCAATGATTGTTTTTAAATTATTTTCTTTTAATATAATAATAAACTTTAAAGTTATCCTACTGATACTGATGTTTTGTATTCATCATATTCTTTCGTAGATTTTTTCTGAAGTTTCAAATTTGCTGTGTGTGAAATGTACATTCAATTTTTATATAAAATAACTAATACTTTTTACATAATTAACCTGTCGTGGCGCGGAGGCAAAACCGTGCGGCTGTAAACGCGACAGGTTGTGGGTTCGATTCCCACTCCTGGAAATGGAATTTTTCATTTTCTGGGTTTGGTAACAAAGCAGAGCGCGGCGTTGAGTTCCGCCACTCAACACGCAATGCCGCAATTTGGCGGAAAGTGGGGAACGGAGTGTCTTAACACTAGGTTCCCTCTGCTTACCGTGCTAGATGCGGGATACAGCGTGAAGCTATGTATGTATGTATGTAAGATTCCAAGAGGCGCGGATTCAAGTCCCGCTACGTTCTTTTTTTTTATACATTTTCTAATATTTTTTTATCACTTTAAAAATGACAAATGAGATATATATTAAATTTTAACCTATATTTTTTACCATTTCCAGCCAACAATACCAACATTCTACCACACATGGACACATTTCTCAATATGGCGTGCGGTCCTATCTCTATTAGGACTTACTTACTTCATAATATCGAATCCACCTGATTTGGTACATATGAATCTGAGTAAGTTATTACAATTTAAACATTCCTTGCAAAGTATTGGATGATTATTTTTTGTGATGATGTATATGGAAAAGATGTATTTTTGTCTTTTTGTGCTCTGGAATTGTTACATTTTGTTAATATACTAAGCCTTTCTTGCGGTTTCCCTCGTAAAAAAGTAAATAAAATATTGAATTTTAAATCAATTACTTAAAAAACCTAAATATGTATGTATAATTGTAAAATTTAGATGTTTTTCTTTTTTTTTTCCTCTTAAAATATGTTTTGTGTTATATTTTCTATGTCAATATGATATTTATAATAATTATTAATTGTATAAAATAACTATATGTCAATATTATTGTCATTATGTAATTGAATTTGAGTTAGTTATTACAATTTAAAAATTCCTTCCAAAGTATGGGATGATATATATATATATTTTTAACTTCACGCTGTATCCCGCATATAGCAGGGTAAGCAGAGGGAACCTGAGAACCTAGTGTTAAGACACTCTCTTTCAAGATTTCCGTCCCTCACTTTCCGCCAAATTGAGGCATTACGTGTTGAGTGGCGGAACTCAACGCCGCGCTTTGCCTTGTTACCGGCGTAATTCGGCGGAAAGTAGGGAACAGAATTGTTGTAAGAGAATGGAGTGTCTTAACACTAGGTTCTCAGGTTCCCTTTGCCTACCCTGCTACGAGTATATGCGGGATACAGCGTGAAGTTAAAAAAAAAAATTAAAAAAAAATTATAACAATATGGCGCTATTTATGTTACTAAAATAAATTAATATAAACATTAACTAAATTACTTTATTTTAGGACTTTTTTTAAACTGTGTTTTTATTTTAGTTATTTTTCCGCATAAATTCAAAAGTTATTTAATAATTGTTTTTTGTTACTTATTAAGAAAGATCTCATAATAACTTAACTAGTCGAAATGTTCCAAAGATCGTTAAGGCTGATAATGATATATCGCTGTTTATTTATAATTAAGCATATCATTTTGTTAGATTAAATATCGATACCTTCATTACGTTCTTAAATTTTATATCGATTAAATATCGGAATCTCGATTAAGTGTTGATATACCTGAGTATTGAATATGAACTCAAATCGAATTAAGTATCGATATTTCAATTAAATATCGATAATATTTTAGTTATGTAAGCTATTGTATACGATAATGATGTTTTTGCGGTATACGATACAATTTAATTTGAGATATCGATATATTAGTCGATTATTATTTGAAAATCTTCATTGGAGATTCGAACTCACCTTTGCTTAACTATCGACTATTAAACTCTAATTTCGATATATCTATCGATATCATATCGATTATTAATAACATTAATTTATGATGTACAAATCTATCAATCTGTCCGTGTATTCTAAATGTATATAGTTTTTGAACTTCAAATTTATTTTTTATGAATTTTTCAAATTCATTCAATTCACAAAATGAATTTGAAATTCAAAAAGATGAATTTGACTTGAAAAAAGCTGGTATTTAATTATATGTGTATTAAGTATGGCGCTTCCATATTGAATTAATTAAAGAAAAGTATTAGAAAATCAAAATTACCTTTGAATCGATTCATATAATTTTTTAAAAAACAAGAAAGAAATTTCGTTTTAGTTCCAAGGCCCCCTAATGTAGAGGGCCCCAGGAGAAGGCCCTTAATACCGTATTTATAATGCTTCATGTTATATGTATAATATTATAGTATATTTAAGTAAATATAATTTAGTGTAAATTGTATATATTTATAAAAAAATATAAACATAAATAATAATTATTCAGTGAATATATAAGTGTTGCCAAATTAAATGAACTATTTATTTATGTCATTGTATTCCGAAACTGTAGAACAAAAATATGAGTAATATAAAATTTTAATATTAACAACAGGTATGGTAAAAGTGGCATAATTTATAAACAAAAAAATATTTTAAAATAGAAGTTAAAATTCCGTTTCATTTCCGTTTTTTAACTTGACCGTTGTTTTTTAAAGTTTTGTTTTTACAGAAATTTAAGAATTTAGAAAGAATACATATACATAGCTTCACGCTGTATCCCGCATATAGCAGGGTAGGCAGAGGGAACCTAGTGTTAAGACACTCTGTTCCCCACTTTTCGCCGATATGAGGTATTACGTGTTGAATGGCGGAACTCAACGCCGCGCTATGTCTTGTTACCAAAGCCAGGAAATGAAAAATAAACATTTCCTGAAGTGGGAATCAAACTCACAACCTGTCCCGTTTACAGCCGCACGCTTGTGCTTCTGCGCCACGACAGGCGTTAGGTATATAAAAGAAATTTTACAAAAACTTGAGTTTATTCCTATCCTAAGTTATGCCACTTTTGTCTGAACGCCTCGTTTATGTCCATACATGCTTTTGTCGTATTTTTGTATAATATTTAGCAATTGCATATATTTACACTGTATTTATTATATTTTATATACAGAATAAAATTAGTTTATCGTATAAGTTTCGCACAAATATTCAATAGGCCAAATTACCTCTTATAGAGAAAAATAATAATGAAACATTCATAATATATTTGAATTCCTCTCGCTTTTTTAAGATGGCAATGATTGAATTTAAGAAAATTAGACATTTTTACTTTTTTTTTTATTTAATTATTTGTATTTTCGAATACCAAAATATACGCGATTATTCCGGTTAAAATAGTTTCTTTTAATAGACCTATGTAAAAATATCGAAAATCAAAGATCTCCAGAATTATTGTTTTTTCTCTTATAAAGGTGTTCTGGGTTCTTTCTTGACTATTTTTAATTTGCTTCTTACTTTACGGGACCATATCCACAGATACATTTATTTATGTTTTCATAGTTTTAAGTAAATTAATATTTAATAGAAAATAATTATATTAGTCACTGTAAAGTTTCTTTTGTCATGTGTGTATTTTAAAATTGTGTAATTTAAGGTTATTGGCAATATTTCGTTCGCTTTTTTTATTAAAAAAAAAAATATTTTTTTAAAATAAAAAGGAAATGAATATTTGCGTCATTTTTTTTTAAGTTTTGAAACAGAAGGAAGTAGAGAGAGAAATTTGCCCTATTTTTTGTTTTTAGTTATAAAAAATTAATAAATATTTATAATATATGCTGTTATTGTATAAATAAATAATTCATTTGAAGTATTTTTTGTTTTATTTTCTTCTACTTCATCTTTAATTTTTGTTATTATACATATATAAATATGTAATTATTAAGAAAGTTGGTATATATAGGACGCCTGTCGAGGCGCAGAGTCACAAGCGTGCGATTGTAAACGTGTCAGGTTGTGGGTTCGATTCCCACTCTAGGAAATGGTATTTCATTTCCTGGGTTTGGTAACAAGGCAAAGCGCGGCGTTGAGTTCCGCCACTCAGCACGCAATGATATGATGATGCGGGATACAGCGTGAAGCTATGTATGTAGATATAAAACTTTGGGTAAAGGAATTTTGTAAAAATCTCCAAAACAGCTAAAGGGTATGGACGGTTCCAGGAGTCGCAGGTTCGAATCTTACTTTGTTTCAATGTTCGTATGTATTCTAAAAGTATACTTAATACTAAGTATTATGACAAGTAATTGACATTTTAAAATATTAAAATGTATAAAAAATTACATAGTAGGATATGAGAGACACGAGCAAGACAGAGGCACAAGCGTGTGACTGTAAACGCAATAGATTGTGGGTTCGCTTCCCGCTTCAGGAAATATAAAAATTTAGTATTTTAATTTCCTGGGCTTAGTAACAAGGCAAAGCGCGGCTTTGAGTTCCGCCACTCAGCACGCAATGCCTCAATTCGGCGGAAAGTGGGGAACGGAGTGTCTTAATACGAGGTTCTCTGGTTTCCTCTGCCTACCCTGCTATATGGGATACAGTGTGAAGCTAAAAAAAAATCTATGAAACACTTACCTGACTACCTAGTGACAGAATTTAGTGTCAAGACACTATGCGGGAAAAAGCGCGAAATTGAAAAAAAAATCTATATATATTAATAAGTACGATGTAAACTATTGATAATAATTTATTTTATTGTTAAGAATCTTTGAACATTTTTCATATCTTACAAGAAGCTTAAGCTTCTATTATATTATGTTAACATAATTAATAAAATTAACAATTTGTTTTTTAATATTATGAAACGATTTTAAAATAGTAGGTATTTTGTTCATTCAATTATTAAACCAAATTTTATTACAGATATATTTAAAATAAAGCAAAGACGCTGGTTGACACTGTTTACACTAGTACAGTAGTCAATGCTTATCTTTACATAAAAAAAAAAAAAATTGTCATCTTAATCCATATTTAAATTGTAACATCACTGCTTCAATTCAAAAAAAATACAAATAAAAAAAAATTGTTTTCATTGTAAATATATAACCGTAATTCCTGTAATTCTAATTGCGTTAATTTTGAATTTTAATATACTTAAGTAACGCAACCGTTTCTTTTGAATTGAATTAAAGTCATCTTTTTATTACTTTTATTAGCTCTACTGTAAAAAACAATCACTTTGTACCATGGTAATTTTGAACAGCGACATGTCATTTAGTATTATTAGCTATTTTTGTTTTTTTTGCAACCAAACCTAGTGTTAAGACACTCCGTTCTCTTAAAATTTCTGTACCCCACTTTCCGCCCGATAGATTGCCTGCTGAGTGGCGGAACAAAGCGCTTTGCTTTGTTACCATAGCGAGAAAATCAAAATACTAAATATTCATTTCCTAGAGCGGGAATTGAACTCACAACCTGTCTCGTTTATAGTCGTACATTAGTGCCTCTGCGCCTCGGGCCTCAGCTAATATTAAACTATAATTATTTAATTACAATTAAGAAAATCGTGAAATTATAGAATTTATCGATGAATAACAACCTGATACTAAAACAACTAAATAAAAAAATATTAATATGGCATTTTTCCATAAAATGTAAGAACATTTCCCTAATCCTCTCTCCCACAGATGTACAGTTTGCACTATTACAGGTATAAATAAACCTAATGTTGAGAAGAAAATGGCGCCCACGAGTCCTATTAGAAGTTCCAAATCTGGTACTGCGACCGCTAGTATTACTGGAAAAGAAATAAGTTATTTTGTACGGTTTATCTTTATTTACATAGTTAGGTAGCGAGAGGGAACCTAGTGTCATGACACTCCGTTCACCGCTTTTCGACTGAATTCAAGACATTGTTGGTTACGTGGTGGAATTTAGTGTCCCGCTTTGTCTTACCAAAGTGGAGAAATGAAAATGATTTGAATGACACACAAGCAATTGCTTGTGTGTTTGATTTAATGATGGCCTAAAAATTCTAAATTATTATAGTAAAATACTATATTCCCCATTTCCCCCGTAAAAAAAATCAATTAATCTCTCTCAGCGCTCCCCTACACTCCCCTAGGAAACTCCATATCAAATTTCATCAGCTTTCTATAACCAGTAGTTTCGCTTGTACGTTGTTTGTCAGTTACTAACTAAAGCGTTTAATATATTGATAGTAACTAACCTGTTAAAAGAACACTCAAAGATCTCATCAAAATCTGTCCTTCATTCTGGAACCTTTGACTGATTTTAGCTTTCAATCGAATCCACATAATGTCCATGGGTGCGTACATTTGTAGAAAATATGTAAAGAACACCGCAATTGCTATCAAAATCTTTGCAGTTAACGCTAGTCTGTGAACAGAAAGTAACCGAAAACGTTGTTGTTTATACATAATAAAAAAATCATTATTTACTTTATTTAAATGCTATGTTAGAATCTTGTCATATAAGCACGAGTTCTTTCCATATGCACAGTGGCGAGGGGTGAAATTTTTAGTTAGACAAGCCGGTAAATTTAGAGAAGCCGATGTATATTTAGAGAAGCCAGTACATATATTTAGGGAAGCCGGTAAATTTTAGGGAAGCCGGTAAATTTTAGGGAAGCCGATATAGGATGTGAAGGTATTTAGTAATTTCAAGATCGAATTTTTGCCGTGACTTTTTATTTAGATCTTTAAGAAGTCAGAGCTTGTTTTTATGCAATTTAATGCCCAATATTTTCTTGGCGACCTTTTTTTTTGAAAAGTTAGGCAAGCCGGTGGGAACCGTGTTGTATGGACGCCTCACTCACACACAACTTAAAATTAAAAAAAAAAAACACGAGATAGCCTTAATAAACACACTCCTCTTTACGCCTAAAGTCCAGTCATTGAACTGTTAACGGGATAATAAACTTGTTAATCCAGCTACAGATTGCAAGAACATGATAATTCTTGACGCATCATCAATATAATGGCATATATGTAAACACTCTAAGATTAAATACATAAGAACAACGTAGAACGTAATGCGTTCAATATATTACGATTAATTTCCGTGACGAAAAATGTCATCATGCCCACTGCAAAAAGCTTTAATGTATGACGAAATATTTCGTCATACCCCTTTAACCGGTTCAAGGAGTGAGGAAAGTTGAGTGACGGAACTCAACGTGCCGTTTTCTAGTAAATCACGGACCCTGTTAAGGTGAAGCTGAAGTCGAAGCGATATATTTACATATCTACTTACTATCTACCCCTTATTAATATAGTTGGTTTTCGAGAATAAAAATAAAAAAAAAAGAAATTTATAACTAAAAGAATAGTCTTTTCTTATTCTTACATACATACAAAGCTTCACGCTGTATCCCGCATATAGCAGGGTAGGCAGAGGGAACCTAGTGTTAAGACACTCCGTTCCCCACTTACCGCCGAATTGACGGATTGCGTGCTGAGTGGCGGAACTCAACGCCGTGCTTTGCCTTGTTACCAAAACCAGGAAATGAAAAATTCCATTTCCTGGAGTAGAAATCGAACCCATAACCTGTCGCGTTTACAGTCGCACGCTTGCGCCTCTGCGCCACGACAGGCGTTTCTTATTCTTTTATTTTCTTTTCGCATACTTTATTAGTCTACAAAAGCATTATATTTTGAACTTTAAGGTACCTACAGGTAAAGAAATTACCTGTAAAACTAATATTGGGACACAAAAGCTTTTAGGACTCATAAATAGGCAATCGCACTTGGGACCTAATTAAATGTTCCTTTCTAACGAATTGCAGATTAATTATTCAACAAAACGAATGTTCTACTGAGTTCAATTAAAAAAAACAGCTTTACGCGTTATTTAACCTAGTGTCTAGACACTCTGTTCACCGTTTTCCACCCGCGTTTGAGACATTGCGTGTTAAATGGCGGAACACAACGCCGCGCTTTTCTCAACAAAGCGAAAAGTCGGGAACGGGCTGTCTTGATACTAAACTTACTCTGACTAACCTATCTGTTTTTTAACTTAATGAGACATACCTACTGTTTTAAAATCGTTTTATATTATTAAAAAAGAAATTGTAAATATATTAAACGCCTGTCGTGGCGCAGAGGCACAACGTGCGACTGTAAAGCGACAGGTTGTGGGTTCGATTCCCGCTCCAGGAAATGAAATATTTTCATTGTTTGGGTTTGGTAACAAGGCAAAGCGCGGTGTTGAGTTCCGCCACTCAACACACAATGCCTCAATTCGGCGGCAAGTGGGTAAAGGAGAATGGAGTGCCTTAGCACTAGATTCTCTGGTTCCCTCTGCCTACCCTGCTATATGTGTAGCGTGAAGTTCAAAAAAAAAAGGAATTGCAAATATATTAATTTAATACATATAAAACAGTAATAAGAATTGTTACACTGTAAACTTCACGAAATGAAAATAGTTTAAATACTATCATTTCCCTGTCGTGGTGCAGAGACAGAAGCGTGCAACTGCAAACGCTACAAGTTGTGGATTAAATTCACACTCCAGGAAATGAAATTAGTATTAAATAGTATTTAGTACTTTCATTTCATCGCTCTGGTAAGAAAATATAAGGCGCGGAGTTGAGTTCCGATACTCAGCACGCTATGCCTCAATTCAGCGGAGTGGGGAACGGAAATGTTAAGATAGAATGGAGTGCCTTAACACTAGGTTCTCTAGTTCCCTCTGCATACCCTATTAAGTGCGGGATACAGCGTTAAGCTAAAAAAAAATCTCCAGATGGGAATCGAAGCCACAACCAATCGCCTTTAAAGTCAGATGCTGTCCCACTGTGCCACGATAGTCTCAATTGAAATCGATGACAATTTAATTAAAAATTGAAAATTTTCCAAGGTTTTTCAATTACAGGTGATAGCAATAAGTATGGATTTCCAATTACAGGCAGATGAATAATATAAAGAGACCATCGCAGCGCAGTGGGTCAAAGTGTGGTGAGACTGTAAACGTCTCTGGTTGTGGGTTTGATTCCTATTCGGGGGGAATTGTCGTATTTAAATTAGGTATTTTCATTTTTGAATTCAGATGGAAAATGGCAAACGGAGTGTCTTGACACTAGGTTCTCTCTGACGTTTTTTGCTTCTTTTAAACAGATATTTAAATATATGTATACACGAAAGCCTGTCGTGGCGCAGAGGCACAAGCGTGCCACTGTAAACACGAGGTTGTGGGTTCGATTCCCACTCCAGGAAATATAATTTTTCATTTCCTGGGTTTGGTAACAAGGCAAAGCGCGGCGTTGAGTTTCGCCACTCAGCACGCAATGCCTCAATTTGGCGGACAGTGGGGAACGGAGTGTCTTAACGCTAGGTTCTCAAGTTCCCTCTACCTACCCTGCTATATGTGAAGCTAAAAAAAAACGAAGGGCATCTTTTCTTAGCTCGCGTTGCTTTCTATCTTGGAACAATATATTTTAATTTTAATTTTATTTGATCCAACGATTAAATAATAAAACTAAAATATCCAGTTAACATGTGACGTGTTTTTCAATAATTTTGTTAATCATTGCGCGCGATGGTTAGAACTGTAGCACATAAAAGTTACCTGTCATCATGAATTATCTACATGTTATTAATGGATTTCGAAAAGGAGGTTCTCATTTTAATAGTTTTTATTATGTGTGTTATCACATAACTTTTGGATTTTACTGGATGAAACGATATTGATGATTGTTTTATATGATAGCTAGTACTTTTGACCGTTTCTTTTTTTTTTAACTTCGCTGTATCCCGCATATAGCGAGGTAGGCAGAGAAAACCAGAGAACCTAGTGTTAAGACACTCCATTCTCTTTCAACATTTCCGTTCCCCACTTTTGATGTACTTTCAGTATTTATTTCAGTATTTAATTTAGCTAAGATCTGACAAGTAGTTTTTGAGTTATTCGTAATAATTGTACTTTTTAGTGCATTTTTATTGAAGTCAATTTTTATTTTTTCTTAAATTTTTATTTATTGTACATAATAGAAATATATAATACGTCTTTTGATGTATATGAAATATTTTATTTTCGATTGTGTAGTATTGTGGTCATAGCGGCCTCGAGAGCGTCACTAGGTTTTTGAACTGGAAGAGCTTGGTTGGAATCCTTGGGTGATGACCATCAACTTAATACAATAAACGATAATTGTAGATTTAAACGAGACACAAAACAATGAAAATAATTCAATGAAAATAGCTAGGACTTCTTTCTTTCTACTTTATCTGCTATATGTCTCAGCCAAATAATTAAGATTACAACAAAAAAAGAAAAACAATTAAATAAAATCTATAAAAAATAACATAATTACGAATTACTCAAAAACTATTCGTCAGATCTTAACTAAATATAAACGGGACCACCTCAAAATTGGTTTAGCCAGTATAAATTTATGCAATGTGTGTTACATGAAAAAATATTTATGAAGTAGTTACATACATACATAGCTTCACGCTGTATCCCGAATATAGCAGGGTAGGCAGAGGGAACCTAGTGTTAAAACACTCCGTTCCCTACTTTCCACCGAATTGAGGCATTGCGTGCTGAGTGGCGGAACTCAACGCTTTGCCTTGTTACCAAATCAATTTATAAATTAGCTTAAACAATTGAAAATAAAATATACGTACTCACACTTCATCTTGAGGTAGATTCAAGGTGATACTGCCGTCTACATCCTCTCCATACTTTAAATATCCGAAAACGCCGACAATAGCGTACAATGTCGATACAAGTCCCATAGTAATATTTAAAACGCCTGGACATCCTAGAAAATGTTTTGGATTTTTCATTTCATTTTCCACTGGCATCACTACGTTGATACCTTCCATTGCGAAGATGGCTGTACTGTGGAGGAAAAAGATATTTTAAAAAATATTTATCTACAAAAGTCTCACTGTAAATGCTATTGATAGTGGGTTCGATTAACACTGAGCGAAATGATGATATTTATTTTATTTTATTTTCTCTTTGGTAAGACAAAGCGCGGCGTTTATTTTCGCTATGCAATTCGGGACTCCAATTCGCGCGAAAAGTGGAGAACGGACAGTCTTGGCGCTAGTGCCAAGACTGTCCGTTCTATAAAAATTTCGTCTCGGCTGGATATAGAATCGCGTCTTCATGTCGCGATCGGTTTGCTTAGAATAGGGATTCCCTCCCCCGCCCGCACGACTCGCGCAAGCCGAGGTCCTAGCCCCGCAGGGGGCGCCCTTGCGCCTGTCGGCATCATCTCAAGCAGCCAGTTAGTGCTTGCATTTTGCAGGGACTGAACACCCTCTTCCCTCACCCCCCCGGTGTCGCTGTAAAGACCGCTAGGGTCAACAGCAAGTGTATCCATTCGAAAAAAAAAAAAAAAAAAATGGATATAGAACGCATGGCTTAGCCGTCAGGGCGCTACGACGATTTATGATGTATAAGGCCCGCTGCGTTCAAATTTTCCTACGTTTTCTAAAAATGTTTTTCATTTTCTAAGTATGTCATTGACACTTTAAAGCTTAAAAAATAACGATTACCCCTTTTTTGTAAACAAATAATACCTTGATATTTCTTAAGATATGAACAATTACAATTTATATTCATTATAAATATAGTAGAAGAACTTATATAACATATGTGAATTAAAGCCTTGTATTTTCCACGGCTCTTGCCGTAGACATTGAAAATAATGCAATAAACATAGCTAGGAATAGTTTCTTTCTACCTAATTAGCTATATGCAATAAACAAAAAAACAGGCTGTTTACTTCTATAAAACTAGATTTTTTTATAATAAAAAATGTTCATTTAGATCCCTTCATTAGTTTTTTTATAAAAGAACAACAAACATCCATCTCTACAAACTTTAACATTGTATATTTGTATGCTAATAAATCATACGAGTGAATTAGACTGTTATAATCCTTTGTACTTGACATTACTTAAGTTATGTGTCAGTCATA
>JAKGSA010000410.1:0-29659 GCA_033558755.1 Philaethria dido
TGGCTCGCGACCACTATCATGTCAAAGACGAACCGCCAAATATCTTATGATGTGTTCCGGTTCGATGGCATGTAAGCCAGGTTTTCCCCTTTCCCACCCATCCTTTCCCCAAAATGTGGTGGTTCCGATAGCGGACTACTACATTATCCTCCCTTTCCATCTGTATCCTCTAGGTTGGCAACGCATCTAGTACATCTCTTGTGTTGTGGATGTTCATGGGCGAAGGTAGCCACTTACCATCAGGCGGTCCTTCTGCTCGTTTGCCATCCGGTATCCATAAAAAAAAAAAAAAAAAAAAAACTGTTTCCCACACACAGATGTCTTTATCACGCAGTAGGATAGCTATATAGCGTGGGTTCGTTCCCCACTCGAGGGAATAATTATATTTAATTCATCTTCACTTTTCCTCTCAGGTAAAACCAAGCACAACGTTCACTTCCGCCATTTAACTGGCAACCTCGAATTCGAAAAAGCCACGGAGTGTCTTAACACTATATTCTTCCTAACTACCCAATACGAGATAAAGCTAAAACTGCCAAAATAAATACATACCTTAGTCCTCCCCCATCCGCTGACCATAATTTCGCCACTCAACGGTCTATTCTTCGGTGGTAAGGCAATAGGCTTCATGGTATCACTAAACTGTATAGGCTCAGTGGTTTTCATGTAAGCGACATCTTTGTCGAAGGGTGGGTTGTCATATTCTGGGTGAGGCTTTACTTCGGCTATGGGTATTATGGTACCGTTCTTACGGAAGGAACTCCCAGCTCGGAGGACTACTGTTGATGGGTCGACGCTGAAAATTGATTAACGTATTATTTCTTACTTGGATAGTTAGAGAAAAAACTAGTGTTAAGACACTCCGTTAACCGCTTTCCACTCAAATGGAGACACTGTGTGCTAATTGGTGGAAACCAACACTACGCATATTTTTATCTAGAGGGAAGAAATGAAAATAATTTAATAATTTTATTTAATTAGTGCAGCTGAAGGAGTATCTTGACGGACTAACTATGCTATGCTATGTGGGATAAAACACGAAGCCGATAAATCCAAAATACATACTTTTCAACACAGTAATTTTAAGTTTCAATTTTAGGTATATTTAAATTCTATATTCAATATATTGTTATTTAAATACTTTTAACAAAAAGTGTTTGATTTGCTTAAAATTTTTGATTTACTCAATTATTATTTTTTTTTAACTTCACGCTGTATCCCGCATATAGCGGGGTAAGCAGAGGAAACCAGAGAACCTAGTCTTAAGACACTCCATTCTCTTTCAACAATTCCGTTCCACAGTTTCAACTTTATAAATAAAGCAATTCTGTAGCCTATTAATATAAAAAGAAATTGAAAATACAAGTGGACTTATCAACATATTCACTGCTATCACAGCTACTTACTTTTGAGCACAATGTCCTGCAGTTAAAATATAATTCTCGCTTACAATAAAACCGCCGCAGAAATATGAATTGTTAACTATAAAAGAGACTTGGTAGGGATGCTCTTCTATATTTGCTTCTTCTCCTCCTACTATCCTGTCGTCTACTTCTACTGTTTCGAGAACATTCTCCTCTTCATTCACTGGAACTCTTTCTGATAGTATTATTTCTGAAAAGGGAAATGTTATTATTTCTTGTTTTAATTTGAGATTATCAGGTGCAGTGGGACAGTGGATGATTATAAACGTGATAATTGTGGATTCAATTGCCCCTTTGTGAAATGATTATATTTTAATTGTTTTCATTTTTCTGTGTTGATCATACAAAGCGCGGCGTTAAGTACCGCCACACAATATGCAATGTTTCGTAATCAGGGGAAAGACCGTCTACAGAGTGTTACACTAGGTTCACCCTGACCACCCTGCTGTGCAGGATAAAATGGGAAGCTGGGGAAAATGCAATCTATATTATAATTAATTATAATTAACGCCTGTCGAGGCGCGAAGGCACAAGCGTGCGACTGTAAACGCGACAGGTTGTAGGTTCGATTCCCACTCCAGGAAATGTAAAATTTTGTATTTTCATTTCTTGGGTTTGGTAACATGGCAAAGCGCGGCGTTGAATCCCGCCACTCAACACGCAACGCCTCAATTCGACGGAAAGTGGGGAGCGGAATTGTTGAAAGAGAATGGAGTGTCTTAACACTAGGTTCTCTGGTTCCCTCTGCTTACCCTGCTATATGCGGGATACAGCGTGAAGTTAATATATATATATATTTTAACTTCACGCTATTAAAATTTTCTGCTTATTTTTTTTAGAAGTTCATTTAACAACTTCATCTGACAGTTCAGACAGCCTTATAATAGCGTCTAATAAAGAAATATGTTCATAATATTTTTAATTAAAATGCAAAACAGTATCGCCACTTTAACGAGAAGCTTATACTCAGTCGAGGCGTAGAACATCAATTTAGTGAAAGATTACTTATTATTTGATGACTGGACAGCGTCATAAATGAATTGATTATTTTCATTTATGACAAAATAAAAGGCGGCGTTCAGTTCCGCCACTCGACACGTAACATCGTCTCGATGTCAGACGAAAAGTGGAGAACGGAGTTACTGGTCGCTAGGTTCTCTAACATTCTCTACATTCCGCCTGAATCAAGATATTGCGTGTTGAGTAGCGGAACTCATCGTAGCCCATTGTCTTACCAGAGCGGAGAAATGAAAATAACTAAATACAATAATATCCCCGAATTTTAATCGAATCCACAACCAATCGCGTTTACAGCCAGTTGTTCTCCCACTGCGCCACAATAGATTCAATCTCTAATATTTTAAATTAACCCTTTTTATCCTTTAAATTTTAATGAATTTCTTCTTGTTATTCAGAGCAGCGTTGGATTTTCCCTGTTAAAAATTTCGTAATTCAAACTTGCGTAAGAATCCTATGTATATATATGTATTAATACGCTTACGTCACTGGATGACTGACAGACAATGTACAGGCGAAACTACTGGCCATAGAAAGCTGACATTTAGCATGTAGGCTCCTTGAGGTGTATAAGGGTGCACTAAAAGAGGATTTCTCGAAATACCTACGAAAACGGGAAAATGATGGGGAAACGAGATTTTAGATTTTATAGTCCGCGCAAACGAAGTTGCAGGATCCAGCTAGTAAAATATGAATTATTTAATAGTCTACTAATCGCCATGTTCAGTTCTCAATATAGCCATGTTCCATTGTCCTGTTAACTTAATTGATATTCTATACGCGGCTAAACGAAAGTTGTCAGCGCCATTACTCATCGACCGATAGAAACAATACTTATTTGTTACAGTCATATATAAAACATGGGTGATAGGAAAGTGTAATTTTTTTTTACGCCTGTCGTGGCGCGAAGGCACAAGCGTGCGACTGTAAACGCGACAGGTTGTGGGTTCGATTCCCACTCCAGGAAATGTAAAATGTAGTATTTTCATTTCTTGGGTAAGGCAAAGCGCGTCGTTGAGTTCCGCCACTCAACACGCAATGCATCAATTTGGCGGAAAGTGGTTAACGGAATTGTTGAAAGAGAATGGAGTGCCTTAACAGTAGATAATCTGGTTTCTTCTACCTACCCTGCTATATGCGGGATGCAGAGTGAAGTTAAAAAAAAATGTATTAAGTAATATTGAGAACCTAGTGCTAAAACACTCCGTTTCCGTTTGTTTAAACCCAACCCAAACACTCCGTTCGGTACTTTCCGCTCGAATTCGTAACATACCGTGTTGGGAGGCAAACTCAACGCCGCGCTATGTCTTGATAGAGGGTAAAAATTAAGAAAATATACTAATATTTACTAAGCCGCCATGGTTGACATAATGATAGTGGTTTCGATCTCCATATGGGGAATGATAAGGATTAAATTTATTCCAAATCTCCGCACTAGCAAGGTAAAACGCGGCGTTGAGTTCCGCCTCGACACGCAATCTGCTTCCGGCGCGGACAGTGGAAAACGAAGTGGCTTAACACTATGGTCTCTCTGACGACCCTAGTATGCCGGAAAAAGCGTGAAAATTAACGAATACCTGAGTATATATACAAAAATATTATGTTAAATACATTACTTCTTGAATATATTAAATATTTATTAATTTAACTATTTCAATTAGCGACGAAAGTTAAAATTTATAGTCCCAAAATCCGGTGCAAGTTGCCCTATAATGCGCTTGTAACATTGAGATAAAAGTTGTAATGCGCCATTTTCCGGATTGCTACAGACTGTTGTTATAGTTACGTGCTTAAAACAAATATTATATACATAGCAGTTTTTAAAAAGTAAATGAAACCAGAAGAAACAATATGATTTTAAGATTTTTAGTATAAGAAAAGAAAAGTTTTCCATCCATTCCATGCCACAGCGCAGTGGGAGAGCCGTCTGACTGTAAAAGCCGTGGTTGCTAGTTCGATTCTCTTCCGGGAAAAATTGTGTGTGAATCAAAAATATTAAAATCTACGTGATTTTAGACTTTTTTACATTGTTATCATGTAAAGAGTACATTTATTTTTGGCATTTTATATATTATCCTTATGGGTACTCCTCCGTACCCAAACCTATAGTGATATATCCATATGGCCATATGTATATACCTTACATAGCTTCACGCTGTATCCCGCATATAGGGTAGGCAGAGGGAGAACCTAGTGTTAAGACTCTCCGTTCCCGACTTTCCGCCGAATTGAGGCATTGCGTGCTGAGTGGCAGAACTCAACACCGCGCTTTGCCTTGTTACCAAACCCAGGAAAATGAAAAATTACATTTCCTGGAGTGGGAATCGAACCCACTAGCTGTCGCATTTACAGTCGCACGTTTGTGCATCTGCGCCACGATATATACCTATATGGGTATATCAGTATACGGAGTCTACTCCATATACTCATATATACCCATATGTCTGGCCCTCTCTGGCCCTATCGTGTTTCTGGAAGAGGACTTGCGACACAAATGTAACTGAAGGGGGCCTTTAAATACCACAATAACGCAGACATTATCCAAGCTCCTCTACATAAACAAATTTTAAAAGATCCTACTAATGCCGCCCTTAAAATACGTACTACAAGCTAACTGATGATAGTTAGATAGACCGAGATTTTGATAATAAATTTTGCTATTATATCTCTCAAAATACCACTTCTACTGCAAATTAACTCTAACCTTATTATATTTTAGTTTAAAGAAAATGAAAATATACCGAAATCCAAAAAAATACATCTAAAAATAATTATATGGCGTTCTTGGTTGTTCACGAAAATGTTTACGAGGCGAAGTAGACATATGGGTATTGAGAAAAGCTAGACTTCATAAAGTTTCAAATAAAGTAAATTACTATTTTCTTTCTACTAGTGTTTTTGATAAAAGGGGAATCACCTTTACTACAAGTATATATATATATATATATATATATATATATATATATATATATATATATATATATATATATATATATATATATATATATATATATATTTTTTAAAACTTATTTTTTTTAATGAAATTAAGAAAACCTCAGACGTTCTAAATAAGGTAGGTGGTTAAGGGTTATTTTTACATTTTCATCCGTTTTTAGGATTTTTTTTTTTAGTTTACTTTCAAAAATTAAATAAATAGCAAATACATAAACAAATCAGAGAACAAATTATAAAAATGTTATATATATATATATATATATATATATATATATATATATATATTATATATATATATATATATATATATATATTTGTAGAGATGCTATCTCTTTAAACGATTTGCGGAGATCGCTTGGCTGTCTATCAGCCGCAATGAAAAGATACACATTAATTATATAGTAAAAATGATGAAGAACGTGCTCAGGCGGTTTGGGCACGTCGAGAGGAGGTATAACAAGGAATAAGGAAGATATATTAGGCAAAGGTTAACGGCAAGAGTGGTAGAAGGAGACCTCGGTTGACCTTTGAGAACTTATGTTGATATTGTTATCAATGATACTGGAAGGTCACGTAAGAAGTATGACGATCTCCTGAAGGAGGGTGTATAAAGAGGTTAATGACTGGACGAGGCGAAAGAACTAGCAGTGATATATATCTAACTGCCCCGCTATGAATATAGCTTCAAACTTATAAAAAAGATTTGCTCGAATCAGGCATTAAACCCACAACCACAGTCACAGAATCAGATACTTCGCCGTCGGACTGCTTTACTTAGAGATAATTTCAATTAATTTATAATACTAGTGTCTCTGTTGACGCGCTAACAGCGCGTTCCCTAGCAACGTATACATCACTTTATATAAACATCGATGTAAAACCATTGTAGTATGTGTAACATTTATTTTATTAATTTTATATATGTTATATTCTTTATTTTAAAAAGATTTCATCATTCTGCACTCCTTCGCTATATAAACCATATAACCGTGTGCCAAGTTTTATGCTCCTCTGCCCGCGTAATTTTGGTAAAAAGAGGTACAAAGTTACTTCACGTATTAATATATAGATAATAGCAGTTTCAAAGTTCATATGTAACTGCGTTATTTACGACAACATCAAATTATCATTTCATTATTCAGTTCATCGTCAATAAACGTGAGAGACTCGCGTATACTCAATTACCTGCATATATGCAGTTAGTTTTTGTTAGCATTTTTAGTTGAAACACAAAAAGTTAGAGATTTTCTTATTTGATTTTCGTTCTCCACTTTCTACCCAAATAAAAGACATTGCGTATGATTGAACGGAACTTAACGCTGCACGTCGTGTAAATAGGTTAGGGAAACTATTCAATTTTTTTTACATACATAAGGATTTTTATTTGAAATAATTTTTGAACGTAGAAAAAGAATGATATATCTACACTGATTCTCTGTGTCAATTCAGCAAAATATAAAAAAAAAGATAAAAAAATGACAGATAAACTTCAAAGCACAATACAGTGTGATGATAAAAAAAATATTATAAATTATCTAAAGTCGGTATATACTAATACTACTTACATATATAAGTATTAGATCCGTTAACGGGTGAAATTAGTAATAAAAAAAACAACCAAACCTGCTATATCAAAGCGTGGCGTTGAATTCTGCCACTCAGCACGCAATGTCTCAATTTAGCGGTGGGGAACGTAGTGTCTCAACACTAGGTTCCCTCTGCCTACCCTGCTATATGCGGGATACAGCGCGAAGCTATGTATGTATGTATGTACCAAACCTACTATATGCGAGATATAATGTAAAGCTAAATAAAAAAAATAGAATAATTCGATTTTTTTATTTTTTTTTCAGCCTCCTTTTTTTGAAATTGGTAAAAATAATTGATAACCTTACCTGCCACAACGAACGGTATTAACACCAAACAAACAAACGCAAAGGACCACATGACACTAGAAAGTGGCTAAACTATTGAGTTAGTATACGACACCCAAGTACTATATAGGCGACTGATTTACATATGTATGCTACCCACATCACGTATGAGAAATTGACCTTAAATGGTAATATTTATTAATTATTTTATGATTATTAAAAATGTTCGTAAAGTATCTTCATTATTAATTAAATAGTTTAGCAAAAAATTCACTAAAAATGTACAATTATTTTTTTTTAACTTCACGCTGTATCCCGCGGGGTAGGCAGAGGGAACCAGAGAACCTAGTGTTAAGACACTCCATTCTCTTTCAACAATTCCGTTCCCCACTTTCCGCCAAATTGAGGCATTGCGTGTTGAGTGGCGGAACTCAACGCCGCGCTTTACCTTGTTACCAAACCCAAGAAATGAAAATACTAAATTTTACATTTCCCGGAGTGGGAATCGAACCCACAACCTGTCGCGTTTACAGTCGCACGCTTGTGCCTCTTCGCCACGATTTATATTATTTGTATTATTTGTATTATATTTTGTAATTATTACGAAAATCTCAAAAACTACTTATCAGATCTTAATTGAATGGAATTGCGTCAGAAGCACTAGCTATCATATAAAAAAGTATTATCAAAATTGAATCGGTGAGTGCAGAAACAACGTAAGTCCGGATTTTAATTTTTGCAGGAGGGAGAAAAACAACACGCATCTTGCCTTTCTAATCTAGTTTAAATCGATTACGCATTTTTTGTGATTTACGTTGTTTCTGCACTCGCCGATTCAATTGCTTCAAAAAACAAAAAGTTATGCGGTATCATAAAAAAATACAGTAAAATTGAGAACCTGCTCTTTTTGACGTCAGTTAAACAACATCCCGCATATCCCGACCTAGTGTTAAGACACTAACACTCCGTTCGCCGTTTTCCGTCAGTATACATTTCTTTTAAATAGCGGAACTCAACGCCGTGTTTTGCCTTGTCCAAGAGGAGAAATGAATTCACAACAAACCGTTTTAAAAATCTGTACAGAATTTTGAGAAGAACATCAAAATTAACATCTTTATTTAGATACAATAACATCTTGTTTGGTGGTAGGGAGGTTCGTCCTCCGTCTGGCTCATGACCACTAGTCATGTAAAAAGACGAACCGCCAAATATCTTATGATGTGTTCCGGTTCGATGGCATGTAAGCCAGGTTTTCCCTTTCCACCTATAATCCTTTCCCCCAAATGTGGTGGTTCCGATAGCGGACTACTACATTATCCTCCTTTCCATCTGTATCTCTCTAGGTTGGCAATGCATCTAGTACATCCCTTGTGCTGTAGATGTTCATGGGCGAAGGTAACCACTTCTGCCATCAGGCGGTCCTTCTGCTCGTTTGCCATCCGGTATCCTATAAAAAAAAATACAATAGGAAAAATCATCGCTTTAATAATGTATATTTTAAAATTATCTCAAAATATCCTTTAACACATAAAGTTAATAGAATAATTTTGTTCCCTGCAAAAATATTAAACATATCAATTAAATATATACGAATAATTAATATTCAATTGCCCATAACGAAATCGCATACATACATGTATAATTGAATCGAATGCGATTCGTCATTAACGAACGTCATTCGATTATTCGATTTCGTCTGATTGTAAACGCTAGTAGTTATGGGTTCGATTCTCACTTCGAAACTCTCACTAATGATCATATTTAAATTATTTTTCTTTTACTCGCTCTGGTAAGGCAAAGTTAAGGTAAGCGAGTTTCACTACTCAACACGTAATATCTCGAACTTGGGGGGAAAGAGGAGAACGGAGTGTCTTGACACTAGGTTCTCTCTGTCTACCTTGCTATGCGAGATAAAGCGTGAAGCTGTGTAAATGACGTTCCATATAATGCAGTAATATTATGGTGAGAAACATGGATGTATATGCATTCATTATGACTTTCTTATAAATCAGACTAACTTAAAAAAATATTAAGAATTATATTAGAAGTAGTAATCGAATCTACGCCTTTTTATTATAATAATATTTATTAATAATATTGCAGTTTTATTTTTAGAAACATATAAAAATTATACGCATAGCTTAGTGGTCAAAGCGCTTGGATGGTTTTCAAGAGGCGCGGGTTCGATTTCTTATCCTGAGTATGTGATTATTATTTCATTTACTATAACCTCAACTATTCTCGACAGCTTGTTATTGCTGCTGCCTGCTATAGCCTAATAAACTCCGGAGGTCCCGCAACTATATCGACCTCTGACATGATAAGAAAATTTCTCTAAAAAGTGCTTTTGTTTTTGATTTTAGACTCCGCCATTTCATACCAGTTCGATTAGGCGTTAAGTAAAGAATAGAGTGATTTTTTCTCTTTATTTTGCTGAGAGCTTTGTCGTTAAGACGACCATGTAGCTATGATAAGTTTACATTCAAATTCAAATTAATGCTAACAGTTATGGTTACATATTTTTTAACTTATTACGTCCCTGTGAGGGGACGGGATTAGAATACAATTCCCTTCCGCCGCTGGGTAGCGTAAGAGGCGGGTATCCCAGTAGTTAGGTGGTAGGAGATTCGTCCTCCGTCTGGCTCGCGACCACTATCATGTCAAAGACGGACCGCAAAATATCTAATGATGATGTAAAATATCTAATGATGTATTCCGGTTCAAAGGCATGTAAGCCAGATTTTCCCCTTTTCCACCCACCCTTTCCCCAAAATGTGAAGGTTCCCATAGCGGACTATTACATTGTCCCCCCCCTTCCACCTGTATCCTCTATGTCGGCAACGCATCTACAACATCTCTGATGTTGTAGATGTCCATGGGCGAATATAACCAGTAACCATCAGGTGGCCTTTCTGCTCATTTGCCATACGTTATCCATAAAATTAAGAAATCTCGACTAATTTTTAAAGATTGTTAGCTTCAACACAATTTGGTATGGCAAGAATAAATAGCGTTTCAGGGTCTCATTCTGGGTACATTCCATCATGACATGACATCATAATAGAGTGGTCTTTGACAGCAATATATTTTCCCATATAACACTGTTTTCTTTCCGTTTCCTCTACAAAATTATAAATTAAACTAAATCATATTAACTACAAAATAAAGTAACCCTAAATAAACATAAACAAAATAGATCTAAGATAAAACATAAATAGGCTAAACGACCTCAACAACGCTAGCAGATAAGACGACACGATACTCACATTAACATCTCAGCGTGATATTAAGTTACAAGTAATGCGGGCAAGTTCATTTGAAAATATTCAAGGAAAAAATATTATTTAACCTAATTAGCTATATATAAAAGGCTTGCCTTACTTAGTGACTGACAGACAATGTACAGGTGAAACTACTGGCCATAGAATGGTGAGATTTGACAAGGCTCCTTGAGGTGTGTGGTGAAAAATCTTCCTTAGTACTCTACTAAGAGAATTTTTCTAATTTGATACAAAAATGATTTTTTATATAAATATGTATGTATGATTGTATATTTAGATATATTTATTTATGTAAGCTTATATGTAATAATTAGCATGTACATCTATCTTTAAGTAAGTTTAGTATAGTGATATAACATTTAAGACATTTATACACCAACCTATATTCTTGAGAACTCTGATCTTTTTCATAGTAGGGGTTGCCTGGAAGAGATCGCCTGTGGTGATAAGGCCTTTACGTCAATATTGTAAACTAATTATTATGTTTTTTTTTTTTTTTTTTTAGAATGCAGGGTCCCTCTGACATAATCAGAGACTTTGTAAAAACACATTTAAAAACAAAAAATACAACAATTTAAAGGCCTAAAAATTCAAAATTTTGACTACAATAAAATTCCGAATTTTTTAATAGTACTCCGAATCTGTCCTTGTTTATTCTTACGCCCAGCTCTGTTTCCACCTTCATTCTTTCGTACTCGTGTAGGGGGAATTATTATGTATTTTGTTGGTGTAATAAAGTATTAAATATATAAATAAAAATGAGAATAAGCGGAATTTTAAGTTTTATAGTCTACGCAAATGAAGTCGAACAATTCTTTTTTTTTATTTTTTTTTATTGATAACGGACGGCAAACGAGCAGAAGGACCACCTGATGGTAAGTGGTTACCTTCGCCCATAGACATCTACAACACCAGAGATGTTGTAGATGCGTTGCCAACCTTGGGGATACTGATGGAAGGGGGGACAATGTAGTAGTCCACTATCAGAACCACCACATTTTGAAGAGAGGATGGGTGGGAAAGGGGAAAATCTGGCTTACATGCCATCGAACCGGAACACATCATTAGATATTTGGCGGTTCGTCTTTGACATGATAGTGGTCGCGAGCCAGACGGAGGACGAACCTCCTACCACCTAACAGAATTCAGCTAATTTAATATTAATTTATAATGATAATTTACTAGAAGGATATCTATTTTATTTTAAAAGAAATATGTGAAAGAAAGAATTAGATAAGGAATGGTTGATCAGAGGAGTTGGTTTACGTCCCGCATAGTATATGAAGAATAAAAAAATACAATAAACCTGTGTGTTTTTGTTATTATTTTTGGATTTTTTTATGTTATTACTTGTATATTTTCTTATTCAAGTTAACTAAAGTGATTTGTAAAAAAATTATACACGATTTAAATATAAAAGAGCCCATTTTAAAGGGCCCCCGAAACCTACACATGTATCGTAAGTCGCACTCTACAAACTTCTCTCTGTGACGCGACGGGTACCCGCACGGTATATCAATTGTGCGCTAAAGAATTTCTTCTCTTCCCATTTATTATAACTGTTCCAAGCACAAGAGTTGTAGTATTTTGAATGATACATACCTGCGTATGCAATGTCTGTTAATATTTTTACACACGCAGTATCTCACTGTTCAAAAACTAATGACGAATAATTAAAATTTTAAGAAAAAAGAAACTGATTTCTAGTTAAATGTACTTAAAAGTAAAATTACGAATAACTCAAAAACTATTTTTCATACCTTAACTGGATATAAAAGGGATGACGTCACAAGCACTAGCTAAAAAGCTATACCTCGTCCTTTTGAGTCGGTTAAGGAATTGCGTCAAAATCGTGATTTCATATGTAAATCAAGGGAAACGGTATATAAATTTAGGAGTAAATTAATATTACTCGCATCTGGCATACTTTTTGCAACCCACAAATATATCATTTTTAAATATAAAATACCTAAAAAAAGATAATTTAATACTCCCATTAATCTTTTTTTAGGTATTTTCAATTTAATATAATATTAAATTATATTTATTTAGCATTTTCTGCCGCAGTAGGGTAGTCTGAGAGAACCTGATATCAACTTTGCCGCTTTCCGCCCATATTCGAGACATTACATGTCAAATGACGGAACTTAACCACGCTTTATCTTACACCGAGTGGGAATCGAACCCTCAACCAATCGCATTTATAGTCAAACTGTTCCACTGCGCTACAATAGTCTCGGTGATTTATAATTCATATTAATATGAAACTGTCATTTCTACGCGACATTGAGGGGTTAATTGTGCTTGAGTGGCGCGCTTAAAGGCCACTTACATAGAAACTAATTTAATAAAGTATAATCTATGACGCAAGGAAATCAATTTAAATGAACTGCTATATATAGAAATGTACGTAATAAAATAAAATATTTCATGAAAATAATATAAATAAGATTTAAAAAAAAAGAAACGCCTTAACGCCTGTCGTGGCGCAGAGGCACAAGCGTGCGACTGTAGTAAACGCGACAGGTTGTGGGTTCGATTCCCACTCCAGGAAATGTAAAATTTAGTATTTTCATTTCTTGGGTTTGGTAAGAAGGCAAAGGCAAGGCCTCAATTCGGCGGAAAGTGGGGAACGGAATTGTTGAAAGAGAATGGAGTATTTTAACGCTAGGTTCTCTGGTTCCCTCTGCCTACCCTGCTATATGCGGGATACAGCGTGAAGTTAAAAAAAAAAAAAAGGAAACTGACATTTAATAAAATGCACCAAATTTTTTTTTAATTATTACGAAGAACTCCTTAGATCTTAACTCAAATGGGACCACATCAGAAGTTCTAGTATTAATATAAAGCAAGGATTATCAAAATTAGCTTATGCAATAAAAAGTTACGCGGCGACACACAACAAAAAATACTGTGAAATTAAGAACCTCCACCTTTTTTGATGTCGGCTCAAAAAGACTACCGTGGTGCAGTGCAAAATGCTTGATTACACACGATGAAAGTGAGTTCGGTTACCAGTTAAAAGAATAATTATAGTAGCATAGAGAACAGCGTTAAGTTTCGCCACATAACACACAACGTCTCTAAAAATAGAAAGTTTTAACTTTAAATAGGAATGCCTTTTAGTTTTTTTTTTTAACGCCTGTTAAAAGGCACAAGTGTGCGACTGTAAAGCGACAGGTTGTTGGTTCTATTCCCACTCCAGGAAATGAAGTATTTTCATTTTCTGGGTTTTGTAACAAGCCAAAGCGCGGCGTTAAGTTCCGCCACTCAACACGCAATGCCTCAATCTGGCGGCAAGTGGGGAACGGATTTGTTGAAAGAGAACGGAGTGTCTTAACACTAGGTCCTCGGGTTGCCTCTGCCTACCCTGCTATATGCGGGATACTGCGTGAAGTTAAACTGCCTTTTAGTAACATGTTTTCAACTTTTTCAGTATAGTAATATAGGCTGAAATACTAAATACGTTCGCCGCCTTCCGCCTTAATTCGACATTAGATGACGAGTAGTGGAACTCAACGCCGCACAAGACAAAATTCGCGTAAAATATACTTATCAGATCAAAGAAATGAAAATTATTTAAATACAATCATAGTACGAGAGAATCGAACCCACAACCAATCCGTTTACTGGCGCTGACTTCCACTGCGCCACGATGGTGATAAAAGTACTCATATATAACTAAGCCAATAAGGTTCTAAAAATCGTTTCATTACATATCATTCTCATATAACAAATCTGAGAAGACAATTTTGTCAATAGGCAATTTTCCCAAAGCCTCTTTGGGAAACTTCTTTTATATAGAGAATCCCGTACACTGCTATTCGTTGTAGTAGTTAATTTGGGATCAATGGTTTACCCGATTCATATTATTATGTAAGTTATATTATATTCGTAGTAAAATTAAGTGGGAAACGGAGTGTCTTAACACTAAGTTCTCAGGTTCCCTCTGCCTACCCTGCTTTATGCAGGATACAGCATGAAGCTAAAAAAAAGAGGATTTTAATAAAAAAAACCCGATGTCAAATAAAATGCATTAAAATATTAAACTATTACGGATAACTCAAAAACTTAAAAAAGGCTGTGGGTTCGGTTCCACTCCAGGAAATAAAAATATTAAATAGTATTTAGTACTTTTATTTTCTCTTCATTTTCAAAACGTGGCGGAAAGTGGGGAACGGAAATGTTTAAAAAAGAGAACGGAGTGTCTTAACACTATATAATCTGGTTCCCTCTGCCTACCCTGCTATGTACGGCGGCTAAAAAGAAAGAAAAACAAAGCTCAAGAAATACTCGTCAGATCTGGTTAAGAATTTAAACGAGACCACTATTAGAAGCACTAGCTATCATATGAAAGACAATCATCAATATTGGTTCACGCAGTAAAAAGTTATCCAGTAACATATGTGTGTTATTTTTAATGTTAAAATATAGTCAAATTGAAAATATCCTTTTGAAGTCGATTAAGAATAAAAAAAGTTACTAGTACTTTTTTTAGGCCCCGTTATCCTCTTTCCACATTATCGGGATATTGCGTGTTGATAGACAGAACACTAAGTTTTGTTCCATTACTGCGAGTGGGAATCGAACCTACAACCAAAAGCAGTACAGTAAGTAAAAAACAAAGCAGTAAGGGACTCAATGCATCAAGGTGGCTTGAAGTGAAGTGTTAAAGTAAATATTTGATGAAAGTATCATCAAAATTGGTTCATTCAGTCAAAATTTAGGCACACAATAAAAAAAATAACTGTATTTTTTAAAAAATAACTGTATTTTTTTCAATTCCACTGGGAATTGACAACCTCCTCTTCTTTTGAAATCGGTTATAAGCACGTGATATTAACTCCCTTTAGAATAGCTTCACGCTATATCCCATGGCTATCATATGGCAGGGTAGGCAGAGGGAACCTGAGAACCTAGTGTTAGGTCACTCCGTTTTATTAGATTTCCGTCCCCAACTTTCCACCGAATGGAGGCATTGCGTGCTGCGCCACTCAGCACGCAATTAACGCTGCGCTTTGCCTTGTAACCAAACCCAGGAAACAAACATATTTTAGGATAAAATATAATAAAAAAATAATCAACATTTTAAAATTGACCACAATTTTGTGTAATAATACGTAACGTTTTGGGGTAATAGCATCTCTTGTGTATTGCTTTATCTGATCGCTTTTTGATGATAACGGCTCTATGTTGACTATTAAATATATGTATGTGCTTTAGAAACCCTTATGTTATTGAGTTTAATATTTAATATTACGAATATCTCAAAAACTACTCATCAGATGTTAAATTAATTTAAATGGGATCACATCACTAGCACTAGCTATCTTATAAAAGAAAAATAATCAAAATCGGTTCATCCAGTAAAAAGTTATATGTGAACACACATAAAAATATTCTATATTCTTAAAATATTCTATATTTTTAAAATTATTATATAATCACAATAATAAATAATATCGAATTTTTTGGAGGTCTGGTGGAGGTGAATATATAATTTTAATATAATCATTACCTCAAATGAGAATCGAACCCACAACCAATCGCGTTTCCAGTCGCTGTCCCACTGCGCCACGATGGTCTTAATTTTCTGTATACACATAAAAATATTTCTTTTTCTTTAATATAAAAATTGTTCAATAGAAAAGTATTATTAAAAAAGGATAATAAATTTCTAAGATTTTCACCTGAGCACCCATATCCAAAATGACAGGTAAATCTTGACAAATTGTAACGTGTAACGTGTATATTTTTCAATAGGGTCTTTTATATTTTTTCTAGAATTTTTATATTTTTTATAGTCTAATTTAAAAAATATATTAGTATCAAATATTATTTTAAGAATATATAGAATTTTATCTTTAAAATTCACTTTTTTTATAATATTAAATCTGTAAACCTCTACCATAGAGGCTAAACACTCCGTTCTCCACTTTAGGTCATATTTGAGACATTACATATTGATCACCTGTCGAGAGGCACAAGCGTGCGACTGTAAATGCGACAGTTTGTGGGTTCGATTTCCACTACAGGAAATGGAATTTTTCATTTCTTGGGTTTGGTAACAAAGCAAAGCGCGGCGTTGAGTTCCGCCACTCAGCACGCAATGCCTCAATTCGATGGAAAGTGGGAACCGGAGTGTCTTAACACTAGGATCCCTCTGCCTCCCCTGCTATATGCGGGATACAGCGTGAAGCTATGTATGTATGTATGTGTGTACATATTGATTTAATTTATTAATTTTAAGTATTTCTGATAAAACATTATACAAAAAATAATTTCTGCATTTCTTCTCTAAACCCTATATGTATATCAATTTTCATACTCCTTCGTTCGCATAGTTTTCAGCCCACTTCAAAAAAAACGAAGTTCTCTATTCAACTGTTTTTTATTATCAATAAACTTTTTACTGGAGCAACCAATTTTGATTATTCTTTATTGACATGATAGGTAGTACTTCTGATATTTAAATTTAGTTAAAATCTGGCGAACAGTTTCTGAGTTATTCGTAATAATGTCACTTTTAGTACATTTTATTAGAAATTGTTTCTCTTTTTTCTGTTTTTATAATTTTTTTTTTAGCTTCACGCTGTATCCCGCATATAGCAGGGTAGGCAGAGGGAACCTAAGAACCTCGTGTTAAGACACTCCGTTCTCTTACAACAAATCCATTCCCCACTTTCCGCCAAATTGAGGCATTGCGTGTTGAGTGACGGAACTCAACGCCGCGCTTTGCCTTGTTACCAAACCCAAGAAATGAAAATACTAAATTTTACATTCCCTGGAGTGGGAATCGAACCCACGACCTATCGCGATTTCAGTCGCACGCTTGTGTCTCTGCACCACGACAGGCACTAAAATCTGAATTATCATAAAAAAGAGATCCAAAATTTTTCTATTTCGTATATAACAAAAATATATTTTTTTCAATTTTCATTTACCCGATTATTACTCGGAGTCGTCAATAATTATCATGATGTAATTTAGTAAATAATTATTCAGCATTTATACGAGCGTGACTTAAAATTACATTAGCCTTGATAGTGCAATACAGGTCCTACGTTTTCAGTATCTATAGAATTACGGTGTTTAGTAGTCAGTGATTGTGACTGGAATATACTTAGTGAATTTTTACTTAGGTAGTTAGTTAGTTAATGACTGTGGGAAGGTCCTAGGTTCGATTTTTAAGTGGAATATATCTGTGATAATACTAATTAGTTTAGATTTATATGATGTAGTTAGACAAACGCGGTTGTAGGTTCGATCCTTGCTAGGGATAATGATTATATTAAACTTATTTTTATTTCGTTCTTGAACATATATTTTTTATTTCTTTATTTATCAATATATAAATACATGAACAAATCTTTGGATCCCTTTTTACGAAAATTACGCGGACGGGGAAGCATGAAAGTTGGATACTTATAGTTTTTAGAGACGAGTGCAGAATGCTAACATTTTTTTAAATAATTCATAGAATAATATTAAATTAACAAAATAAATGTTACACACACTACCATGGTTTGACCATGATTGATCCATGTTCATATAAAGTGACTAGTGACCTCGTCAACGCGTTGTTAACACGTCAACGGGGACATTCATCATTCATGTCATTTCCTTGCTCTGGTAACAAGACGAAGCGCAACGTTGAGTTCCGCCACTCAGCACACAATGTATCTATTTTTTCGGTCAATATATATATTTTTTCGGTCTGGTAACACAATGTATGGCGTTGAGATCCGCTTCTTAATACACAGTGTCTCGAATTCGGACACAGTGTGGAGAACAAAGTGTCTTGACAATTTCTCTGCCTACTTTGCTATGCGGGATTTATTTATTTATTGGAACATAATAATAATAATGTTCTCTATTGTACACCCACAATTACACATTACAACTATAACACAACAAAAAAAAAAGAAATGTACAAGAGGCGGCCTTATCGCTAAACAGCGATCTCTTCCAGGCAACATTAAGGCATAGGAAGTAAAGAGAAGAAAAAGCTTTGGGGGTGTGAACGATGAATATAATAATACATACATTATTTAAAATTGAGTTTATTATATATTTAATTCAATTCAGTGTTAGTTCAATTTAATAAATTATTTAAAAAATATATTTACTTATATTATACTTAAGTGATAATGACTTCAGTAAAGAGCTGATTTTCTTTGTAAATGAATTTCCAACGGAACACAAACTACATTATGACAAATCTCTTCTTATTTCAATGTGTAATTAATTAGTGGACATGATAGAGTTAAGAATAATTATTTATATTAATATAGCTGTAATTAAATATCTAAGTAGATAAGTAATTATAATTATTTACAAATTAAATGCAAGAAAATAGTCGGCTCTAAGGAACATAGAAATTGCGAAAATGTGTGTGATATGTAGCCATATAAGTCAAGTTCTAAATAATATTGAAAAAAATGTAAAATTTAATATCATTTTTTTTAAATTAGCAGAATTTAATAAAGAACTTACTAATAAGTCCATCATAGCGCAGTTTAACGGCATCTGATTACAAACACGATGATTGTATCAATTCCCGTTCTCGTAGGACAAAACGCGGCGTTGAATTCACACCACACCACACACCAGCACAATAAGCAAAATCTCAAATTCAGGCGAATTTAGACGGAATGTGTACGGAAGCATGAAATTTACAAAAAAAAACAACTCCGAAAAAGTGTCCGTAGTGAATAAAATAAAAATATATAAAAAAAAATTATCACTTCCTTATTTTGCCAAAGGCCCTCGCGTTTCTAAATTACTATCATAAAGGGTCCTATATATGTACTTAATAGTCTATCAAATACTATAATCTTTACAATTATCATTTAGGAAAAAGGAAATTACCCTAAATAATATTAACTAGAGGTCTTGTACGCGTTGTCTTAGCAACGGGTAGGTATGAAATTTTACACATAAGTAGATGTCAAGCTAATGGTAGTGTATGTAATATTTGTTTTGGTCTTCTTCTTCTTCTAGACCTTATCCCATTATTTGGGGTCGGGTCTCGTTTTCTGCGCCAAGATGTGCGTGCGTGCGAATCTTGGGTTGTCGGTTCAGGCAATTGGGCTTGATCATCCGCTTCATCATATTCACATTCGCGTCGCATGAGGGGTACACCCTAGTATTTTTACCCGGTTTCATGGCCTTGTGCTTTCATGTAAGGAGAAATTGGCTCTTAATTTTACGGTCGGTTGCCACCTGACGCCAATGCAGTAACTCTTTTAAAGAGGCTGTTGCATTTACTATGGGAAATAAATTAAGTTTGGAACCAATGAATCCTGATGATTTAAAATATCTATCCATATTCTTCCAATGACATAAAGATCACCACTATTTAAATAATGTAATATTTATTTTAGTAATTCTATTAATTTAATCTTTTTCATAATAACTTCACGCTGTATCCATAGACAGAGGGAGCAAGAGAAGCTAGTGTTGAGACACTGCGTTCTCTTTTAACATTTCCGTTCTCCACTTTTCGCCGAATTGACGCATTCGCGCTGAGTGGTGGAACTCAATGCGGCGCTTTTTCTTGTTACCAGAGCGAGGAAATGAAAATATTATTTAATATTTTCCGAAGTAGGAATCGAATCCACAACCTGTCGCGCTTGTGCCCCGTCGCCATTACAGTTCCCTCTATTTCAATACAATATTAATAATACTAAAATATAATATTGGCTTCCTGAACTCCTCCATCATATAAATTTCAACTATGCTAAATTTCAGAGACCTTCGCCCGCACAATTTTAGTAAAAAAGGGGACAAAGGTTTTTCTTCACGTATTAATATAATGAATTAATTTAAATATCACATTTACATATTCTAGTTTACTTCAGTTATTATGATAATTTAAATAAACTATAGCATTTAGCGTGGCTTTCCTTACACTAAATGAAATTCATTTCTCTATACTTACGTATATACAAAACAATTCGAATAAAGTGTTTTTGACCGATTTCAAAAAAGGATATTGTCAATTCGACTATCTTTTTGTGTATCGCATAACTTTTTACCGGGTAGACCAATTTTCATGATTCTTTTTTATATGATAGCTATTGCTTGTGATGTAGTCCCATTTAAATTAAATTATGGTCTGACGAATAGTTTTTGAGTTATTCGTAATAATTTTACATTTTAGTACATTTTATTTGAAGTTGAACGTTGAAGAACGGAATTGTTGTAAGAGAACGGAGTGACTTAACACTAGGTTCTCAGGTTCCCTCTGCTTATTATTAAATTGAATTGTATGTATTATATATTAAATTGAAGTTAAATTTATTTTTTGGTAAAATCTCAATTAAAGTGATTAATTATTACGCAAAAAACTGAAGACATTACATAAAGCGTAATATCCATATTTGAATTATCTTTATGTTATAATATGTTCACGTGCGTCATACATGTGCCAAAATTTGTACGCATTAGTTGCGGTGATTTTCAAAAATACCCATTCAGAACTTTTTTATTTTTACAGCTTCATCCTTTTTTTCTTACAGAGTAACTACTCTATAGAGAACCTAATGTTAAGACACTCCGTTCTCCACTTTCCGCCCGAAATTGCGATAATATTTGAGGCGGTACTCAACGCCGCGTTATGGCTTACCATAGCGAAAAGTTGTATAATAATAAAGCCTTTTATTCGGACAGAAAAAAATATACAATATCTTTCCTTTCACTATTACTATTACTGTTATGCAAAAAAAAAATATTTTATTTTATTATGAAAAGTAGTATTTTCATAATAAAATGAAATGAAATTTATATTTTTATTTTCATAATAAATTTTTAATTTATATTTTCATAATAAAATAAAGTAAATGAAAATTTGAGTATAATCATTCCTCAAATGGGAATCGAACCCATAACTGAGCATGATTACCGTCAGACGCTGTCATCACGATGATTGTTATTTATACTAGCATTTTTTTGGATTTATGACAAAACTGGAGAAAATTATTGTATAAATATATACCATTGCTCCCCCGATGACGTTGAAAATAAAGCAAAGCTTATAAAATATATTTCAAAATGACAGAGAAATGAGGAAGAATGCCAAGCATTAGGTTTACTTGCTTGTAATAAAAAGTATAACCTTTATAAGCCAACAAGCGGAAATCTAATAATTCATATACGTAACGATCAAAAGTAACTTTTATTGCTAACTATTTGTATCTCGCGACTTCGTTTCTAAGTATAAAATCTAAAATCTTCCCGTTTTTGTAGAAATTTCGAGGAATCTTCTCTTAAGTTTACTGGAAACTGGCTTTATCCCGCAACTTCGTTTGCCTCGTCTATAAAAACTAAAACCCTATTATTTCCTGTTTTCACAGAAATTTTCGAAAAATCCTCCCTTAGTGCTCCCCTACACTCCTCAAGGAGCCTACATGTCAAATTTCAGCATTCTATGGCATATTTACTTTTTCTCCAGGAAATGTAAAATTTAGTATTTTCATTTCTTGGGTTTGGTAACAAGGCAAAGCGCAGTGTTGAGTTCCACCACTCAACACGCAATGCCTCAATGCGGCGGAAAGTGGGGAACGGAATTGTTGAAACAGAATGGAGTGTCTTAACACTAGGTTCTCTGGTTCCCTCTGCCTACCCTGCTATATGGTTACAGCGTGAAGTTAAAAAAAATGCCGCAGTTTCGCCTGTACATTGTCTGTCAGTCACTCAGTAACGCAAACATTTTATATATATAGATGGCATTGAATTAACAACAAGCAGAAAGGACTTAGATCTTCCTACATACGTGTACCTACGTCATGATTTTTTGCTTACCTTTAATTAAAGGCTATTGTTATTCGAAGAGTAGATGAGTTTAATTAGCATTAACTTCTTTAATTTATAATTAGCGCCTGATTACAAGATTTTGTAAATTTTTCGTAGTAATAATGACAAATATTTTTGATTTTAACTTTAATGACCGTTGTAGCGCAGTGGGATATTTTTTGAGGGTAAATGCAAGTTGTGGGTTACATTCCCTTTTGTGAAAGTTATTGTATTTTAATTATCTTTCTAAAAAAATCGTGGCGTACAGTTCCGCCACTGCCATACGCATTGTCTCGATTTTAGGCGGAAAGTAAAGAACAGAGTAGAGTAGAGTGACACTAGGTTCTCTATGACTACACTGCCATGCGGACAAAAGCGTGGATATTTACGTGTATGTATTTCTCAGATTCTTGCTTATTTTATTATTTTTTTAAAACTTATTCTCAAATTCAGAGAAATAAAAATATTTAAGAATAAATCACTATAAACTTATCGTTATATTATGGTCAAATTTTTTTTTTTTTCATACCACGACGGTGGCAACAAGGCACACGGCCCACCTGATGGTAAGTGGTTACCGTGGCGTATGGACGCTTGCAACACCAGGGGCATCACTTACGCGTTCCCGCCCCTTCAAAAACCTATTTATTCCCCTTTTGAAGAACCCCATATTGTAGCCCTCTGGGAAAACCTCGGCAGGGAGATCATTCCACAATTTGAGAGTCCGCGGAAGAAAGTTCCTTTGAAATCGAACTGTTCGGGACCATTTAGGCTCCAAAGTGTGAGCATGAAATTACATAAAATACATAAAACCTTTGTAAATTCGTGATGTAATTGCCTCTAGAGGACGTCATATTGAGTTAAGAGTATATCTAAGAACACTTGAAGTATCAATACCTATCTATCGTCACCTTAATTATAATTCGGTCCAAGGATGTGGAAGATATGAGGTAATAAAGAATATTACAAATATACATGATACGCGCGAAAAACATAACCCTCCCATAACAGTAAAAACACATACGATATATAAAATATTAATTTTGATTTCACCAATAAATGAAAGTTTCTATATTGACATAAACTACCTCTAAAGTGATGACTTCGCTTATTTTGCCTATTTTTCAAAGCCCACTCATTTCACCCATTTTAGATAATAAAAATATTTTGAAATATATAAAATTGAACGTAAAAGGTAACTCTAGGAATATGAAAACCTCTGTCGTGGCGCAAAAGCACAAGCGCGCTACTGTAAACGCGACATGTTGTGGGTTCGATTCCCACTCGGTTTTGGCAACAAGGCAAAACGCGGCGTTGAGGTCCGCCACTCAGCACGCAATTCCTCAATTCGGCGGAAAGTGGGGAACGGAGCGTCTTAACACTAGGTTCCCTCTGCCTACCATGCTTTATGCGGGATACAGCGTGAAGCTAAGTATGTATGTATGTATGTACGAATTCGTTAAAGACGAATCCTAAATTTTTCGGGCTTATTTTTTTATTTACTTCACCAAATATTTTTATATTGAAACGTTTTATTCCCTAAAATTCAGAACGTAGATATATATCAAAAAATGTATTCAAAAAAAATAAAAAATGTTATATTATTGCAAAAACTAACTTTTCTACTATGTTCTAAAAATATATATAAAAACCGGATGTAAAAAAAAATTAGTTGACTCTAAGATACACAATCAAACACTCATCAAGTGTAGTATACATTACGTAGTCCGGAATTTCCATATTTACAATCTTCAATGTATGAATAACACTTAAATAATAAAAAAATACATATAAAAATAAGAAATAGAACTTCTACAATTATAGTTACAGAATGTGGGTTCAATTCCTACTCCAGAAAATGTAAAAGCTTAGTATTTACATTTCCTGGGTTTTGTAAAAAGGCAAAGCGCGGCGTTGAGTTCCGTCACTCAGCATGCAGTGCCTCAATTCGGCGGAAAGTGAGAACGGAGTGTCTTAACACTAGGTTCTCAGGTTCCCTGCCTACCCTGCTATGTGCGGGATACAGCGTGAAGCAAAAAAAAATGTAATGGTTTTTCAATTTTTTAAATAATAATTATAAATAACCTCACGCTGTATCCCGCATATAGCACGGTAGTCAGAGGGTACGTGAGAACCTAGTGTTAAGACACTCTGTTCTCTTAAGATTTCCACTTTCCGCTGAATTGAGGCATTACATACTGAGTGGCGAAACTTAACGCTGCGTTTTTCTTTGCTAGAGCGATGAAATGAAAATATTATGTATTCATTATTACTAGTTTCCCTGTTAACGCGGTAACAACGCGTTGTCTTTAGCAATGTATATGTCACTGTATATAAACATGGATGTCATACTCTTGATAGTGTGTGTAACATTTATTTTATTAATTCAATATATTTTCTATGTATTATTTTAAAAAGATATTACCATTGTGCACTCCTTCTCTATATAAACTATAAGTGTGCCAAGTTTCATACTCCTCTGTCCGCGTAATGATCGTAAAAAGGGGTCCAAAATTTTTGCTTTAAGTATTAATATATAAATAAATATATATTTTTATTATTATTATGCTAACAATATTTAAATTTCAAAACATTGTTAATGTCTTGTATTAAAGTATCTTCTATTCTATTCAAGAAATAAATTATAAAATGCTTATATCATATTATATTTACTACTAATTATAATATATGTACATATTTCAAGGCCGTCTCTAAGAAACTTTTTCATTCAAATACGTTAGGTAGCTTTATATGTATATTTATCTTTGGGGCGCAGTGAGACAGCAACTGACTGTAAACTTGATGGGTTTGATTCTCAATCATAAAACACAGCGTTGAGTTTCGTCCAATAACACGCAATGTCTTGAATTCGGGCGGAAAGTGGACAACAGAGTGTCATGACACTACTGTTTTTCCCCATCGTTTCCCCAAAATTTGGTGGTTCCGATAGCGGACTATTACATTGTCCCCCCCTATATCCTCTTGGTTGGTAATCTGCATCCGCATCTGCAACATCTCTGGTGTTGTAGACGTCCATGGGCGAAAGTAACCACTTACCATCAGGTGGTCCTTCTGCTCGTTTGCCATCCGTTATCCATTAAAAAAATTGTTCTCTCTACCTACCCTGCTATGCGAGATAAAGCGTGAAGCTAAAAAAAAAAAAAAATTACATTCTAATATAAGCTCTTCATAAATGGAAATGTTAAAAGATAAACTTTTTAACCGACTACGAAAACAAGGAGGTTATCAATTTGTGTATTCTTTATGTTTTTTTCTTGCATAGTTTTTTATTGAGCGAACCAATTTTGATGATTCTTTTTTATATAATAGCTAGTGCTTTTTTTAGATGTGGCCCCATTTAAGTTTAATTAAGGCGTGTCGTGACTGTAATCGCGAAAGTATGTGGGTTCGATTGCCACACCAGGAAATGTAAAAGCTTAGTTTACGAAAATTACGTGGACGGAGGAGCATGAAACTTGGCACACTTATAGTTTATATAGAGAAGAAGTGCAGAATGCTAACATTTTTTTTTTAAATAATGCATAAAAAGTATATTTAATCAATGAAATAAATGTTACACACACTACCATGCCATGCAATGTTTGATTTCCATGTATATATAAAATGACATATACATTACTAAAGACAACGCGTTGTTAACGCGTCAACGGGGACACTAGTGTTATAAATGTACAAAGTAAATAATAAAGGCACAATAGATTTATATCTATATGCATTTCTATTATAAAACCGGCTAATCTTAGAAAATATTTACATATTTAAATAATCTTAATCCTCACCTATTGTACAGTAAGAACTATTTGTATCATTCACCTATTATTAATATTTTAAATTTAACGTAGAGTCAAGACACTCCGTTCTCTACTTTCTCACCCGTATCCGTGTGATGGAAATTAATTGGCGAAACATAACGCCTCTGGTCTTTTCAGAGCGAGAAAATGAAAATTATTGAAATTTGAATATTCAAAAATTCGCCTGTCGTAGCTCAGAGGCACAAGCGTGCGACTATAAACGGTAATGGGTTCGATTTCCACTCCAAGAAAAGTAAAAAGTTTAATTTCAATTCGGCGGAAAGTGAAAAACAGAGTGTCTTAACACTAGGTTCTAGGGTTCGTTCGTTCCTTTATATGCGGGATACATCGAAAAGCTAAAAAAAAAATATTCAAAACTGCTTGTAAAAGCCTATTTGAATAAAAAATATTTTGATGACATATAACCATTTCTTCGAGTGAGAATCGAACCCACAACCAATCGCATTTATAGACAGGTCAGTGATACCCAATCACTGTGTCGCGAAAGCCTTTAAAATTATTAAAATTTTAAAAACATATTTACATATAACGTTACTAATGACCTACATTATAACCAGTTATGTTTTTATATGAACATATTTTTATTGCAAAAAAAAACGTGTTAGTGATCGATTTTTCTGTACAAGATATGTATTTCTTTTCTAAGAATTTAGAAAATTATGTTATGGTAAACATGAAGCCTAGGAAAATTACGTTTAAAATTGAATTTTGTTTGTCTGTCTGAATATTTATTCGTACTGCTATATATAGAACTAGCTGTATCCCGCGGCTTCGTTTGTGTGAAGTACAAAACCCAAAATCCTGTATTTTCACGTTTTTATAGAAATTTCGGTATACTTTACTTTACTTTTCGGAGTACTAGGTCCCTTGCCTAACTTATATATATTATAATATTTCTAGTTTCTTCTGTCATGTGTACGTATAGTTTTGGTTGTGCATGAAAGAGATGAAAGAGTTGATAGATGAAAGAGTTTTATACATATAAAAACTATATTGTGTTTCTTCACTTGCGTGACCTATGAGACTTAAAAAATCCAAAACGGGTTCCCGTTTTCCTCGGAATTTCCTGAAATTCTCGCTTTGCCTTATAACCAGAGCGAGGAAATGAAAATACTAAATACGAATTATTATAAATATTTAATATTTTTAATGTCTGGACTGGGAATCGAATCCACAACCTGTCGCGCTTACAATCGCACGCTTATACCTCTGCGCCACGACAGGCGTCAGTATAATTTGTTTGATACAATTACATATTCTTTTGAAAGCCTATACATATGGATATATGAATAAAAACTATATCATTATATCAATAGACTTGGGCTTTTATGGACTATTGTAAATAAGATATTATCTTAACAAAATAATATAACCAAATAATAGATGTAATGAATGTTGTTTGTCATTTGACTTATTATTATTTTTTTTTAGCTTCCCGCACATAGCGTGGTAGGGAACCAGAGAACCTAGTATTAAGACACTCCGTTCTCTTTTAATGTTTCCGTTCCCCACTTTCCGCGTTGAGGCCTGTTGAGTGGCGGAACTCAACACCGCACTTTGCCTTGTTAAGCTATGATTTTACCTACCTACCTAACTTCACGCTTTTCCGTAGAGGGGTAGTCAGAGTTCCGGAGCGCCAAACGCTACGGTCCGTGCATACCTCTTTCGCCTCGTCCACAGTCATTAACCTCTTCATGCATGCCCTCCGGGGAGTCCTCATGCTTTTTACGCGATTTTTATTGGTGATAATAATAATAAAAATGATCAGTAGTGACACATAACCCCATCAAATAGTTGCGGGTCTGAATGACGCCGCATTAAAGGTGAAATCAAAGAAAAGAAACTATTAATATTAAAATATTAATAATATTTATAAACATTTCTTTAAGTAGGAAGCAAAAATGTACCTATAATAATAATATAGGCTCATATACATAGCAATTCTAATTTCCTCAATATCTGATTCACGAAAGTCGTGTATTCATTTTTACCGATGTAAAATATTTCTATAATATAATTTTCAGAAAACATATTGATCTAAATAAGAACTAATTTTCCTGAAACTATCATTTAAAGACTATCATTTCTACTCCTCTCGTGGCGCAGAGGCACAAGCGTGCGACAGTAAACCCGACAGGTTGTGAGTTCGCTTCCCACTCCAGAAAATTGATTTTTTTATTTCCTGAGTTTAGTAACACGGCAAAGCACGGCGTTGAGTTCCGCCACTCAGCACGCAATGCCGCAATTCAGTGGAAAGTGGGGAACGGAGTGTCTTATCATTAGGTTCTCAGGTTCCCTCTACCTACTCTGCTATTTGCGGGATACAGCGTGAAGCTAAAAAAAATTTAATAAAAAGAAAAAATGGATTTTTTTTTTAAATGTCACACATTTTCCCACATAGCAGGGAAGTCATAGGGAAGGTTCCCAAGCCCCTTAACGGAGTGTCAAGACACTCCGTTCTCCATTTAAAAAAAAAAATATTTTATTATATTATTAAAATTAAAACAATAGAATAAAAGGACAAAGCATATATATTTTTTTTTATGTACGATAGATCAACGCACAGATTCCGCAAAACAGGCTTTAGTCGGCCATTTGCTTATCGGTACACACGAGGTGTACAACAACGTGTGTAGTAACTTTATAATTGTTTACGATTTGGACGCAAGCGGACATATCTTGGACTTATATTAAAAAATAAATATTAAATTTAATTTTAATTTAATAAATTAATGTGTTAATTTTTTATTTTATTTTTTTTTTATATATATAATAAAGGCTAGTGTTAAATAATGTTGGGTAAGAACGCTAAGTTGTTTTTTGGTGTATCTGTGGGTGTTCTGATAGCGGCCATCGTTCTGGCTGCGTGGGGATTCCCGAAAATTGTCCAGGATCAAATACATAAGGTAAGCTTTTTTTTATTGCTTGTTTTTCTATGGAAATAAGTAAATATAATAATTATTAAAATTTTAACAAAAACCCAACTTCTTCTAAGTGCATAAGTAACAAGGAAATTATTACGTATAACTCAAAAACTGCTCGTCAGAACTTGTCTAAATTTAAATGGGATCACAACAGAAACACTATCTATCATATAAAAAGATGATGATAAGATAAGATGATGAGAAGATATCATGTAAAGAGAATGATCAAAATTGCTTCGCCTAGGTAAATAATTATGCGATAACAATTTAAAAAATACAGTCGAAATGGGTTAAAAAAAGGATTTAACAATATTTTATAAATATATTTTTGGATTTCTAACGTTTTTATATACGCCTGTCGTGGCGCAGAGACACAAGCGTGTGACTGTAAACGCGACAGATTGTGGGTTCGATTCCCATTCTAGGAAATGGAATTTTTCATTTCCTGGGTTTGGTAACAAGGCAAAACGCGGCGTTGAGTTCCGCCTCTCAGCACGCAATGCCTTAATTTGGAAAGTGGGGAACGGAGTGTCTTAACACTAGGTTCCCTCTGCC
>JAKGSA010000410.1:46511-76386 GCA_033558755.1 Philaethria dido
TCTAAGAAAAACAGTTCAACACAATGTTTTAATAGTTAATGTACTTCCTTATTTGTGTGAAAATATTATTATAATGAACAATTATACCGACCTTACGTTTATGATAATATATGTTTTTCATATGTTTCATATAAATTATATACGTAAAATTATAACACCTGTCGTGGCGCGGAGGCACAAGCGTGCGACAATAAACGCGACAGGTTGTGGGTTCGATTCCCACTCCAGGAAATGTAAAATTTAGTATTTTCATTTCCTGAGTTTGGTAACAAAGCAAAGCGCAGCGTTGAGTTCCGCCACTGAGCACGTAATGTCTCAATTCGGCAAAAAGTGGGGAACGGAGTGTCTTAACACTAGGTTCTCAGGTTCCTTCTGCCTACCCTGCTATATGCGGGATACAGCGTGAAGCTATAAACGTAATGTTAAAGAGACCATTGTGGCGTAGTGAAACAGCGTCTGACTATACACGCAAGTGGTGGCGGGTTCGATTTCCACGGGGAGAAATTATATTTCAATTATTTTCTTGTCTCCGCCCTAACATACATAGTAAGACAAAACGAGACGTTGAATTCTACCACAACATCCAATGTTGATTTTGGGCGGAAAGTGGAGAGATGGATCATTATATTACGTTTTTTCTGACTACCTAAGAATATCTGTACAAAAATTCATGATAAATGGTTGAGTAGTTTTGGTGTGAAAGCATAACAAACAAACTTACATTCATATTTATAATATTAGTAGGGATAATCTCTATCCCATATCCCTATATGCTAAAGTTTATATAGAAAAACATGTAGGAAGCGAATATTTTTAAAATATTGTATTGAAAAAACACATTAAATTTATAAAATAAATATTAGATGGTAGGAGGTTCGTCCTCCGTCTGGCTCGCGACCACTATCATGTCAAAGACGAACCGCCAAATATCTTATGATGTGTTCCGGTTCGATGGCATGTAAGCCACCCCTCTTTCCCACCTATCCTTTCCCCAAAATCTGGTAGTTCCGATAGCGGACTACTACATTGTCCTCCCCTTCTATCTGTATCCTCTAGGTTGGCAACGCATTTAGAACATCTCTGGTGTTGTAGATGGTCATGGGCAAAGGTAGCCACTTACCATCAGGTGGTCCTTTTGCTCGTTTGCCATCCGTTATCCATTAAAAAAAAAAAAAAAAAAAAAAAAAAAAAATTAGACTCGTTATTATGTTTAACATATTTATCATAAATCGACATTCACGTACGTATCTACTAGTAATAATCATACAACTAAACATTACAACATTTGTGGGCTAACTCAAGATAACATTGTGAGAAAGAGCTTGAGGCTGTATCCCGCACATAGTTGAGTAGGCAGATGGAAGCAGAGAACCTAGTGTTAAGACACTCCGTTCTCTTTTTTCTTCCGTTACCTACTTTCCATCGAATTGAGGCATTATCTACTGAGTGGATTTGTTACCAGATCGAGAAAATGGACATAGATAGATAGATAGATAAACTCTTTACTGCATACGTACACGAAATAATAGAGTTTACAAAGATATGAACAAAAAAAAATCATAAATAATAAAAAAACTAAATACTTAATATTATTTAATATTTTCATTTCCTTGAGTGGAAATCGAACCCACAACCTTAATATTTAGAACTGTGTCTGTGTCTGTGCTAACAATATACATACATAGCTTCACGCTGTATCCCGCACATAGCAGGGTAGGTAGAGGGAACCTGAGAACCTAGTGTTAGGACACTCCGTTCCTCACTTTCCGCCGAATTGAGGCATTGCGTGCTCAGTGGCGGAACTCAACGCTGCGCTTTGCCTTGTTACCAAACCCAGGAAATGAAACATTCCATTTCCTGGAGTGGGAATCGAACCCACAACCTGTCGCGTTTACAGTCGCACGCTTGTGCCTCTGCGCCACGACAGGCGAACACTACTAACAATGTAGTACTATTTTGTGAAAGAATATAAAGAAAGAATATAACATTTATATTCGCACACTTGTATCTCTATACCACGATAGACCGACAGGACGGGTCGTCTAGTAATAATTATACAACTAAACATTACATACTTTGTGGGTTACAAGATAACATCGTGGGAATAAATATTTTAAAAATTACAATAGCGTACTTTGTCCACGAAAAAATCTTTTATTCGCTATCATAGAATTCTTCATCAATATAATAATAATTGTTAGTTAACACGCAACTTAACTAATGTTATGTAAAATGGAAAGTTATTTTTATATAACAAAAAGAAATATTGACTTCAAATAAAATAACAAACAAAGTGAAATTGTTACGAATTACTCATAAACTACACATCAGAGCTTGGTTTAATCTAAATGGAACCACGTGAGTAGCACTAGCTTATAATATAAGAAAAGGATAATCAAAATTGGTAAAAACTAACATACAAAAAAATACAGTCGAATTGAGAATTTCCTTCTTTTTTAGAAATCGGTTAATAATGTCTAATTATTGTAATTGAATGTGAGTGAGTGCGGTGAGTGCAGAAACAACGAAAGTCCAGATTTTCAAAATTCTGCAGGAGGGACAAAAAAGTGTATAACTTGCCTGTCTAAGCTAGTATAAATCGATTACGAATTTTTGCTGTGACTTACGTTGTTTCTGCACTCACCGTTACAATTATCTACCTGTTTTAAAATTTGAAGTTAACTCCTTTCCTTGTAACGCGATGGGCACCGTGAATCCATGGCTAAGGAGTTTCTTCTGATATAATAATATTAAAATTAAGATTTTAGCAAAAAAAGAATTACCGACTTTAAATAAAATATATTAAAAAGTAAAATTATTACGAATAACTCGAAAACTACACGTCAGAGCCTACCTTAATTTAAATGGGACCACATGAGAGGCACTAGCTATCATATAAGAAAAGAATCAACAAAATTAGTTCACCCAGTAAAAAGTTATGCGGTAACACACTCAACCACTATCATGTCAAAGACGAACCGCCAAATATCTAATGATGTGTTCCGGTTCGATGGCATGTAAGCCAGATTTTCCCCTTTCCCACCCATCCTTTCCTCAAAATGTGGTGGTTCTGATAGTGGACTACTACATTGTCCCCCCTTCCATCAGTATCCTCCAGGTTGGCAACGCATCTACAACACCAGAGATGTAGTAGATGCGTTTTTTTTTTTGTAACCACTTACCATCAGGGGGTCCTTCTGCCCGTTTGCCGTCCGTTATAAAAAAAAAAAAAAAAAAAAAAACACTCAAAAAATACAGTCGAAACGAGAACCTTCTCCATTTTTATAAAATTAAATTACATCTGCTAAATTCTCACACGTAATATTTATTTTTGATATTTTCTTATTCCTGTAGAGATCTTTGCTTTTTCATGGTTCGTATATTTTCATAGCAACATAAGGTCATTGCGTTTCAAATTATATTCTTACACGCGAATTAACATTTTCGTAGATAATTAAACATTTTGTTATATGAATAATGTACAAATATTTTATTTCCTTTCAAAAAATATCAACGCATGTCGTGGCGCAGAGGCACAAGCGTGCGACTGTAAACGCGACAGGTTGTGGGTTCGATTCCTACTCCAGGAAATGTAAAGTTTAGTATTTTCATTTTCCTGGGTTTGGTAACAAGGCAAAGCGCGGCGTTGAGTTTCGCCATTCAGCACGCACTGCCTTAATTCAGCGAAAAGTGGGGAACGTAATTGTTGAAAGAGAACGGAGTGTCTTAACACTAGGTTCTCGGGTTCCCTCTGCTAACCTGCTGTATGCGGGATACAGCGTGATGTTTAAAAAAAAAAACAATGTACAAATATTTTATTTCCTTTCAAAGAAATATTATAATTGTTGTAAAAAGAAGTAGCTTCACATTTTTCCAGTATAGTCACTGAGAACCTAGGTCAGGACACTCCTTCTTCCACTTTCCGTCGAGAATCTAGACACTCTGTGTTTCTATGGCGAAATTTGGTATTATCTTATCAGAACGAGAACATGTCGCTTAGGTACATAACGAGCTTATGGATATAACGATTTGCTTGAATGGGAATCGAACCCAAAACCAATCGTGTTTAGTTAAACAGTCCCACTACACCAGGATAACCTCAATTTATGTATTAAATTCTTCAATATCACTTTAAGCATTAGATACACGTATTAGTAGACAAGTATCATGGCTCTTAAAAATTCTCTGGTATACTGTATGCACGAAATGCATGAAGCTAAATAATCCTTGGCCTAGAATGCAGTTTTTTAATTTAAAAAAAATAACTTCAAGCTTTATCCCGCATAGCATAGCATATATATATATATAGCTAGTAGCATTACAAAGTGGCATACAAACTCCTCTCTCTGCAACGCGATGGGCACCCACCCGTTAGAACCATGGTGAAATATATCCAAGAATAATAATAATAGAAATTAAGCAAAACCGCACTCGTTTAATAGTATTATTATATACGGAATATAAATATTTATAATACCTAATACTAAGATAGTAATTTAGCGATCACAGACGTCTAGGCCAACCTGTCTGCCGAGGTCAGATAGCTATTAAATAATAAGTGCTTTAACAGATGACTGCACCGTAATTGATTAATAATTGCATACATCACATTTGCTTATGGCAAATATATGATATGCTAGGATTTGCACGCGGTTTTGTTCGCGTGTTGATAAAAAAATCTCTGTCAGGGCTTGGACTATCATATCCTATTGCATCATAAATGGCTCAGCAGATTAAATGTTAGACATATGTACATCTTTTTGCTGGGTATGTAGTAAAAGAGTTCTATTTCGCACATCTAAGCAGAAAGAACGTACTGTCAAGGGACATTTTCCACCTTCTATCGAGATATTGAGCGTTTAATGGCGAAATTTAGCGCTGTGCATTGTCTTATCTACACGAAAAATTGAAGCTTATGTATTTACTTGAGATACGATTATAAAGATTTGCTTCAGTGGGAATCAAACCCATATCCAATGGCGCTTACAGTCAAACATTCGCAAACATTACACTTGATGACCTCAATTTTTCTCAGGCCTCACTTTCCAGGTTTCGATATATCCTATCAAATTTCATCATAAACGGCTCAGTAGATTTGCTGTTAAACATTATTTGCATAGATAAATCAACGAACAGAAAACAGTTATTATAAGTCTAGTTCTAAGTAAACCACTTTACAAGAAATTTCTTGACACTTGGTTCACCTTAATAGCTATGACAAAAGGTGAAGATGCCTTTTTATAGTTGTATACTTTTCCAAATAAAAAAAAACAGTTTCACTTACTTTATGAAAAAAAATGTTCTAAATTGTAATGGAGGCAAAAAGTATGGACTGTGAGCTTATAGTGGATGAATAAAAATCAAAAAAAATCTAAAGAGAAATTAAATGTGTAAGGCTAAAAAATTACGCCTAAACATATATTTTCTTGGTAACTTTGAGTATCCTGGTTTTAATCAGATGTGAATACGTATTTTTAGTATAAATATGGCCCCTTAAAACTTGGGTCCCAGTTACTCTCCAAACTCCTCTCTCTGCAACGCGATGGGCCCGGCACCCGCATGGTGAATCCATGGCTAATGAGTTTTGCTAAGGAGTTTCTTCTCATTTTCTCCGACTTGGAATCGAACCCACAACCAATCACGTTTACAGTCAGGCTGCACCCACTGCACTACAATGACAAAATAATAACAATAAGATCAATCAAGTATATATTACAAATTGTAATTCATTTTTCATTTAGAATTATAATTCTCTCTTGTAACATAACTGAGTATGTCATCATCTAATCATCATAATAATATAATTATATATGTATATATGACCATTTATATGTTATGACTTAGGACTTAAGACTCAAAGTAACAAGACTATGGATATGACCTTATAGGTACTTCCGTAGAGATCATAGTATATGTACTTTAATATTGCTTTTTTCCGCATAGCAAGGTAGTAAGAGAGAACCTAGTGTCAGAACACTCCGTTCTATTATTCAGCTTGAAATCGAGACAAGTGAGGATATTGAAAGAGAACGGAGTGTCTTAACACTTGGTTCTCAGGTTCCCTCTGCCTCACATGTTATGTGCGAGATACATACACGTGAAATTAATCAAGACATTTTATGTTGAGTGGCGGAACTTAATAATTTTGTCTAATCAAAGTGGTGAAATTAAATTAATTTAAATATAATCATTGCTTCGAGTGGTAATCGAACTCACAATCAATGGCACTGTTCCGTTGATGATCTTTATTTTCATGTATGTCTTGTATTTTGTAAAGACTTAATAATAGCAACGCCTGTCGTGGCGCAGAGGCACAAGCGTGCGATTGTAAACGTGACAGGTTGTGGGTTCGATTCCCACTCCAGGAAATGAAATTTTTCATTTCCTGGGCTTGGTAACAAGGCAAAGCGCGCCGTTGAGTTCACTTTTAAGTTAAATTTTATCTATAAATCCTGATGTTTGTTCCTGAAGCATGTGTCACTTTTTTGTTATCGTCACTCTTTTATTTATATAAATCAAATCCTAACGCATATTTATATAAAAAAATATTATATATAAGTCGATTTATCCACTTATTCACGCCAGATACGGTACGCAATAACATGGCGCTCGAGACGTCTTAACATTGGGAAATCTAATACCTTTTTGAATGACACTAGACTCATGATACATTTCACTTAATGGCTCTCCTGAAGATGTATGACAAGATAAGGACTATCTCGTTCCAATATCAAAATGTTTTAAAATTTCAGAAAAATCTCTCTTAGGAGCTATTTACAGGGTAGTCAGAGATTTTCCAATACATTTACAGTAATACTTTGTTTTTACACAAATATAACATCTATTTAAAGACAAGTAATAGACACAGTATAAATATAAGAAGTAAAAATAAGCTGATCACTCCTAATTTTCGCCTTCAAAAGGTGAATAAATAGTTTGAAGTAGTTTGTAGACTTGCCATATGGAATTAAGTGCTATTGATCTGCTCAGGAGAGAGGCTTATCGTTGTTGTAAATTTAGTGTAAAATTTTATTTGAAAAGAGCAACTGTTGAGTTTCTAGCCGGATCTTCTCAGTAGAACTGCCGTCCGACACGGTGGTAGCTTCCGTTAGGTCTGACACTATTACTTTTACCTTCTCCTGATAATATCGAGCACATATAAAAAAGTTTTATCAAATTTTGTGCGCTTGGAAGTTAATCGTATACAGACATTTCGTTGGTTCATTTTTATTTATAGAGATTTTTCTCCTTTTCAGGCAGCAATGTTATCAGTCCAGGAATTGATGCCATCAGCAGCCAGCCTCGTAAATAAAGCTTTGGGCTCCTTTTTCCCTAACCTGATCGATCCTTTCCTGAGGGTGAAAGCAAAAGATCTCTTTTTCGATGGAATATTTTTGAATTGTACTGGTGATGAGCCTGCTTTGAGTAAGTAATTTTTAATCTATAGATGTATACTAGTGTCTCCCTAAATGCGTTAATAACGCATTGCATAGTGACATATAGGTCAATTTATATAAACATGGATCTCAAATCATGGTAGTGTGAGTAACATTTATTTTATTAATTTAAGGTATTGTTATGCACTATTTTTAGAAAATATAATCATTGTGCACTCCTTCGCTATATAAACTATAAGTGTGCCGAGTTTCATGCTTCTCCGTCAGCGTAATTTTCGTAAAAAAGGATCCAAAGTTTTTCCTTCACGTATTTATATATAGATATATATAGATAAAATGCTTGCTTGCTTGCTTTTACTGAGTGGCTGATAGACTCCATACAGGCGGAACTACTGACAAAAGAAACTAAAATTTGACATGTAGGCTCCTTGAGTAGTGTAGGGAAGGAATAAAAAGATTTCAAAATTTAGAAATTCTTATGAAAATAGAAAAAAGTTGGATAAAATTCAGCTTTTTCCTTCATTTTCTTTTTTTATAGTGACACGTGAAGGAAGTATTATGTACTAGATACTTATATATCGTTATATGGCCTAATTGCATAAAATCTTAAATAAATTGTAGTCTAAGTCCTCATACTCTAATGTATAAACTATATTACTTTAAAGATTCACCTTGATCCATTCAGTAGTTATTGCTTGAAAGAGTAACAAATATCTATCCAACCATCTTTATAAACTTTCACATTCATAATATTAGTAGAAGAAGAAGAAGAAGAAGAAGTCTTTTTACCCGATTGTCAGAGGAGGGTTATGTTTTTCGCGCGTATCATGTTTGTTTGTAATATTCTTTATTACCTCATATCTTACAAACCCCTGGACCGAATTATATAATTAAAGTGACGTTAGATAGGTATTGATACTGCAAATGTTCTTAGATATGTGACGTCATTCTTAATTCAATATGGCGCCCTCTAGAGGCAATTACGTTATAAATAAAAACAAAAAAATCATTGATGAGTACTGTGTGGGGTAGCAAATTAAGGGACTTAATTGGCACATTTCAATTATATAACAAATAACTAGCTTTTATTGCATACTTTATTTGTATTTGCTTCCTATATTTGAAGAATTGGTTCAGTCGGGTTAATTGTTCTTTGTAATTATGTGTGTCATTTCAGGAAGTCTTTTAATTTCCTAAGTATTTAGTTAAATAAGCAGCTTTACTCTTTATCTCGCATAGCAGAGTAACTAGAGAGAACCTAGTGTCAAGACACTCCGCTCTCTATCCTTCCGCACGAATAGGAGACATTGCATGTTCATTAGCGGGATTGAACGTTTGAACGAACGAAACGGGCGCAAAGTGGCCTTTTTTTATATTCAAATTTCATAATTATTTTAAAAAAGTATGTATTTCCTGCCAAAAATTACAAAAGTCACAAAAAATGTAAAATATTTGTCCTACATATTGATAAAACTCGTTTTTTAATTCCCTTATTTTGTCCAGTTAGTTTGGATACTTTCACATACAAATAATGACTACTAGATTGTTAAGCCTTTTTTGTTTTTTAAGCTTTTGCTATTGTAACTATTAGAAAGATGAAATTTGTATTAAAAGCTATCATGGCGCAGTGGAATAATGTCTGACTATAAACGCGACAGGTTGTGGGTTCGATTCCCACTCCAGGAAATGTAGTGTTTTCATTTTTGGGTTTGGTAACAAGGCAAAGCGCGGCGTTTAGTTCCGCCACTCAGCACGCAATGCCTTAATTCGTCGGAAAGTGGGGAACGAAATTCTTGAAGTTGAATGATGGAATTAAATTTATATTAAGAGCTATAATGTGACTATAAACGCGATTGGCTGTGGGTTTGAATACCGCTCGGTGGAATGATTATTTTAAAACTATTTTTATATCTCTATTCTGGTAACACAAATCGAGGCCATAAGTTCTACCACTTAACACGCAATGTCTAAATATTGAACAGAAAGTGGAGAACGAAGTGCCTTAACACTATACCTAACCACTTGCTACCCAAAAAATATATGTATTATTTTAACGCCTGTCGTGGCGCAGAGGCACAAGCTTACGACTGTAAACGCGACAGGTTGTGGGTTTGATTCCCACTCCAGGAAATGGCACATAGGCAAAGCGCGGCGTTGAGTTCCGCCACTCAGCACACAATGCCTCAATTCGGCGGAAAATGGGAACGGAGTGTCTTAACACTAGGTTCCCTCTGCCTACCCTGCTATATGCGGGATACAGCGTGAAGCTATGTATGTATCTATTATTTAAAAAAAAAAAGAAAAAATACTATCAAAATAACTAAACTTTTATAACTGTAGTAAAAAAAGAAACACCTAACATCTGTGTCAGGTCTATAATGAAATTCCATACATTGCTATTCTATAAGAAGCTTCTCGAAATTAATACTTTGTTAAAAGTTTTTGATGTGTTCAAACTTGTTTTTGCAAAGGCTATTGACAGGGCAATGATCTTTATATTATGTTTACTCGACCCTGTTTGTACTTGGCAGAAATAGGTACAGTAATACTGGATTATTTCGTTTATTTTTTTTCTATATTAAAGTTGTATTTATTTACACGACTGGCGTAAATATATAATATTATATATTTATATATTTATGCCTGTCGTGGCGCAGATGCACAAGCGTGCGACTGTAAACGCGACTGAGAACCTAGTGTTAAGACACTCCGTTCTCTTTCAACAATTCTATTTCCCACTTTCCGCCTTTTTGCCTTTTTCCCAAACCCAAGAAATGATAATACTAAACTTCTACATTTCCTGGAATGGGAATCAAACCCACAACCTGTCGCGTTTACAGTCGCAACCTTGTGCCTCTGCGTCACCACAGGCGTTAATTTTCTACAAGCATTATCTCAATTTCTGTGAGTGTCTTGACACTAAGTTCTCTCTAATTACCGTTCTATATAAGAAATGAAAACTGACATGTCATGACAGTTGACAGCTCCTTAAGAAGTGGACGGGGGCACCATTAGCAAATTTTCAAAAAAAATTAAGAAAATAGGAAAAATATGAGATTAGTTTTTATAATCCATGCCAAGTAGTTGCGTGATATATCTAATTTAATACATTTAATATGGTAATTTACTCAATAAATAGCTAGAACGCTTAGAAAAAGCACCGTTGCTTGATGTGACGAAACGAAATTTTCCGGTCCCGTTAATCAAAGTACGAGTCGAGCTCAGTTTCCTGACACTCTATATGGGTAGAATTTATTATCACAACACTATGGAAAAAAATATTAATATATAGAAATACTAGTTTTATCCCATGACTTCGCTTGCGAGGATTATAAAACATAACTTCTCTTAGTGCTCCTCTACACTCCCGAAGGAACCACGATGCCAAATTTCAGCTTTCTATGACCGGTAGTTTCGCCTGTACGTTGTCTGTCAGTCACTAAGTAACATAAGCTTTATATATATAGATTGAAGATATACAAAAAACATAATAATATGGCAATAACGCCTGTCGTGGCGCACAGGCACAAGCGTGCGACTGTAAACGCAATAGGTTGTGTGTTCGATTCCCACATCAGGAAATGTAAAATTTAGTATTTTCATTTCTTGGGTTTGGTAACCAGGCAAAGTGCGGCGTTGAGTTCCGCCACTCAATACGCAATGCCTCAATCTGGCGGAAAGTGGGGAATGGATTTGTTGAAAGAGAACGGAGTGTCTTAACACCCTCTGCCTACCCTGCTATATGCGGGATACAGCGTGAAGTAAAAAAATAAAATAATAATAATAATATGGACTTATCATATTTCTTTTCAGAGCTAGTATGCGGCAAGATAAAACTGGAAAAGACACCAGTTATGCGTCCCTCGGAGGACGGCACCGGTTTTTACTTCTCGATGTTTTCCCACGTAAGTTAACACAATGCAATACACACACTATAACACAATGCAATATACATTGAGTGTTTTAGCTATGTATAATTTTTATATTATTTATGCCTTCGTGATGCTGTGAGGCAGCCTAAGAACAGGCTGTCTTACTGTAAATGGTTGATTGTAGGTTCGATTCTCACTTCGAGAAATAATTATATTTAAATTATTTTTATTTATCCGCTCTGGCACGAAAAGAATTCCACTTGGCCCGTAATATTTCATGTTGGGTGGAAAGTAGAGAACAGAATATCTTTACACTTTTTGTTATTTTTAACTATCCCGTTGTGCGAGATAAAAATCATAAAGATATTTTTTTATACTACAACTAGCAACCGCACTCATTTTTCATTTCAAAACTTTTTTATTAATATAAATATAAGTTACAATACAAATGTTTACACGATAGGTATTGTTAAGATCTAACGTGACAAATTTTACTTATTCAGGCTAGTTTCGCCTATATAGGCTAATAGGATACAGTTTAACAAATATCTTATCACAACTTATCATAAAAATAAATTACATGGTGTAAAACAGAAAATAAAATATATAATACAATACTTTTTGTAAGTAAATATTGTTAATTGCTTGGGGTGGTAAGAAAAAATATGCACCCAGATTGATTAGCTACCGCACTAAATTTTATACGCCTGTCGTGACGCAGAGGCACAAGCGTGCAACTGAAAACGCGACAGGTTGTGGGTTCGATTCCCACTCCAGGAAATGTAAAATTTAGTGTTTTCATTTCTTGGGTTTGGTAACAAGGCAAAGGCAAAGGCGGAAAGTGGGGAAATTAAATTTCTTAACACTACATTCTCTGGTTCCTTCTGCCTACCCCGCTATATGCGGGATACAGCGTGAAGTTAAAAAAACCCTTTCAGCATTTTTTGCATGAAATACTAACAAACATTCATCCTCACTTTCATATTTATAATACAATTAGGATTTTGACCTATTTCCAGCTCAATCTAACAGAATCGGGACCATACGAAGTCAATAGAGGTGTAGACGATGTATCGAAGCTAGGTGATATAGTCACATACAAAGGGAGCTCCAACAACAAACAATGGGGTAACGAGTACTGTGGGAAAATAAATGGCTCCGACAGTACTATATTTCCACCGTTCCATGGAAATCCTCCGAATAAAATTTATATATTCGAGCCTGAGGTATGCAGGTATGTGATGAATGTTTTAAATAAATATATTAATACGGTAGAAATAGAATTAAAAAGCAGGCTAGAGAAAGAGAATCTAGTGACGTAATATTGTGTTCTCTACGTTTTGCCCATTCATAACTCGATTGCATCGAGTCCGCAATTCTTTTATGGGACAATGTATATACTTTTACAATAGGATCCCAGAAAACGTCCGAGAACTTTCCATTTTACAATTTAAAAAATTGTGAAAAGACGTTTGTGTGTTAAAGGTTGTTACCTAATTAGTGATTTTATAAATGATAACACACCTTGGGAATGAAATGCTCGCTCCAGTCTGTTTCAAAGGTATCATTGCCATTAATAAAGAATTGTAAACCATTGACGAATAAAAAAGAAATGTCCCGCTGAGTTTCTTGCGCCGGTTCTTCTCAGGTCTGAGGCATTAAATTTAGTGAACCGGTGGTAAATTATTTGACGATCAAAAAATGAAGCATGTAACTTCTTATTTTGAATAAAATTATTTGACTTTGACTTTGACCAAAGAAATTCCGTGCTAATTAGCGGAACTCAACGCCGCACTTTGTACTATTAAAATGTCCTTTAAAATGCACATTAACATAGCTAAGATCGACAAGTAGTTTTCGAGTTATTCGTAATTACATACATTTTATTTAAAGTCAATTTTGCTTTATTGTTAAAATTTTAATTATTTTTCATAATAAAAATTTAATTATAAAAGCAATTTTTGGTTTACATGTCATTAACACGATACTATAATAAACTTTGCAACTGAATTTCGTTCAACCATTTTCGATGAACATATTTTTTATAAAGTAATTATAATAAAATTTCGATACAATTATGTTTATATACTTAATTAATTATTGCTTCCAATAATAAACCGCAAATTAATATATTTTATTTATTTGGCCATCGTGGCGCAGTGGAAGAGCGTGTAACTGTAAACGAGATTGGTTGTGTGTTCGATTCTCATTCAGGGGAATGTTTATATTTAATTTGTTTTCATTTCTTCGCTCTTGTAAGACAAAGCGCGGTGACAATGGTAGGCAGAGGGAACCTAGTGTTGATACACTCCGTTGCCCACTTTCTGCCGAATTGAGGCATTGCGTGGTGAGTGGCGGAACTCAACGCCGCGCTTGTTACCAAACCCAGGAAATGAAAAATTCCATTTCCTGGAGTAGAAATTGAACCCACAACCTGTCGCGTTTACAGTTGCACGCTTGTGCCTCTGCGCCACGACAGGTGTTACTTTTTATTATGTTATAGCAAACAATGACGTAGTGTATGCACTTCGTTTTTCAAAATTCATTTCGTGTCAAGTACCGCAACTTAACTCCCCGTTTTATCTTGCCAGACCGAGTGACTAAAAAAATCTTAATTTGGTTAAACTTTTGAAAGCACTTTTAAATCGTAAATTGAACATAAAGTACAGGCTTGGAAGGTAATACATACTATTGAGAAGAGCTGAAAGAAATTCAAGTTGCTCTTTTCAAACACAAAAGTTACAATTTTATTGTTTTAATTATAATTTTTGTAACAATTATATTTGAACAATTATCTCGAATTAGACCAAAACGCGGAGAACGAAATGTCTTGACTCTATATCTTCTCTGAGTATCCTATTTTACGGGAAAATCTATTAAGCTGCCAAAAATAAGTTATTTATATGATTAATTCAACTGTTCACAGATCGCTTTATGTAACTTCAAGAGGTGAACGAGACATTTTCAACATCTCTACGTATTACTACGAAATAGATGAATCTCTCTTTGCATCAAAGAACGCTAATCCAAATAACAAGTGTTTTTGTAAGAAGTAAGTAAAATTATATTATTTTAAACTTATCTTGCCTATCTGTATATAATATTTATATGTAAATACAAAATTTTGGACCCAGTGCCTTGATTCTAGGTTCTCTCTAGTTACCTTGCTATCTGTAGTAATAATATAAAGCTGAAGAGTTTGTTTGAACGCGCTAATCTCAGGAACTACTGAACTGATTTGAAAAATTCTTATACTGTAAAAAAGTCCATCAAAGAAGGCTATAGGCTATATAACATCACGCTAACATGAATAGATTTTTTTTTTTTAACTTCACGCTGTATCCCACATATAGTAGGGTAGGCAGAAGGAACCTGAGAACCCAGTGTTAAGACACTCCGTTCTCTTACAACAAATCCGTTCCCCACTTTCCGCCAAATTGAGGCATTGCGTGTTGAGTGGCGGAACTCAACGCCGCGCTTTACCTTGTCACCAAACCCAGGAAATGAAAATACTAACATTACCTGGAGTGGGAATCTAACCCACAACCTGTCGTGTTTACAGTCGCACGCTTGTGCCTCTGCGCCACGACAGGCGTTATGAATAGATTAAAATCATATTAAGGTTTTAATCCACAGAGCAGAGCCGCCCGCCGCGGGCAGAGCCGCGGGCGATTGCTAGTGAATAAAGCGTGAAGCGTAACCAAATCCCAAGCGAAGATCAATCCCAAAACCAATCGCACTTACAACTAGACACTGTCCCACTTCAATACCACCTTATTAAAAAAAAAATATATATTATCTTTAGAAACTGGAGTGGCAACCACGATGGCTGCCTTCTCATGGGCGTATTCAACTTGAGTCCTTGTAAAGGAGCGCCCGCTATCGTCTCTCTACCGCACTTCTACCTCGGATCGGATGAACTACTGGAATATATCGAGGAAGGTATTAAACCTGACCCGGAAAAGCATAATAGCTATGTTTATCTTGAGACTGTAAGTATTCGTGTTTCTTTAATATATTTTCATGATTTTTTGGTTTTTAAGTTAAGGGTTACATGAAAGAATATTAAGTTGAAATAAATTTTGAACTATCTTTCTAGTCTTTAGAAACAAACATACATACATACATAGCTTCTCGCTGTATCCCGCATATAGCAGGGTAGGCAGAGGGAACTTAGTGTTAAGACACTCCGTTCCCCACTTTCCATCTTTAGAAACGCTTCTCTTATAGTTAGTTGTACCAATGTAATGATATTATATATAGCGTAATTGAATCGATGAGTGCAGAAACAATGTAAGTCCGGATTTTCAAAATTTTGCATGAGGGAGAAAAAAATGTATAACTTTCCTTTCTAAACTAGTTTAAATCTATTACGAATTTTTGCATTTTTTATGACTTACATTGTTTCTGCACTCACCGATTCAATTAGACTAGACTCATTATATAGATTTTTTAGGCAGCCTTACGTCGTACAGCAGGATAGATAGAAAGAATCAATATCTAGTGTCAAAACACTCCGTTCTGCACTTTTCACCTGAATTCAAGACAATGCATGTTGATTGGCGAAACTCAACGCCGCTATTCATAAAGACGCACTGCACTGGAATACGCCCTATTTTAATTTATATATTATTTACAGGAAACAAGCGCTGTAATAAAAGGTATACAGCGATTACAATTTAACATAGAGCTACGTAAAATGAAGGATGTCCCTCAGTTAGAGAATGTAGAAACTGGACTATTTCCTTTTATTTGGATTGAAGAGGTAGAACTTTATGAATTATTATTAAATATTATATGTGTGATTTATGTTTTTGCTTATAATTTAAAAACTTAATCTATTGTAAAGAAAAAGAATCTTCATTATATTTAGAATGACGTATAAAAATTTGAACGCAGTGGGAATCGAACCTGCGCCTCTTGGAAACCGTCCAAACGCCCTGACCACTAAGCCATGTGTTCTACATCCGGCTGCTTCGAAATTCTTATATGCTTGTTACAACTTATTTATGTTGTTAGCATCTATATAGAGATTTTTACAAATTTCTGGCACCCAAAGATTATTTCCTAAGTGTGTGATTAACACTTTAAAAAACTTCAAAAATCTTTATTATCTTTTTTCAATTTCCACAAAGTAAAAAATATTTTTTTCTCTCTTTTTTTGATTGTTCTAAGTGTATGATGTACTTTAATATTGTAGCTTATTTTATATAGACACTTTTTTTTTATTTTTATTATTTATTCATCTTCGCTAATTATCTGGAAGAGATCTCTCCTATATATATAAATCAAGCTTTAATTCAATTATTTTTTTATAAATATTTTTTTTATAAAGGAAAAGGAAATGTTCTAAAACGAGACATTGCAAATTAAAGGGTGGAACTCAACGCCGCGTTCTGTCTTACCAGAGTAAATAAAACAAAATTAATTAAACATAATCATTACCCATGTGGAAATCGAACCCGTAACCAAATCCGCTTACAGATGCTGCCTCACTGCGTCATGATAGCTTTGTTCTCTAATTTATACCATTCTTTATTGACATATGATTATAATATTTTTTCATTTCTAGGGTGCAGAAATAACAAAAGAACTGCGAGAAGAAATAGAACAGGGTAGATCTTTGCTGGCATCAGTAGAAATAGTGAGATGGGCAATATTAGGTTTAGCCATAGTACTATGGGTCACAAGCCTCCTTTGCTTACGTAGCGCGCTCGGTGCGTGGCCGAGTTCGAGGAACAGTGTCAGCTTTATACTACGACCGGGAACCACTTTGAGTAATAAAGGGCATTGAGTGTTGAGTGTGTGTTTTATTTAATGTTTTAGTTTTATTTAAAAACTAGGTTTATTAAAAAAAACCCGTAGTAACAAGGTCAAGAAGAATTTACCCATCTTTTGCATAAATTTCGAAGCTTTAATTGGTGGAACTTAAAATTGCGTTTCGTCTTATGATGTAAATAATGTAAGTAAGATCATACTTCCTAGTTCTAAATCGAACACATATTGGAAAAACGGAAAGTTTTAACACTAGATAATTCTAGGCTTAGCTATAGTACTATGGGTGACAAGTCTCCTCTGCTTACGTAGCGTGGAACAGTGCCAGCCTTATACTACGACCAGGAACCACTTTGAGTAATAAAGGGCATTGAGTGTTGAGGGTTTGAGGGAACTAGGTGTATTCTTTAAAAAAATAGCAGCAACAGCAAAGTCAAGGAGAATCTAGTGTCAAGACATTCCGTTCTACGCTTTCCTCTTAGAATTGAGACATTGCGTCTTGAGTGGCGGAAGTCAACGCCGCACTAGAAAGGTAAGATAATTACCGGAGCTAAGCGGGGAAATTAAAATAATCAATATATTCCCACGAGTGGAAGTCGAACTTACAACCCATCGCGTTTACATCACTATTGTTTATCAGACACTGTACCACCTTGCAACGATGGGCTATAGAAATTTATTTCACCAAAGTTCTTATATAAAAATGATTAAGGAAATCCTTCGAGAATATTCTCTTTGGGAATGTAAACAAAAGTTCGTGATCGCCTCTCAAGATTCAAGGGTCGTTATAGGTATTGACTGAAGTAAATAGAATTTATGATGTAACTTAGACCGCTATAAATTATGTTTTATTTCCGTCTGCTTTGTTAGACGGAATACATAATTGTTTCTAATTTCTTTTTACGCTTTATCTTGCAAAGCAGAGTAGATAGATAGAACTTAGCAGTGGCGAGGCGTCCATACAACGCGATTCCCATCGGCTTGCCTAAATTTTCAAAAATGTAGAGCTCGAAAAAACAGAATCAAACATGGTGTGAAAGCTAAAAAAAAAGGTCGCCAGGAAAATATTATTTATAAAATTGCAAAAACACAAGCTTTGAAATTTTGTAGACCAAAAAAAAGGTCATCGCCAAAATGATATAGTGTAATTACGAAATACCTTGACATCCTATACCGATTTCCAATATATTGGCTTCCCAAAATATGTATACCGGCTTCGCTAAATATACATCGGCTTCCTTTAATTTACCGGCTTCCCTAACTTAAATTTTCACCCTTTGCCACTGGAACCTAGTATCAGGACACTCCGTTCTTCTTTTTCCACCCTGTTACGAAACGTTGAATGTTAAAAAACAAAACTGAACGTCGCTCTTTCTCTTACCAAAATGGAGAAATGAATGTAACGGTAATATAATCATTTCCCCGAGTTGGAATCGAATTCAAAACCGTTGACGTTTACAGTCTGACACTACTGGCTCTAGAAACTTAGTTCATCGAAATTGTTAGGGATAGGATGTAAAATTTATTGAGAAAATCCTTAAAGAATACTCTTTTTTGTAAATAAAAACCAAAGTTCGTGATCGCTGATGTAACTTAAACCGCTATAAATAAGTTTCATTTCCATCCTTTTAGTTACACGAAAGGGCTAAGTTTTACTGTTTCCGTATAGCAAGGTAGACAGAAAAAACCCAGTGTAAAGACACTCCGTTCTTCTTTCCACACAATTTCGAGACATTGCATGTTGAGTGGTAGAATTCAGCGGCACTCTTTGTCTTTTAAATTATTATAGAATTGAAACTGTAGTAATTTTAAACAACTTCTAAAGAGAAGTAAGAAAAATAAGTAAAGACGTAAGTTCGTACTAATAATAAATCAGTAACGCCTGTCATCAACACAATGGTAACAAGGCAAAGCGCGGCGTTGAGTTCCACCACTCAGCACGCAAAGCCTCAATTCGGCGGAAAGTGGGGAACGGAATTGTTGTAAGAGTGTAGTACGGAGTGTCTTAACACTAGGTTCTCAGGTTCCCTCTACCTACCCTGCTATATGCGGGATACGGCGTGAAGTTAAAAAACTCCACACTTTCTCCACATACACAATTGTACACAGTTTTTTATAAAAAGGAATCCAAAATTTTTCCTTCACGAATTAGTATAACAATATCTTCGGATTATTATCATAAGTATCACATAATCCCAAATAATAGTCAAGACTATGTCAAGGTCATATCATATCTGTAATTTTCATAGTATAGTTTAAACGCTTAGACGCGTTTCAAGTTGCCCTTGATTCGAGTCCCATATGTTCAAATTTTAAACCTTTTTTGAAAACATTTTCTTGTTATTTCGTGTGAATAGCATATTAAAAATATTGAAGATACTGTCTACGTTCGGATCCATCACCCAACACATAATATCTCTAAATAATTAAAATATAACTTGCAATGTTTTTTGCAATTCCTATAAACAACAAAAAGGTATGTTAACTTAAAAGAGCAATGGGTGTATATAGAATGATTCATTCTTTATCTTATATAGCCGAGAATCTCAAAAAAACCTAGTGTCAAGACACTCATTTCTCCTCTTTCCGTATATAATTATAGATAGTATACTCTGCTCAAAACCACTTTTATTAGCTTCACGCCCCTATCCCACGCATAGCAGGGTAGGCAGAGGGAACCAGAGAACCTAGTGTTAAGACACTCCGATCCCACTTTTGCCGAATTAAGACATTGCGTGCTTAATTCGGCAAGTACCGGAACTCAACGCCGCGGCTTACCTTGTTACCAGAGCGAAGAAATGAAAATACTAAATTTTATTTAAAATTTTCATTTCCTGGAGTGGGGAATCGCACCCACAACCTGTCGCGTTTACAGACGCACTTTTGTACCTCTGCGCCACGACAGGCCACTATTGAGTTTAAAATAGAAGATATCTTTAAGGATTTTATCCGACATCCACATATTTGACAAAATCTGTTATCTCTCTTATCATTGTAATACATTATGTAGTCAAGATAACAATTCTCCTTCCTACAGTTCGATATATAAAGTAGTATTAACTAATCCATAAAAATAAATCTATCGATTTTTATTTTATTTTTCAGTTATATGCTTCATCAGGCATAGCATCGTAGTCAGAGAGCCTAGTACCAAGACACTCTGTTCTCTGCTTTCCATTGGAATTCAAGACATTGTGTAATAAGTGGCGGATCACAACGCCGCGTTTTGTCGTACCAAAAGAATAAAAATAACCTAAATTCCCCTAGAGGGAACTAAACCACAACCAATCGCATTTACATTCAGATACTGTCCCAAAGGAGGTTTATTGAAAAAGCGAAAACGGTAAAAACGAGATTTTAGGCTTTATAATCCTTTCAAAACGAAGTTGCGTGATACTGCTAGTATAATATTATTTATATTATACAAGCAGTATCACAATTGTGCTAGAGAAGAAACTCCTTAGCGCATCATGGATTCACCGTGCGGGTGCCCATCGAGTTGCAGAGAGAGGAGTTTGGAGAGTGCCTGGACTTACGACTCAACGTGTAGGCTTAAGGGGCCAATCTGTAAATATCTATTATACTAGTAATATTGTATAATTATATAGTTTCTTGAATTTCACTTATCTTTTACATCTACTAGGGTCAAAAAGACAAAAACAATTGAATATTAAGACAGTTCGTGTCAAAAAAATGAACTTTATTGTAGCTTAAATAGGTTTTTAACAGCTTCTCACTTTTGTCCGTAGAAGCATAGTAAGAGGAAGTAATGTTTAGACACTCCGTTTTCCACTTTCCTCCTGAAATTGAGACGTTGCTGAGTGGCAGCACACATCGCCACGTTTTGTCGTATTAGAACCGGGAAATAAAAATAATTTACATATAATTATTCCTCGAGTGGGTATCGAACCCATAATCACTAGTTATTACAGTCCTATGCTGTCCCACTGCGCCACAATGGCCTATAAATACAAATAACATACTTAATGGGTAAATGAACTGACCTCGTTCGCGTACATTTTTACAAAAGCCTATTTCGTAATGTATGACAAGTACTATTTGGGTGGCCTCCAAATTTTATTATAATATAAAATTTGTAGGTATATATATCTGTCTGTCTTTCTTATTTCTTTTAGCTTGACGTTGTATCTCTGTTAGTCTAGTGTTAATACACTCCGTTCTCTTAATTTCCGTTCCCCACTTTACGGCGAATTCAATGTGTGCTGAGTGGCGGAACTCAACGCCGCGCTTTGTATTTATTTGTATTTAATTTATAATTATTTTATATTTTTTTAGTTATTTATATGTGCCAGGTTAGTAGCGGATATCGAGTTTTTGACATTCGCAGATACCGATACGGATGCGGATCTTTAACCTTTATTAAGACAAATAAAATATCTTCTATATCGTAAATAGGCCATTGTAGTCGCCACTAGAAAGACAAAACACGGTGTTTAGTTCCACCACTTAGCAAGAATTCAAGCAGATTGAACGGAGTGTTTTAACACTAGGCTCTCCCGGACTACCCCGCTATGCGGGTAATAGCGTGAAGTTGAAAACGAAATTATCTGTACATTTTTGTTTTTTTTTTTAATAGTACTTGCTGTGAGCTCTTTGATTTTCGCGATTATTACACATATTAAATGAAATTATTTATTTTAACCGGATTAATCGCGTTTATTTTATTATTCGAAAATACATATACAATATAGTTTGATGTAATAATTGTATCAAATGACAGACGAATGCCATCTCAGTCTACCTGTGACCATGGACTATACTGTAAAGTGTTCGAAACGTCGGGTTTCAAAAAATGTATTCTCGAATATTAAAATATTCCCGATTAATCCGGTTAAAATAGTTGAATTTAATAATTACTTGTTATGTTTTCTTGTTGTATTTTTCTTTATTGTTATTACTATTATTCCACTCAACACGCAATGCCTCAATTTGGCGGAAAGTGGGGAAAGGAAAAGTTGAAAGAGAATGGAGTATCTTAACACTAGGTTCTCAGGTTCCCTCTGCCTACCCCGCTATATGCGGGATACAGCGTGAAGTTAAAAAAAAATTAAGAAAAAAAAATCTATTATTGTTACTTTGGAAGCAGTGTGTGTTGCGAGATAAAGTTTTTACTTGCTTAAATATACCTTTACACGGGAATCGTATTGAGCTTTTACTTTCGGACGGATTTTTTATATGTATAAGATATTACAATAATTAACAAAATCATCCATCCAAAAGAACAATCAAAAAAAAAAATATAAAAATCAAGCAAAGTCAGACATTGTACGACTATATCATAAAACGCGATTATTGGGAAATAAAATTTGTTATTATAGAAATAAGGTTTATTTTACATTTTTTTTGCTAACTTACCATAAATTTTGGCACTATATGCAGACTTAATAAAGAGTGACGTCATTACAATACGATATCGGATTATGTAATGCATGAGACGTAGTCTAGACATTAGGATATTCATACTAATGAAAGAAAATCATATGAATTGAAGGTTTTTCTAAAATTATTTTTGCACGTGTTATTAGATCGTTCTTGGTATTTATGTCACTCAGCACGTAATGCCTCCTTTTTGGCGAAAAGTGGGGAACGGAAATGTTAAAAGGAGAACGGAGTGTCGTAACACTATATCGTGGATTTTATGTCAATATATATGTTGATCCCACTCCAGGAAATGTAAAATTTAGTATTTATATTTTTTGGGTTTGGTAACATGGTAAAGCGCGGCGTTGAGCTCAAGTCGCCGAAAAATGGGGAACGGAATTGTTGAAAGAGAATGGAGTGTCTTAACACTAGGTTCTCTGGTTCCCTCTGCCTACCATGCTATATACGGGATATAGCAAGAAGTTAAAAAAAAATATACATATTTGTTCGCGGTAGAGGTAGGTGCGAAAGGTATAACAGCGAAATCTATCTATAATCTACTAAAAGATCTGTAGAATTATTATCATTTCTATCATATATTTCGGAGGCGGTACTAGAAGGATCTTTTCAAATTAGGTACAGAGAGAGGAAATGAACGTTAATGTTATTATTTTAAAGGGGCCTCTTAAATCTACACTTTTTTGAAACTGCCTTTTTTCTTAAATTGATAACTGCAAGAGCTTAACACGTTGACCGCCAATAAGATTTTCGTAAAATGTCTAAAAAATGTTTGAACGATTTTAGGTTTAATTTACGATAATGAGTAGGAAAATATTTATTTTACTTATATTGAGATATTTTTTGAGGTGGCTTATTGTGTTTTTTGATGTGTCAGTCACCGGTGGTCGACGCGGCGCAATGGTTAAATATTACAGAACGCCGCGTCGCCCACCGGTGGGTGACACGGCGGTCGACGTGTTAAAATTGTGTTTAGGCAACTACGTGATGTAAAACTTACAGCATTGACATTTAATCGTGAATCACGTTTTATCATTTTACAGTGACGATACGGAAGACTGCTTACGATAATTTTTTGTACTATTTACTTATTATTATTTTTTTTTTTTATTATGGATAAAGGATGGCAAACGAGCAGAAGGACCACCTGATAGTAAGTGGTTACCTTCGCCCATGAACCTCTACAACACCAGAGATGTTGTATGCGTTGCCAACCTAGAGGATATAGATGGAAGGGGAGGACAATGTAGTACTCCGCTATCGGAACCACCACATTTTGGGGAAAGGATAGGTGGGAGAGGGGAAAACCTGGCTTACATGCCATCGAACCGGAACACATCATAAGATATTTGGCGGTTCGTCTTTGACATGATAGTGGTCGCGAGCCAGACGGAGGACGAACCTCCTACCACCAAACAAAATAATCTAGTTATATTTATTTCTTTATCTTGACGCAATGAATTATTTATTTATTTGTCATTTATCACATACTATTTAATATAATTATTAAGATATATTATAGATAAAAAAAATCAATTTAAAATTAAATGCGCTAAAATGTAACATTATTACGGATAGCTCAAAAACTACTTTTTAAATAACTAAATTTAAATGAGACGCTCTATCATACAAACAAAACCATATTAAACTTTAGTAAGTCTGTTCTCTCAAAAATTATATAAATAGGTAATTATATCTCAGTTTGAGGCTTTAGTCAATTAACATAAGATATTGTAATAAAGTTGGTGGTAGGAGGTTCGTGTTTGGTGGTAGGAGGTTCATGTTTGGTGGTAGGAGGTTCGTCCTCCGTCTGGCTCGCGACCACTATCATGTCAAAGACGAACCGCCAAATATCTTATGATGTGTTCCGGTTCGATGGCATGTAAGCCAGGTTTTCCTCTTTCCCACCTATCCTTTCCCCAAAATCTGGTAGTTCCGATAGCGGACTACTACATTGTCCTCCCCTTCTATCTGTGTCGTCTAGGTTGGCAACGCATCTAGAACATCTCTGGTGTTGTAGATGGTCATGGGCAAAGACAGCCACTTACCATCAGGTGGTCCTTTTGCTCGTTTGCCATCCGTTATCCATTAAAAAAAAAAAAAAAAATAAAAAGTGGGGAACGGAGTGTCTTAACACTAGGTTCCTTGTTCCTACCCTACTCTATGCGGGATACAGCGTGAAGCCATGTTTAAAGATAACGAAATCACAAAAAAATGTTTTAAATTAATAGTTTTAATTAAATTTGTTAAATATATATTTTAGCTTTTTTTTAGTCTTTAACAATCATTGCATTCTTTTCAACCGACTTAAAAAAAAAGGTTCTCTCTCAATTCGGCTGTATTTTTCTGTATGTTACCGCGTATCTTTCTACTGGGTTAACCAATTTTAATGATTTTTTTTTTATATGATAGATATTACTTCTGGTGGTACTATCGAAATTAAGTAAAGAACTGACAAATAGTTTGTGAGTTATTCGTAACAATTTTCCTTATTAGTGCGTTTTATATTAAATCGATTTTCTTCTACTGTTAAAATATATTTTATACAACAGAACATAAAATATTTAGTTGGGTTAATTAAAAAAAAAACGCCTGTCGCAGAGGCACGAGCGTGCGACTGTAATAGCGACAGGTTGTGGGTTCGATTCTCACTCCAGGAAATGTAAAATTTAGTAATTTCATTTCTTGGGTTTGGTAACACGGCAAAGCGCGGCGCTGAGTTCCGCCACTCGACACGCAATGCCTCAATTCGGCGGAAAGTGGGGAACGGAATTGTTGAAAGAGAATGGAGTGTCTTAACACTATGTTCTCTGGTTCCCTCTGCCTACCCTGCTATATGCGGGATACAACATCAAGTTAAAAAACATTATTAAAGAAACACCATTTATATATAAACATATTTATTATAATATTTTAATCAGAATCTGCATCAGAATACGTCCCGCGTCCGCTAGATTGGTCATCTGCGATGTTAGCGGGGTTCACGGCGCTTACCGCCGCGATACATCTCACTGTGTACTTATTGAAGTCACATCTGAAATGTTACAGCTACTTAGTATAGGAAAATGATAAAAATAATAAAATAGCTCGTAGATAAAGCTGTCGTGGCCCAGGCACAAGCGTGCGACTGTAAACGCGACAGGTTGTTGGTTCGATTCCCACTCCAGGAAATGGAATTTTTCATTTCTTGGGTTTGTAACAAGGCAAAGCGCGGCGTTGAGTTCCGGCATTCAGCAAGCAATGCCTCAATTCGGCGGTAAGTGGGGAACGGAGTGTCTTAACACTAGGTTCCCTCTGCATACACTGCTATAATATAAATGCGGGATACAGCGTGAAGCTGAAATGTATGTATGAATAAAAATATATTATTTTTGTGTTCAACCTATTTTTTTTATTATTTTTTAGCCCCTATTTGAGTCATCGTGTACAGAGTGTAACTCAACGCCGCGCTTTGTTATACCAGAGTGGGGTAATCAAAATAATTTAGATAACGAAATCGGAAACGAACCAACAACCACTCGCGCTTACAGTCAGACCCTGTCTTACTGCGCCACGATGGTCTCGAATTATAATAAAAAAAAACAAATAAATAATAAATAAAGATTAAAAAAGTATTTTACGTACAATTACATAAAATTAGACAATACAAACATAGCATAATATAAATTTCAACAGTATTTTAAAAGTACAGGTTCAAATCCGACTGAGTACTAAATTATCATACAAACTTTCAATAATTACTTATCAATTATTAAACATACATACATACAAAGCTTCACGCTGTATCCCGCATATAGCAGGGTAGGCAGAGGGAACCTAGTGTTAAGACACTCCGTTCCCCACATTCCGCTGAATAGAGGCTTTTGCGTGTTGAGTGGCGGAACTCAACGCCGCGCTTTGCCTTGTTACCCAACCCAGGAAATGAAAAATTCCATTTCCTGGAGTGGGAATCGAACCCACAACCTATCGCGTTTACAGTCGCACGCTTATGCCTCAGCGCCACGACAGGCGTTTATAAAAAAAGAGAAAAAGATCAAAATCAAAAAATCAAAATTAATCTATTTATGAAAAAAAGATATCAAAATTTACCAAATAAATATACAATAAAAAAATCACCGAAAATTTATGATAAACATAAATAGATAAAACTATAAAACCCGTACATTCTATATCACATCCGTTATCACATCTCGTGTTATCACACTTGACGTTATCACTGATAAGAGCATGTGACGGTTTACGTAATACACCTAGTATGTACTGAATAACTAAGATATTTAATTTTATATAAAAAAAAACGTACTTTGGCTGGTTGTGCGTTCGATTCCCACTCGCGGGAAAGATTATGTTTAAATTATTTTTTTCTCCGCTTTGTATTCCTTAAATAAATATATAAATATTATACAATATACCTCAATTCCGCGGAAAGTGGGGAACGGAGTGTCGTAACACCTTCCCTCTGCCTACCCTGCTATATGCGGGATACAGCGTGACGCTATGTATGTATGTAATTTTTTTCTTTTTCAGTTTCACCCATTAACCTTTTAGCAGGGTAGTCAAAGAGAACCTAGTGTTAAGACACTCCGTTGTTCACTATACATAGCGTGTTCAGTGGCGGAATTCAACGCCGCTTGCCAGACAAAGACGCAACAGAAGCAAAGACGAATGCGAAACGAAAATATTTTAATATAGTCCTTCCCTCGAGTGGAAATTGAATCGGGTTTACAGTCACACGCTGTGCCACTGCACCACAATAGTGATAATGGAATAATGATTTATAATTACAAATTTATTTATTTATTTAATTCTTTATTACACCAACCAATTCAGCGGTAAGTGGGGAACGGAGTGTCTTAACTCTATGTTCCTTCTGTCTACCCTGCTATATGCGGGATACAGCGTGAAGTATGTATTTAATACACCACCAAGACATGATAACAAACCACAAAAAGAAAAAAAAAGAAAAGAAGTGACTACAATATTGGTGTAAAGGCGGCCTTATCACCACATATGATCTCTTCCAGGCATTTTCTTTAAATAACTACATGTTATAAAATAACTATAGAATAAATATAGCATAAACTATTTGCATATAAATACATACATACAAAGCTTCACGCTGTATCCCGCATATAGCAGGGTAGGCAGAGGGAACCTAGTGTTAAGACACTCCGTTCCCCACTTTCCGCCGAATTGAGGCATTGCGTGCTGAGTAACGGAACTCAACGCTGCGCTTTGCCTTGTTACCAAACCCAGGAAATGAAAAATTCCATTTTCTGGAGTGAGAATCGAACCCACAACCTGTCGCGTTTACAGTCGCATGCTTATGCCTCTGCGCCATGACAGGCGTTTTTAAATAAATAATAATGTTATAATAATTTTTATAAATAATAATTGTAAAAATAAAAAGAAAAAAAAAAGTCTTTTTTTTTTCAATTAAATTTAAAAAAAAGCAAACACTCACATTTTACTCAACTGCGAGTACTTCACAGTGAGAACCTTCTCCAAAGCCAAGAGAGTGCTCTGCGGGAATTTATTCTTCACATTCACTATATTCTTCACCCATATGAGCAAATGTTCCAAATGCCTACTATCTTCTAGAAGACGGGCTATGGACTGGAGAAGACGGTGCGCATATTCTTCTTCAAGACTCGACACTGTTAATTGGACTGGAGAAAAATTAAGAATATTAAAGTTAACCGATTTTTAATAAAAAGAGGTTCTGCTTTTTACTGGGTGAACAAATGTTGATGATTCTTTTCTATATGTGGTAGCTAGTTTGGATGTGGTGGTTTTAATCTAGTTACGATTTGGTATAGTTTTGGAGTTATTCGTAATAATTTCACTTATTGTGTGTGTTGTATTTGAAGTCAGTTTTCTTTTTTTGTTAAAATCTTATTTATATTTGATTTCCATTTCCTGGAATGGGAATCGAACCCACAACCTGTCGCGTTTACAGTCGCACGCTTGTGCCTCTGCGCCACGACAGGCTCTACAACGTAAAATTAAGATAAAAATATAATAAACTCACTCTCCGCCGGTGGCACACTCTCTATACTCTGCTTTATGATATCATGCTCGTTCAATTGTAACGCGTGTAATAATGCTTGCCCCCATTCTTTATTACGTAGATATTTTTGTACTGTTAGCGGTGTAGACTCTAGTGATAGACGGAATGGCCTGTAAAATAAATGTAAGAGTATTACAAATTTATTTAAATGCATTTTATTTTTCAGCTTCACGCTGTATCCCGCATATAGCGGGGTAGGCAAAGAGAACCAGAGAACCTAGTGTTAAGAAATTCCATTCTCTTTCAACAATTCCGTTCCCCACTTTCCGCCGAATTGAGGCATTGCATGCTAAGTGGTGGAACTCAACGCCGCGCTTTGCCTTGTTACCAGAGCGAGGAAATGAAAATACTAAATATTATTTAATACGACAGGCCTCTAAAAATATTTTAAAAAATATTAAAATATATATAGAGGGATTCGAACCGGCACCTCTTGGAAATGAAACGTTCTAAACCAACCTAACCAATAACTTTATGCGGTCCGCCAAAATTTTATGTATATTATAGAAAATATTAAATTCTACATTTCTTTTTATGTTTCGTATTTGTCGTCTAATATTTAAAATATGAATACAATTTATTTAAATTTAAGCTATGCTTATTAAATTTTAAAATTCCTCATCCCAGTTACTCATCCCTGCTCTTTTTTTTTTTATTGATAACGGACGGCAAACGAGCAGAAGGACCACCTGATGGTAAGTGGTTACCTTCGCCCATAGACATCTACAACACCAGAGATGTTGTAGATGCGTTGCCAACCTAGAGGATACTGATGGAAGGGGGGACAATGTAGTAGTCCACTATCAGAACCACCACATTTTGGGGAAAGGATGGGTGGGAAAGGGAAAATCTGGCTTACATGCCATCGAACCGGAACACATCATTAGATATTTGGCGGTTCGTCTTTGACATGATAGTGGTCGCGAGCCAGTCGGAGGAGAACCTCCTACCACCTAACAAAAATCTAAATTATATGCTACAATTTATTAGTGTTGCTAGTTTCAAAACCTCTTAACCTCTAAAAATATTCAATAAAATGAAAAAAAGTGTATGTCAAACACATGGTAAGATAACATTTAATATTTATATTAATAATTTAGTAAAAAACTACCTTTTTTTAATTTTTTTTCCAAATACACTTAAAATTATGTCACATATAAATATTATGACTAAACTATCCACTATATTTAACACAATATAATATCTATTTCCTCTACAAAGTTAAATAAAAAAAAAATCATACCTAAAAGTACCATCTAAACCGGCATTTTGGGCATATATCAAAAGTCCCTCAGTGGCCGCTACAGCAAAACTCTCTCCCGACGGAGAGAATCTCACACAATGGACACGAACCTGTTATA
>JAKGSA010000410.1:86391-152127 GCA_033558755.1 Philaethria dido
TAAATTTAAATGGGACCACATAAGAACTAGTAATTACATAAAAAAATATATCAAAATTGCTTCCACTGGGTAAAAAGTTGTGCAGAAATAGAGAGAGAATTTCCTCCTTTTCTAAATTCGGTTAACAATATATTTACTCATTAAATAAACAAAATAATCTAACCTGTAACTAAAATCCTAGTATTCTTATGATACGCAGCCGCTGTTAACTTAACCTTATGATGTGCATTTCGTATAGCGTCCCCTATGTAATGGCGTCCCAGCTTTTTGTATTGTAGTCTTTTGTTTTCTTCCGTTTTTATTGGTTCTTTCTCCATATCCTCATCTTTGTCGCTTTCCTGAAAGATTAAAGAAGATTAAGGTATAATATGAAAAAGTAAAGAAGATTAAGCTATAATACAATTGTTTTCTTTTAAAATATCACATACTTTTCTATTGGAAAATTGCATATTAGGGTAGTTAGATAACATCTATTGTCAAGACACTCAATTAGCAATTATCCGCTCGAATTCGAGATACTATGCATTTTGTCTTACCAGAGTGAGGATATGGTCATTTCCTCAAGTGGAAATCAAACCCACAACCAAGAGTGCTTACAATTAGACGGTGTCTTATGTTGGCCTGTTTATTCAGACAGTTTGATTTGTGTATGTAAATAATGTGGGGAACCGAAATGTTAAAAGAGAACGGAGTGTCTTAACACTAGGTTCTCAAGTTCCCTCTGCCTACCCTGCTATTTGTGGGATACAGCGTAAAGCTAAAAAAAATAAGCCTATATAATTAATTAAATTTCACTGTACATTTATCTCTCAACAAAGGCCTCTCTTTCCAATTCAATCTATTTGACACCTTGCTCTGCAACAAGTTTCCAATTACTTTGGCAATAACATCCTCCCAATGTTTTAATATCTTTTATTTATTTAAATATATACCTCAAGCTAATATTCAAACAAATTATATACAAATATAAATACAAAAAACAAATAAGCTCACATATTCCTTATCCTTCTCAATAACATTCTCCTCATCCACATCATCTTCCTGCAGTTCCGCTTGCTTAAGCAATTTCCTTTTCTTCTTATGTGATATTTGCACTTCGGAAGCCACTAACATGTCAGCATCAATACTTGCTTCCCACAAACATATTTGACCGTTCCTACTCACTGTTATAAGGTCTAAACTTTTCTTTTCAAAAAATACACCTACAACTTTATCTGTATGACCACTTAAAGAATACATATTTAAATTATCTAAATATTCTGCTGTATATATTTTAGTTGTGGTATCCTTGGAACCGACGGCCAATAACTTGCCACATGACGACCAGTCGAGGCATGTCACTTGATCTAGTGCTTTTTTATATACTCTTTTCATTATGAAAGATCTAAATTCGCCGGTGAATGTGCTTGGAGCTGTCATTATGAATACTGAAAAAATGTAAGGGTCAATACTTTTTCCTTATAGCAGAGAACCTAAAGTTATTTAGTTTATCATGTTATATTATAAAAGAATTATTTTTGGTTAGGCAATATTTGATTATATAATTTGAATAAAAAACTTGCAGAATTCTAAAATTTATTAAAAAAAATCTTTAATGTAGCCAAGACAAAATGCAGTGATGTATGTTCTGCCACTCAATGTCTAAATTAACAGCAAGTATGTCCACTTGTGACACAGAGTGTCTTAACATTGGGTTCTTTTTTTTTATGTGTGGGAAGAATTCTTACCTGTATCATCACAACAGGCTGCAAACAATTTACCATCAGGACTAAACCTAACGGCATTTACTTCTTGTTTAAATTTGTATCTATGTATAACTGTGCATGTTAATAAACTTATCATTTGAGCTTCACCCTCTGTAATGACAGAAATTACATAATTTAAAAACAAATAAGTCAATTGTAATAAAATTACTGTAACATGTTGTTTTATTTCTCTACACCAGGGCTTCTTGAACTATGGGTCACAACCTCAAATGGAGTCACATAGCAAAAATCTGGGGTTGAGGGATTTTAATGTCAAATATTTATATATACCATTTTAGCCAATTACCAATTTGTATGGGGTCATCAAGAAACTCGTACGTCATAAACGGGGATTGTGAATGACGAAATTTTATAAAGCTCAGCTCTACACCATTTTTATTTTTGTAAATAAATACATAATAGTCACTTGTACAAATTATAGATAAAAATAGTTTTTTTTTTATTTTCTTATGTATGTTTTAGTGTAACAAATATTTACTTACTTTCATTGATAGCAAGCAGAATAGTGCCATTTGGGGATACATCAACAGCTGTGTAATTAAAATGGCTTTCTATTGGCAAGGTATTGCTTTTATTCCTGTAATCATAAAATAAAATATTTGTTCAGATATAAAAGAGCAAAAAATATAATAAACATATATGTATTAATAAAAACAACATCATGCATTTCGGCGCAAAGCAAGGTAGTCCAGAGAGAACCTAGTGTCCAGTCGAGTCCACTGCCTCCGCCACCATCTGTTCGAATTTTAGACATTGCGTGTTAAGCGGCGAATCTCAACGCCATGCTTTAACTTCTTAAATTTATATTTAGTTCTTTCAAATATATTATACTCACTGTTTAAGATTGTAAACAGTTATTTTATTACCAACTGGGCTGATAACACAGTTTCCATCATTGGTAAACAATATATCACCTCGCCGATATACCGTACCTAATAGGTTTTGGAACTGAAATAAAGAAACCATTCATATATAAATAAAATAGTATAAAATGTGAATTTATTTGAAAAGCTGTAAATAAGCAATTAAATTCTTTAATAATTTAAACTTAAGGTTTTGTGGTAAAATATTTTAAAAAATTAAACTAACCTTATAGTTAAACTTCATTTTGTTTAGTTATATATAAGTTATATTTATTAATGAAAATAAAATAAAAAAACACTTCACATGGAATAACAAACATAACCTATAAAATTCAACATGATATTGACATTGACAGCTCAGTCTTAAAGCGGATCACAGAATCTGTTACTTAGATGTTATTTTTATTTCTATATATTTATTACAATATTTAATAATATCATTATATTTTTTAGTAATAATATAAGCAAGTATGAAAAATAAAACAAATGAGAAAAAAATACATCATGTATATTAGCTGATTTTAGAATCTTTCTTATTGTGTCCTGGAAATGTTTTAATATGGTTAATTATTTAAAGTAAATTAAATGTTTGGTTTTATATTAGACGACAAAATATGAATGGAAATGTTCTGCAAATATATATTTTATTAATTTGATTATAAATTACTTCTGGAAAATTGTAATAAATATTGTATACTAAATTTCAATTTATCTTTACAATATTTTTACTTATTACTTGTTCTCAATATTAGAAATGAAAGATTTCATTTTTTTGCGGTACAAAATATACAAAGTTGATTATAATTACATTTGATTTTTCTGTAATATTCTAAAAGAATAATTTAAAACTCATTATATTCAATTTATATTAATTATATTACATATACTGCACCGTCGAAATATTTTTATTACTATAAATTAAGTATAAAAGTATCCAAGGCCGAAAAGATCGATGTAATCTCTGCTAATTTCAAAATTCGCGCAATCTGCTATATTCATAGCATGATTTAGTCAAATGACATACAAATTATGAAAAATATGAATAATTTAATTTATTTAGTAAATTTCAACATATTATATAAATACAAATAAAAACAAATAATTATTTAATATTTTATAACATGTAATAAATGTTTAATACTGTTTTATAACTTAATAAAAAGTAATAAAACTGTCAATCTGAGCATGCGCAGTACAATTTAGCTGGCCAGCGATCCACATCAATGTAATACGTCACACCACTGTTGAGTGTTCAGCTCAGGATTGGTCGCGCATTTCGGAAATGGCGTCACACCACCAATCAGAACTTAGGGCATATCGAGCACTGCCTTGAACATCAATCGTCATATGACCCATTCTATCGAGACTGCAAAGCTTGAGCCATATTTGTCTGTGCTAAAATAGTTCCGTGGAGTGAGTGTGTGCAGATAGTCATCACAGTTTTTGGGACCTGTAAATACTCCCGCACTTCACAATCAAAATGGCCGAAACAAATCCCATCTATGGACCTTTCTTTGGAGTTATGGGGGCGGCGTCTGCTATCATTTTTAGCGGTATGTACTTTGCTTTATTGTCGACGAAATGGCTGGTTGGATACGTTGAAAAAAATGTCGGGATCGATGGCACGCATCCACTCGAACCTGTTTGTTTCTTAGTAATTCTCATTAAAGCAATCTGTTTAATTGCGAATATGGTTATTTTAGGAGACCTAAATATAGGAACAGCCGCACCTTGGGGCATACGCAAAATCTAGGTACCTATAGCATACATCAATCGATTGTATCTATGTTTTTGAAGAAAAGGGCGGTTTTAGGCGTAAATGGGCGTAGTATGGGGTTGGAAAAATGAATTGATCATCATGTGATTGACATCGTGATAATGAAAAACGTTAATGTTGGCAGCATTGCTGATGTAGCGTTAAATTCCGTCATGACACATTTCATGGAGCGACAATCAATACAAAGCAGATAATAAAACATCTTATTTTTATAGGTGTTAACGTATATGAAACGAGGTAATTGATTTGCGCAGGCTTGCAAATTTCTCAAATGGTTGACGTCGATGTAGGTTTATTTTTCAGTTTAACCAATTAAGTGCCTACTCAACTTGTAAATCACATGACTTAACTTGATCATGTGATGAAGGTAGTCATAACTTAATACCTTCATAACTTTATATGACAATTAGATTCTTTTGTATGGAACATCTAAGGAAAAGGAATATTAATATACATATTGCTACTACATTTAATTAAAATATTAAGAAAATTCTTGCATTTCTATCAATATTTCAAACAATCCCCTTTTCTTAAAGAATCTTGTTAATCATACAAATTTATTACTTCACTAGGTGTATCCCGCAACTTCGTTTTCGTGAATTATAAAACCTAAAATCTTATTTTTGAAGGAAGTTCAAATCATCTGTTAGTGCTCCTCTACACACATCCCCAAGGAGCCTGTATCCTAAGTTTCAACTTTCTATAGCCAGTAGTTTTGTCTGTATGTAGTCAGTCAGTAATGCAAGCATTTCATATATATAGTTTAATGGTATAACCATTACAAATGAATACAACAATCTGCATGACAATGATCATTTAGATACAATTAAGCACCTTATAATTGTGGTAAGGTAATTACTGTAAAGAGGAGTTAACTTTATAATAAAATAACTGCAGGTATTTTATGTAGGTTAAGAACCCAGTTTTTAAATTGGATTCAGTTTTACCGCAGATAATAGGTCACATGAGTCTTATGAAATATCAATGCACATATATATGTATAACTACTAGCTTAATAAAAACTAATTTATAAGGAATGAATTGGTAAATCTAGACATTTTCATGTAAAAAAAAGGAATAAAGTTAACTTTACATATAGATAAGCTTGTCACATGATAAAATCAAAGAGCAAATAACTTAACTGACATTCTTGACAGCATTCATATTTGCTCTAACTTTTTAAATGAATAACAATATTATTTTTTTTAATATATTTCAAAAAGTAATGGACTAAAATCTAGTTTTTTTTTTAACTAAAAGCCTTCAGGCTAACAAAAAATTGTCATTGAACAATTACATCACATGATTTGCTTCAATGAGTTGAACATTACTTATTAATAAAGTTTTACTTAACACTAATATTATATGAACATTTAGTAATGTCTTAAAAGTAAAGGAATTTAAAGAGTTTTTATTAAAAAAAATATAATATATATATATAAAAAAAATTCTAGATTTTCCAAAAGTGGGTCATCAAAAGCCACACCCTATCAAATTACATAATTTAAATATTAAATAATGTTACTTCAGGTGGTCATAATTGGTGCTTACTTATTTAATATCTAATTTTATTTTTAATCTACATTCTTTAGGCATTACAAGTTATTGTCATAGTCTACTCTTAGGCCTTTATTAAAAGAAATTGTTAATGCTTAATATATTTAACATGAATAATGCTTAAAAGAACTTAATAGTCCTGTAGTAGTAGTTAAGAAATAAAACGCCTGTCCTGGCTCACAGGCACAAGCATGCGACTTCGAACGCGATGGGTTGTGGGTTCGATTCCCTCACCACGAAATGTAAAATTTTGTATTTTCATTTCTTGGGTTTGGTAACAAGGCAAAGCGTGGCATTGAGTTCCGCCACTCGACACACAATGCCTCAATTCGGCGGAAAGTGGCGAACGGAATTGTTGAAAGAGAACGGAGTGCCTTAGCACTAGATTCTCTGGTTCCCTCTGCCTATCCTGCTATATGCGGAATACAACGTGAAATAAGAACTTAATAGTAAAGCTGCTGCACAGCTTATCCTGCTTAGAAAGATAATCTAAGAAAACCTGTTTGAATACACTGTTCTCAACCTTAATGAGAGATTGCATATTAACTGCCTAAACTCAACATCATGTTTTATTATACCATAGGGATGAAATGAAAATAATTGGAATATAAATATTATATTATTATTTCCCATAGTGGATATTGAATTGACAATCTCTACCACATTTAAAGTCAAACTATCCCAATTGTATTGTCTCGACTCCATTGATAGATTTTTTTAACTAAAATTGTTATTATCATAATAAAAATTTTTAATTGACTTTTCCAGCCCTCGGAGCCGCCTATGGCACAGCCAAGTCAGGCACAGGTATTGCCGCCATGTCGGTGATGAGGCCTGAGCTGATCATGAAGTCCATCATTCCCGTTGTCATGGCGGGTATCATTGCCATCTACGGGCTGGTCGTGGCTGTGCTTATTGCTGGTTCTTTGGAAGCTCCGGCCACTTATCCTCTTTTCAGGTGAGATATGAGACTTATTATTATTAAGTTAGTCTTTTATATTTAACTTAATTTTGCTTATTCCTATTAACATATGCGAGCTCAAATGGTTAGTTTTTTTATAATATTGAGCATGGCTAAAATCAGTATACCTTTAATATTTTTCATAGTTTTAAAGTGTTAATTGCACTTAGGAAATCTAAAACTTTTTTAGAAAAATAATACTTTAACTGAGGCTTTTACCTGAAAGGATCCATATCTTGCACAAAAAGACTAACTAACTTTAGATTAAGAAAAACAACTAAACTAAAAATACTAACAGAGTTAATATGTAAACATTGCAAGATGTGGAAATGCCTGTCATGGCGCAGACGCACAAGTGTAAACACGACTGGTTGTGGGTTCGATTCCCATTCCAGGAAATAGAATTTTTCATTTCCTGGGTTTGGTAACAAGGCAAAGCACGACGTTGAGTACCGCAACTCAGCATGCAATGCCTCAATTCAGTGGAAAGTGGTGAATGGAGTGTTTTAACACTATGTTCCCTCTGCCTACCCTGCTATATGCGGGATACAGCGTGAAGCTATGTAATGTATGTATGTATGTATGTATGTGGAAATAAATGAGCTTAAAATAGAATAAAAAATACTTTAACATGTTAATAAGTTTACTGACATTGAAGTAAAATGATTGTTATATTTTTTATGGATGAACTGAAAAAAAACTTAATAAATTTGCTTTAAATATCAATTCATTCATTATTATGCATTTCATATATATATTTATAGATTTAGCAAAAATAAATATATTTTTATAATTACTCGCTCCAATGGTTTCCTGTAGCTGTATATAGTTTTTGTTTTGACATTAAATACTATAACAATTGCTTGTCATTAGTCATTGACCAGTGTTATTGACAATTTCAAATATGATAATGCTACAGGATAATAAATTGTAGATTAACTTTGCAGTCATTTTATAATTTTAACCAACTTCTGAAAAGGTTAATTTTTATTTTTTTTTATGTGATGGCTAGTGCTTCTATTGTTGGTACTATTTAAATTTAGTTAATATGGATCAGTTGATTTTCTTTTTTTTGTTAGATTTTATTTTAATTATATCTATAATGCATATGGATTCTTTTATCTATTTTCAAGTATGTATGGATAGAATTAGTTACACGCCTGTCGTGGCGCAGAGGCACAAGCGTGCGACTGCCAAAAGCTGTAAAATTGAGTATTTTCATTTCTTGGGTTTGGTAACACAAGGCAATGGAGATGTGGTGTGTTTTAACACTAGGTTCTCTGGTTCCTTCTGCCTACCCCGCTATATGCGGGATACAGCGTGAAGTTAAAAAAAATATAGTTTTTCGCATGTAATAGAACAGGCAGAGAATGCTTAGTGTCAAAACACTCTTGTTTTCTGTCTAAATTCAAAACGTTGCGTGTTGAGTGATGGCACATAACACAGTATTTTATAATATTAAAGTAGTAAAGTGAGATAAAATCTTTGTTTTCTTATTTACTTACAGTATAAAACCACAAATGGTTATTATTGACTTGGGTGATTTATATTACTTTGTGCATTGATATAGTGTTGATATATTTATATAGGAAAATATTTAAGAATATATTTTTTTAACATAGTGTGTCTTTTTTTCTTAATATTTAAATGGATTAAAAAGGACCTAGGTACAAACCCTGCTACATTCAAAATTTTAATATAAATCTAGAATTGTTTATTATTATAAAAATGTAAATTGAACAGTTTTAAATGATATTAAAACACTTTAAAGAATTATGACAAACAAAAAGGAAACCAGACTTCAGATTGTTGTGATATTATCTATTTTACTACCTTATTGTTTTAATTTACATTCATTTTATTTTTACCTTCAGATATTTAAAACGATTGTCAAGATTGAGATTGATGTAAAATGGATTGAATAAATCTGTCACTAATTTATGTATGTTTATGTATGTCTTTTAACTTCACGCTGTATCCCGCATATAGTGGGGTAGGCAGAAGGAACCAGAGAACCTAGTGTGAAGACACTCCATTCTCTTTTAACATTTCTGTTCCCCATTTTCCGCCAAATTGAGGCATTGCGTGTATATGAATTTTGTGATTTTATGTACTTATTTGTTCTAATTTGTTTTCCAGAGGTTTCATCCACTTGGGAGCGGGTCTGGCCGTAGGGTTCTCTGGTCTGGCTGCGGGCTTCGCCATAGGCATTGTAGGTGATGCCGGCGTCCGCGGTACCGCCCAGCAGCCCAGGCTATTCGTAGGAATGATCCTTATCCTCATTTTCGCTGAAGTGTTGGGTCTATACGGTCTCATCGTCGCCATCTACCTTTACACGAAACAACAGTAAACCATACCCCATCAAACACTCCAAATACCCCTCGAAGCCCTATGCCTTGTCATACATCTGCTCATAGTCGCGCAAACACATCACCGGTAGCCACATAGAGCTTCGAGGTATGAAGCCATCTCCGAGGACTGGATGCTGCGTCCCAAGAGAATGGCCTGTATATTTAAAATCCTTGCTACCGAGTGATCAAATTTCAGCTTTCATTTTTTGGAGTATTACTATACTATACTAATTACTACAAGCGCGTTACCTATTGCGAAATATATCACTTAGATTATTTTAGTGTAAGGCGAAACTAATGTACAGTTAGAGTAGAAAGTTAAGTCGAAAAATATTTATGAACCGAACCCCCGAGGTACTGTGTACCATTAAATAGCTGAATTCAATACCTGGCTTATTATACTTGCTATGTTTCATGGGTGTACTTGTCTGGTGCTGTCGCCTGTATGCTGTGACCATACTTAAATTATATATATATATACACATATATATAAAATGGTAACAAATTGTCAGTCTGTCTGTTAAGCGAGTCACAAACAATGTATTGCCAGGGATCAGTTAATAAACATGATTTGTACATTCCATATTATTTTGTTTCTTACTTTGTTTTGTGTGTTTTATTTTCCTCAACGGTAACATTATTAATTTATTTTATAATATATCTTTTATATATATTATATGGAAATTGCAATTATTTTGAACGTTTCTGACGACTTGTGGAAAAATTTAAAAATATTTTTTATTATGTATTATTATACCTCATAGACAAATGTTTGAATGAATATAAATTGGTAAGTAAAATAAATACAAATAGGTGAAATTGTATTATTTTAGGTTTCATGTTAGAGAATGTTATAATCTTGGTGTTATTGAATGAATTGTGTTAATAAAATATTTTGAAAACTAATGTAAATTATGAATCGAGTGTTTCTGTTGATTGTCCAAGTTTTTTTTTGTTATACTTTTTTTAACCTTTTACACTAATAGAAAAATTTAATTAAAAAAGTACATAATATATAGAAATACAGTAATAAAGAAAAATAACATATGCTCAACACAATATACAGTACATATTTGACAAGAAACTTGGTAAATATTTAAAATAACACCTTATTAAAAATATTTTGGGTTTTCATAAACTCCATTTTTGGAGTTATTCATTCTACACTTAGATTTGTAACTTTGAAATTGATAAGAATCACATTTTGATTATAACATTAGAATTTATCACTTTTTTTTATGAATATTGAAAATTCAACTTCACATGCAAATTCAAAGGAATAATTAAATTTATTAATTTTACGAAGCAATTTTTCATGATCAAATAGTCTGTATAAATACTACTGTACACATATTAATACGTATTGGTATACCTACACCTTTTTACAAAAAGTGCACACTTAGGAGGTATTTTGAGAGAACCAGTATTAATTAAGACCGCGCTGCTCGTCGCTTGAATTTGAGATACTTGAGAAGCGAAATTAACGCCACCCTTTGTCTCACCAGAGCGAAGAAATGAAAATAAATATACTCATATCCGAGTGGGAATCGAACCCACGGCTGATCGCTTCTACAATAGACTGTCCCACCGTGCCATGATGCCCTCTTATATTGAAAGTATAAAAAGCAAATGATTCATAATGCTTTAGAAATACATAAAATTACTAAAATGTACTATGTCTACTATTCATTTGACATACATTTTCATATAAAATGCACACGTTACTAAGGCAACGCATTGTTTACGCGTCAGTGCCTCTAGTCTATATACTCCTAAAACCGCCTAATAAATTAGAAGAATCTATCTGCACTAATAGTGTAGCAGTGTAATTAAACACGAAGGTCGTGGGTTCGATCCCCACTCAAGGCTTTATTGTAATTTATTTTCGTAAGACAACGCGGCGTTTGTCCACTTGACGGACAATGCTCTAACAAGGCGTAAAGTGCATAATATTGTCTTAACACCGTTTGTCTTGCTGTATAAGGAAAATACGAAAAACTATAATTACGTGTGAGTCGATTAACAAACGAGTTTCTAGATTTGTCTTTGATTATTTAAAAAAATGGTTTCGTAAATTCAATTTATATTAACATTTAAAATCTCTACAACAAGGGGAAAGTGGAAAGGAGTGTCATTTCCTCTTGGTATCTCGCTATACAGAAAAAAGCAACTCCTATATCTATGATACTTATTGTATTTGTTGAGTTTACAACATAAGTTATTTTTTTTCTTCACGCTGTATCATGCGCATAGCAGGACAGGCAAGGGAGACCTAAAAACCTAGTGTTAAGACACTCCGTTCTCTTAACATTTTCCGTTCCACACTTTCCACCGAATTGAGACATTGCGTGCTAAGTGGCGGAACTCAACGCCGCGCTTTGCTTTCTTGTTATAAGATTCTTATTGGTATTAAAGCCATTACTTTAATTAAAATTCTAATACAAGAAGTAGCTGTTTACATTAAAATCAATAACCTTCATAATATATATACATTTAGTTATGAATATAATTTGCATTGTATTAAGATAATAGTAACATTCGCGGATGTCACGCTTCGTTAGTTCATTTGATACGGTGATGTTAATTTCCAATAATTTAGCAATGTTTTTATGGTTCTTATTGAAAAAAATGCATATTATATTTAATGTTTAGAAATTTGAAATAATAACGAAATACATGTGAGTGGATATTGAAGTAATTGAGCTAATTTAATAAATCCTTAAGAGTTTCTTCTACAATTATTGTGGATTGGATTTTTTTAAGTATATTTTTTTAAGTATATTTTAAGTATATATATAAGATTTTTTTAAGTATATTTTTTTAGTATACAGTTTTTATGCTTTTTTTATATTGTTTGTTATATTTTATACATAATATTATAATATAAGACGAAAATATAGTTTTTTTTTGTATTTATTCAATAATTCGTAGGGTTATTTTATGGCAATAATTATTATTTGTTATGGCAACAATTACGATTGCAGTAGATGACGTTACAACTGTCACTTGTCAATTACGAAGTTTGGTGGCGTTTCATTATTGGCTGTTTGATTTCTATTCATATAAGAAATTCACGTTTAACAAATATTAAAATAAGAATTAAAATATCAAAATGAAGTTCAAATTATTACTTAGTTTCTTTGTTATACTAACGTACCATAATATCAATGCACAAAATCGTGGGAAAGCCGTAAGTTTGACAAAAATAAAAGGACCGGTGAATACTTTTTAATTAAAAATGTAACATATTCTTTTAACTTTACAGCTTGAAGAGAAATTGCAACAGCTAGGGGAAATGTCGCTTAAGCACTCAGTAATACCATTGAATTTAAATAAGTTTAAAGATTACGTGAAATCTTCCCCAAGAGACTACTCGTTCGTCGTGATGTTTACAGCTATGGCCCCTTCACGGCGTTGTGCTATATGCCAACACGTTTATGATGAATATATGATTGTGGCTAACTCTATGCGTTTCGCTGGAACACAAAATAATCAGTTGTTCTTTGGTATGGTTGATTTTGATGAAGGGTCTGATGTCTTTCAGATGGTAAGTACGAGTAGTTATTAGATTTTCTTTACGTTTCACGCCTTTTATGCCAGCTGCTTTTGTAGTCAGATACTGCCTTACTGCAGTACAAAAGCTTCTATATATAAATACAAATATTAGTTAATTCAGCGGAGGTTAACTCAATTTGGCGAATAGTGGGAAACGGAGTGTCTGAGCACTAGGTTCCCTCTACCTACCCTGCTATATGCGGGATACAGTGTAAAACTATGTATGTATGTAATTAATTTATATTTATGTTTTTTTGATCCTTAATAATGACCACATAACATTCATTCAAATAAGATTCTATGAAATTACTTGTATTTTGTTTATATTTTTTATACAATGGGCATATGGTTATCTTTATGCATATGGGCATATAGGTATCTTTATGCGTATCGGCATATGGGTATCTATATAATCTAATAAGAGAAAATGTGATTGAGTTTCAGCACTCAATATATGTCTTAAACTTGTTTATAAAGCAGACAGTAGAGTGTTTAGACACTAAGTTCACTCTGCTCAACTTACTATGCGGAAAAAAGCATAAAGCTGATTTTGATTTTATAAAATTAATTTATAATTTCAGCTAAGACTTAACACAGCACCCGTAATCATGCACTTCCCAGCTAAAGGTAAGCCTAAGCCCGCAGATTCAATGGATTTTGAGAGAATGGGTATACATGCAGAGGCTATTGCTAAATGGATCCAAGATAGGACTGATGTTCAGGTTAGTTTATATTACATATAAGCACATTATTTATTTCTGTTCTCTATCTTCTGCTGAATTGAGGTATTGAATGCTGAGTGCCAGGATTCAACACCATATTTTGCCTTGTTACCAGAGGCAGGTAATGAAAATACTACAATTTAATATTTACATATTTGGTGGAAAGCGGGGAACGGAAGTGTTAAAAGAGAACAGATTGGCTTTAACCTAGGTTCTTAGGTTCCCTCTTCCTACCCTGCTAAAAAAAATTTTTTCTTCAAATAAGTTTAGTTCACTTTAAGGCTAATTATGGTGCTTTAAACACACCTTATTTAAATTACTTCTTATATGATTATTGATTTACCCTACACTCACAACACTTCTTATCAAAATGACATATTTTAGAAATATTTGATGATAATAATATTGCTTTGTATTTGCAGAAAGATTTAATTCTTACAAGTTTTTAATAATAACTTTATAATAAAAAAAAAAACAATACTGTCAAAAAATTGAAGAGACCATCTATATTAAATAAGGAAAAATGAAAGTTATAAATATATCTTCAATTATAACTGATCAAAAATTAATTCCTTTAAGATTAATAAATTAATAAATTTCAAAGTAAAACAAAAGAAAGAATGTTATAGCATAATGGCTGACTATAAACATGATGATTGTGATGATGAATAAATTATATGGAAATTATTTTCATTTCCTAGCTCTGGTATGATAATCATGGCATTTGTTTCTTCCACCTCGTAATACGCAATGTATCGAATTTGAGAGGAAAGCATAGAACAGAGTGTCTTAACACTAGAATCTCTTTGCCTAATTATGTAATTATATAAGTAATTAAAAAAAATACTTTTCTTACAGATAAGAGTATTACGCCCACCAAACTACTCAGGTGTAGTAGCATTTTCAATGCTATTCATTCTAGTAGCAGGTTTCCTATACCTAAGGCGGAATAACTTAGAATTTCTTTACAACAAACAAATGTGGGCTATTGTAGCGGTGTTCTTCTGTTTCGCCATGGTTTCCGGACAAATGTGGAATCAAATTCGTGGTCCACCATTCTTCCATAGGACTAAGAATGGACCTGTGTACATTAATGGTGGTTCTCATGGCCAGTTTGTCTTGGAAAGCTATATTGTAGCTATGTTGAGTATCCTTTTTTAAAATGAGTGTTATTAATGTCGAATTTTTAATATTTATTAACACTATTTTTTTTTGAAAATGTGTAAATTTGCGCGGTGTTGAGTTCCGCCACTTAGCACGCAATGCCTCAATTCGGGGAAAAGTGGGGAACGGAGTGTTTTAACACTAGGTTCCCTCTGCCTACCCTGCCATATGCGGGATACAGCGTGAAGCTATTTCAGACCATAGTGGGATACATATTCGCGCCTCTTAGAAACCATTCGTGTTCTAACTAAGCATCTGTTTAAAGTCATTGCTGCCATCTGCTTTTTTAAACTTCACATTTTATGTAGACACTCCGTTCTCTGCTTTCTGCTTGAATTCGAGACATTGCGTGTTAAGTGGCGGAACTTAACGCCGCACCATGTGTATTTTATAATCGACAGGATTGTTTTATATATAAAATAGATGAACGACTAAATCAAAAAATAAACTCATTCAGGTCGGTATTAAATGACAATAAAACAGAATGTACTGATAGAATTAAAACTTTTAAAATTCCTGCGTTTGAAGTGCTCATTTTCGATTTATTTACTAATTCACGTATGGTACGGATTTTAACCGAATTAAAAAAAAAGATGTTCTGTGTTATGTATAACGGAATTGTTGAAAGAGAATGGAGTGTCTTAACACTAGGTTCTCAGGTTCCCTCTGCCTACCCCGCTATATGCGGGATACAGCGTGAAGCTAAAAAAAAGAAAAAAGAAAGTGTCCTTTATATTTTTTACGTGTATTACCGCGTATCTTTTTACTGGGTGAACTTATTTTGATGATCTTTTTTTGTATAATAGCTAGTGCTTTTGATGTGGTCCCATTTAAATTTAGTTAAGGTCTGAATAGTTTGAGTTATTTCAAATAATTTTACTTTTTATAGCATTTTATTTGAAATCTATTTCCTTTTAATGTTGAAATTTTATTTCTTATTATTTCAAATCTTTTAAAATTAATTTCACGCTGTATCCCGCATATTGCAGGTAGGCAGAGGGAACCTAGTGTTAAAACACTCCATTCCTCACTTTCCGCTGAATTGAGACATTGCGTGCAGAGTGACGGAACTCGTCGCGCTTTACCTTGTTACCAAACCCAGAAAATGAAAATACTTACATTTCCTGGAGTGGGAATCGAACCCACAACCTGTCGCGTTTACAGTCGCACGCTTGTGCCTCTGCGTCACGACAGGCGTTAAATAAAAAAAAATAATTATTATTATTTGACTCCGGTTAAAATTAATTTCCTTAAGATATAATCAGATGGTGCAGTCGTAGTAGGTATGATATTAATGATAGAAGCCGCTGGAGGAGTCAAAGGGTCGGAGGTTCAAAAAGCTCAGGAAGGAAAGAAGAGAAGATTCCAATCTGTAGTCGGACTTATATTAGTTTGTGTGTTCTTCTCTCTGCTTCTCTCCGTGTTTAGAGCTAAAACTCAGGGTTATCCATACAGGTGAGTTATATTTTTTTTATTAGGCATTATTGTTAGTGATTGTAAAGGAAATTGGTTGTGGGTTTGATTTCCGCTCGGGGATATGATTGTTTAAATTATTTATATTTATGCAAAGCAAAATGTTAAGTTTCGCCATTCAACACGTATTGTTGTGAGTTCAGGAAGAAAGAGGCGAACAGAGTGTCTTGACACTAGGTTCTCTTTTACTATCCTATGCGGAATAAAGCTGAGAGAAAAAACATAGATTTGTAAATGAAATAAAAACTTTTTTTTGTCAGCTTTACGCACTTTTCTGTATTCCACTTCTTCACAGTTGGTCTTCGAAGAGCCAGTAAATGAAAATAATAGAATTATAATTATTCCCCTAAGTTCGAATGGAAGCCAGAACCATCCTATTTGCAGTCAAATACTGACCAACTACACTATGGTGGCCCAATTTTTTAAGTTTTTCTTTTTTAACTTCACGCTGTAACCCGCATATAGCAGGGTAGGCAGAGGGAACCAGAGAACCTAGTGTTAAGACACTCCATTCTCTATCAACAATTCCGTTCCCCACTTTCCGCCGAATAGAGGCATTGCGTGTTGAGTGGCGCAACTCAACGCCGCGCTTTGCCTTGTTACCAAACCCAAGAAATGAAAATACTAAATTTTACATTTCCTGGAGTGGGAATCGAACCCACAACTTGTCGCGCTTACAGTCGCACGCTTGTGCCTCTGCGCCACGACAGACGAAATTACAAATTTTATTAATATTTATATATTTTTATATGGTAAATTTGTATTTCTTGGATTAGAACCCACTGTCTTTCCAAGCTTATTAATTAATTAATACAATTTTGTTTCAGCTTCCTGTTCAAATAGAAAATTAAGTAACTGTCAGTCTGTGTGCAATTTGAGGTGTGATGTAGTGTATACATTTTGTGTTTCGAATAAAACAATGAAACATTATTTATTTACAAATATTTATTAAAACATCTTAAAATAAATATTAAATATATTGTCTTTTTCAAATTTTAAACACTGGCAATTTTGGTGTAAAATAAAATAAAAAAAAAAGAAACAGATAAAAAATAATCATAGAGTATTTATATTTATATTATTAAAAAAAAACCTTTATAAATCTTACATTCCATTCTCTATTTTCTTTTTCTGGAGTTATAAAAATTAACACTGTCTTGCTATATATCTATAGAAAATACTCCCTTAACTTATATTTGAACCTGTATTCCATTTAGAGAGACAAATTCAAACTGGGTTCTCAAATTTAGTAAAATATTTTAAGTGAAAAAAAAAAATTTGATATAACATTTTTAAATATAAAATTAATTTATTATTTTTATGCCATATTTTTTTTTTATTCAAATGATATTTATTTAACAATCATATAAAAGCCTCAATTATTTAAATGTTAATATAAGTCAGACTTCTAAAGAGTTGTATTAAATACATTGAACAGATAATGAAATATAAATTTCATTTACAATTTATTTGTGTACAATCAATATTTTCAAAATCATCATTATTTTCAAAAAGCATATGAACATCGAAAAATATGTTTTTTTTTATTTATATTTTGTACATTTGAATGAAATGCACTTTGCAAATGCTAAATTCAGATTACCATTAATGTAAGTACCAATAGTTTAAGGATTTTTTTTTAAATCTATTTAATTAACTAGACTGTATTATTTCAACACTTAGCCTATGTATATGAAAAAAAAAGAATATACTTTTAATATACTTACTATATTTAGTTGTTACCAGCAACTTTATTTGCGCATACTTTTCTCAATTTCAAAAGATAAAATGTTTTTTTTTTAATTTTCGTAGAAATTTCGGGAAATCCCAATACATTATTACCCTACATTTCTCAAAGGAAGTTTTCGTATATGATAAATTTCATCTTTTTGAGCTCAGTAGTTACTGTACTTCTATGTCAGTCACTCAAGCGTTTTATATACGAGTAGCTCAATTATTACTATATTAAGACATGAAGTTAAATTTTGGACTCCCTTTTTTATGAAAACTTTGGAGATGGAGGAATATGAAAATTGGCTAAAAACTAATATTTATTACAATTATGTAATAGAAATCCTTTTTTTTTTACTTCATATTTAAATATAAGGTTTGATATAGGTTTATATTGTATGTATCCCGCAGGTAGCAGGATAAACAGAGGGAACCTGAGAACTTAGTATTAAGACACTCCGTTCTCTTAAGATTTGGTTCCTCACTACCAATACAAGCTTTCGCAAAGCTCAATTCGGCGGAAAGTGGGGATACAAATAAATAAGATGTAAATTTTTCTTTACGTAAATAAGCGTTTTATATTTCTTCTAGAATCTATATTTTAAGACACTTGGTTCATTTTAATTTATATATAAACCTTTTTTTATTGTTTTTCAAAAACAATTAAATATATTTTTCTTAACCTAATGTAATAAATAACATATATAAATATATTACCATACATATGGTATAAGTATCTTCCTATCACTGGGGAAGTTTTTAAATGTTTCCTTGTAGAAGAGGTAAGCCTGTTTCGCTGTTATGGTCTGAAAGGAAAAAAATAAATAAATTCAAAATATTAAAGTTTTTAAATTCATAATTTTCAATACTTTTCATAGTTTCAATACGCATCGAAAAATGATCATTTTTTATTTTCAACATATAACCAAAAAAAAAAAATTTAAATTTGAAAAACAAAAAGATTGATCACGTATATAAAAGTAATCAACTTAAAGTTCAAGACGTAATCTATTATGAAATTCAGAATTACTGCTATAAGGCAGAAGACTGGTACAGTTTATAATTTTTAATGTTCACTATAGGTTGTGGCACCCAACGCTGTGCATTGTCCAATCGAAAAGAGACCAGAGAAAGATAAACGCTTAACTGGGGATTGAACCCTCAACCCCCACATATAGAAAATCAAACCTCTAAATAAAAAAAATCAGTCAAAATCAAAATAAAAAAAAAGACACCACAAACCTGATTCCCAATAACCCACAAGAAAATACAGAAGAAAGTTCTTGTAGGCACCAAACATATCAACGCTATATACATAACAATTTCAGTCAATCGGTGCGGACTGCACACATAATTAAACAGCCTGCCATTTGGCAATCCATAATTTTCAGTGAAAACTTTGCCTTTCTTATCCTTTCTCAGGCTAACTAGAATCATGTTAGATTTGTACTGTTCATACCAGGCCCAAAGGAAAACCAATGTACAGGGAACAGCTAATATTAAGGTCCTAATATCTGTCCATATTACTAGCGAACGGTCGTGAGCTCCTGCAAATATAAGTTAAAATCATATTATCGTTTTGCCTTGTTACCAAACCCAGGAAATGAGAAATTCCATTTCCTGTGAGTGGGAATCGAACCCACAACCTGTCGCGTTTACAGTCGCACGCTTGTGCCTCTGCGCTGCGACAGGCGTTTATATCCTCGGATTTCTAAATACAAGTGTTACCAAATACATACACTTACGCGATGTATCTATTGAAATTATCTTAATACAAAACATATAAAAATATTATTACATTGTTAAATAATCATTACAATCGTTATTTAAATAGGCCATTAAAAGAATCATCAAATAACATAAAATTTTCAATATCATCAATCCTACAAGCTACATACAGCTCAAAGGGAGTTCTACTGAGAAGAAATTTCGAGAAGTCAACCATTTTTTTAACTTCACGCTGTATCCCGTATATAGAGTCGGCAGAGGGAACTTAAGAACCTGGTGTTAAGACACTCCGTTCTCTTTTAACATTTCCGTTTCCCACTTTCCGCCCAATTGAGGTATTGCGTGCTTAATTTCTTTTTAAAAGAACAATATTACAATAAGCTTATAACAATCGTTAGATTCCAGAATGAGCATCGACAGCAATACATTCCACATATTTTTTTTTTCTTTTTTTTTTTTATTGATAACGGACGGCAAACGAGCAGAAGGACCACCTGATGGTAAGTAGTTACCTTCGCCCATAGACATCTACAACACCAGGGATGTTGTAGATGCGTTGCCAACCTAGAGGATACTGATGGAAGGGGGGACAATGTAGTAGTCCACTATCAGAACCACCACATTTTGGGGAAAGGATGGGTGGGAAAGGGGAAAATCTGGCTTACATGCCATCGAACCGGAACACATCACAAGATATTTGGCGGTTCGTCTTTGACATGATAGTGGTCGCGAGGCAGTCGGAGGACGAACCTCCTACCATAACTTCTATTATATAATACTAAGTATTCTTAAATAAAATAATATACATGATGAGCCTGTCGTGACGCAGTCACAAGCGTGCGACTGTAAAGGCGACAGGTTGTGGGGTTCAATTCCCACTCCAGGAAAGAAAAATTTTCATTTCCTGGGTTTGGTAAAAGGGCAAAGCGCAGCGTAGAGTTCCGCCACCCAGCACACATTGCCTCGATTCGGTGGGGAGTCGGGAACTTAGTGTCTTAACACTATGTTCTCTCTGCCTACCCTGCTATATGCGGGAACAACGTGAAGCTAAGAGTATATATATATGTATATAATTTCTTTCTTCTATGTTTATAGGTATTGTCTTGTATTTTCTTGATAGTTGATAATCTTCTGTTTTTTCTTAATTCTTCTGACACAGCTGGTTGAATGCAGCAACAAGTTGAAGAAGAAAAAAAGAAAGGGAGTATACCTTTCTTTTCTTTCTTCTTCAATTCACTACTGTTTACGTTTTTAAAATTCTTCTCTTGAAGTTAAATCTTCTTTGATGTTTTCCAAAAACGTTTTATTTTACAAATAATTTTGGTATCTTTCTTGCATATTTTTATTATTAATTCACGTATTTCATTATATGTACTATACTAAAACAATTACACCGCTATGGCCTAGTGGGACAACTTCTGACTGTAAACGTAATTGGTTGTAGATTCGATTCCTGTTCAGGGTAATCATTATATTTAAATTATTTTCAATTTTTTCGCTCTAGTTAGACAGAGCGCGGTGTTGAGTTCCGTTACACAAGGTCTTGAATACGAGTGGAAAGTGAAGAACGGAATATTTCGACACTTGGTTCTCACCGTTTACCCTGCTATGTGAGAAAAAGCGTAAAGATGTAAAAATATATTACAAATACAGTGTTTTTTTTAAATTTAGTATTGCCATTAAATTTCTAATGAATATACAATTTACATGATATAATTGAAAGAAAATCTTAATTACATTTTACAAATTGCAAATAAAAAATTATATACAATAATTGCATAAATACATACATAGCTTCACGCTGTATCCCGCATATATCGGGGTAGGCAGAGGGAACCTAGTTAAGACACTCCGTTCCCCACTTTCCGTCGAATTGAGGCATTGCGTGCTGAGTGGCGGAACTCAACGCCGCGCTTTGCCTTATTACCAGAGCCACGAAATGAAAATACTAAATATCATTTAGAATTTTTATTTCCTGGAGTGGGTATCGAACCCTCAACCTGTCGCGCTTACAGTCGCACAGTCGTGCCTCTGCGCCACGACAGGGGTTATCTTTATTTCACAGAATTGCTTACTTTTGTGTGCGTGAAGTATTTATTTATTATTATTACAATTAGGAGGTTACTATGGAACTGTAGCTACTGGTGGCTTGGACCCGTCTCACAATTGGATATATTCTAAAAGTTTTGGATATATATTTTTTAATATTATCCACCTTCCAGGATTGTGATGATATATGAATAAGGCGCTTTATTCCATTGTTTTATTTTATTATTCCAGTGCTTTATTTTGTTAAAGAAGGTCATTGGGAATTAGTATATTCATTTCCTGGGTCTGGTAATGCCTCAATCCGGAGGAAAGTGGGGAACGGAATTATTGAAAGAGAACAGAGTGTCTTAGCACTAGGTTCTCAGGTTCCATCTGCCTACCCAGTTAGATGCGGGAAAGAGCATGAAGAAAAAAAAATAAATTTATAAAAAAAGAAAATAGATTATCATAAGTTACAACAAAGCTAACTAGTTAATAGTATAAAATATGAAAACATACCACAAAACAAAGGAGCCTGTCCAATAGCAGCAATAATAACTCCTAAATAATGCAACATGCCTGCCGCATAATGACTTAAGTTCATTTGAGCTCGTTTAGAAAACACTTGTACACTTGTTGTCTCATACATTCTTCTTGTACATTGTATGGTAAGAAGAAACAGAGAGAGAAGAGCAGCTGGTGCGGGGACTGGAAAAATAATTATTTAATTATTATTACAACAATAGTAATAAATGGGTCATTGTTGTATATTTGTTATTGTTTTGTTGAAGATTAATAATATAAAAAAGGAATTTTATAGTCTAGATATATACACGCAATGCCTCAATTTGGCGGAAAGTAGGGAATGGAATTGTTGTGAGAGAACAGAGTGTCTTAACACTAGGTTCTCAGGTTCCCTTCACCTACCCTGCTATATACGGGACACAGCGTGAAGAGTGAAATATATATATATATATATAAAATGCCTGCATACTGAGTGACTGACAGACAATGTACAGGCAAAACTACTGGCATAGAAATGAAAATAAAATTTTGTATGTAGTCTGCTTGCGAGTGTAGGGAAGCAAGAGAAAAATTCTGGATAATTCTAACGAAAATGGGAAAATAAAATATTTTAGGTATTGTAGAAAATTAAATTATGGGATACAACTATAGATTTATAAAATAATAATAAAAAGTAGGTCATTGTTATAAATTTTTTACTCTTTTTTAAACATAAATTAATATTAAATAACAAAAATAAGATTTTTATTATTTCATTTAAAAAAGTCAACTTACCTGAAGGTTCATCTTGTTCCAAAAAGAAATACAATACATTCACAACATATTTATGTACATCAAATCCAAAGATATAAACAAAATTCGCGTACACAAAAGTAATTGTGCCAAAAACCATTGAAAACAAATAGAAATGGGCATATGCAGACTTCGGCATTTCAAATGTTTGGAGGAAGCTGGCCCCTTCGCCTTTGTAGGCAAAACACCCATACTTGAAACCTTTTAAAATCACTGGTGGTAAGTGTTTCTCAAAACGGTCTATTAACAAACCAGTTAAAGTAACCGAAGTTGTTAAAATTAGAAATGATAAATCTAATACGTTAATCATTTTATATATTTTATTTTTAAGTTACACACAAGCACTTTATGCGACCGTCGAATGGAAAGTCCGTAGTAAATCAATATGTAGGACATAACGGGTGTCTAAGTGACTAACTTTAGACTTATTTTTTCAAACTTTCGTCCCCATTTTAAGTGAACGCAGAATTTATTTAATAACAGTTTTTCTAGCTTTAACATTAAGGATTAAATTGCATTCTGCGCTCTCTAAATGTTCCGTCCGGAAACTTAGACCAATGAAAAATATATTTGCATTCATAAATTGTAATTGTAATGTTATAATTGTAATTTAAATTAAAAATTAACATAAGATCGTATACGGCAAAAATCGAATAATTTTTGGCAGAACGATTAGTGTTGTCAGCCTTTGTTTCAACTTAATAGAAACTGTGTTGCTAGTTTTATCTCTTTCAATTTATTTAAATGAAATTTAATACGTGTAGTATTATTACTGGCCAAATATTGTTATATTAACACGAAATAAAAAAAATTGTAGCACTTTTACGAAAAAGCTGCTAATGGAGGAGTATGAAATTAATTTAATAAAAGTTTGTATGATGGCGTGCAGAAAACCAATGTTATATCGCAAGCCGAGGTTCGGCCTCGCAGGAGGCGCCACTGTGACACTGTAGTTCTAAGTTGATGGTCCTCTTCCCGAGGAGGCCAAGAGAGGGTCAGAGCTCTTCAAGCTCGGCCCCCCACAAAACCCGGTGACGCTGTCGAGGCCAATAGGGCCAACAGCATACTACACAGTCGAAAAAAAAATAAATAAAGAAACCAATGTTATTCCTTATAATGCATTACAAATACATACAACTAATATATTACATGTTACACACATTGTCATATGTTTGACATACACTTTTGTTTACAGCGACATACGTTGTTAAGGCAAGGTGCTGTTTACGCGTCAGCGTCAGGGTCTCTATTCCATATTATTTTCTTCACGTATTAAGTGAAGGAAATAATTTTGTAACCGACAATGCTATGCGGGAAAAATGTTAAATTGCTTCAATACCTTCCAGGCGTATTAAATATTACTAATATACATGAGACAAACGTTTTTTATTAATAATTTCGTCATAATTTCGTATTAATGCTTGTCTTAATTATTAAGGAATCGGAATGTTATAAATGTCTGCTTTGATATGTCCTGAAAATATTAATAAAAAATAAATAATGTCATAATTTCATAAACATTCTATTAAAAAATATGGAAAATAAATCTGAATTTGATGCTTAGGAAATATACATAGGAAATTCGGACACGTGGGTCACATTCTTGCTTGGCATAAAGTATAAAGCTAATAATAACAAAAAAAAAATGTCTGTCAATAAAAGTCGATAAACATATACAAAATCAACTAGAACTTTCCACCCTCCATATTTTCCCATATTTTCTAGAAAAAACAGTATATCATTTGTAATTATAATTCTATTATTCTCTCTCCACTTATCTGACACACCACACAGTATTGTTCAACGATATGGAAATTTATTAAGTCTTACTGTGCAAGTTTCTAGTTACTCGGACTATCCTTTTTTTTTTTTTAACGTGAGGAAATCCTTTACGGATACCCGCCCGATCAGGGACTCGGGACGAGTTATGTGGGACTCCGGAAAGGTGTAAAGGGCCGAACGTATACCCACTAAAATCTCACGGTCACTGCTTCTCTTCTACCGCCACTGGCCCAATCATCCGTGGAAACTCGGACTATCCTGCTATACGAGGTAAAAAATAAAATTCTCCGCTCTCATAAGACAAAGCGCGGCGTTGAGTTCCGCCATTTAGCACGCAATATTTGGGATTCGGGTAGAATGTGGCGAATGAAGTGTCTTGACTCTTGACCACTAGGTTCTCTCTGATCTACTATGTGGGTAGCGAAGCTATTTTTTTTCTTTAATAGCTTTTTGTGCGTACTGAATATTAGTAATATATCTAAGTACAACGATTTTTTTTATGAAACAGTATAGTCCATTTGTAATTATAATTTTATTTGAATTTTTGTTGTAAATATAAATGAATATAATAAATATATACACTAGGTTCTCTAGTTCCCTCTGCCTACCCTGCTATATGCGGGATACGGCGTGAAGCTAAAAAAAACATAGATACAAAACACTGGCCAAATTAGATTCCACTAATATATACATACATAAACTATGAAATGAATAATAAAGTAAGTATATTAGGTTAACAGAAGAAAAAATTACAATATTCTTTTATTCAGTTTCCACTGATTTGACATTGTTCAACGGTATGGAAGTTTATTAAGTGTTACTATGCAAGTTTCTGGTCGACGATGTCAGTTTCAATGTAACGCACCGTTTCATCCTATTTGACGGCTTAAGTGCGCCATGGATTGGTATCGGCGCCCTGTCGACGCGAAATAATGATAGAAAAACCTTAATGGGTGTTATCTTGACGCAGTTCTTGTGGGTTGTAGGTTCAAATCGGATACAGAGGAAGATTAGATTTTCTTTTTAATTTTGTTAATAGACTACAGATGTATGATTGGTTTTTTGCTTATTTTAAGTGCGCTTTGGAATGGTATCGGTGGCCTGTCAACGCAAAACCCTTAGACGACATCGTGGCGCCGTTGATGTTTGACTGACGATAAAAGTGATAAGTGTGGGCTCGAATCAAATTTGGAGATAGATTATATTTTTTACCTTTCACCTGTCGTAGCGCAACAAAGTAAACGCGACAGATTGTGGGTTTGATTCCCACTTTAAGAAATTGGAATTGGAATACTTAGAATTTTTCATTTCCTGGGTTTGGTAACAAGGCAAAGCGTGGCGTTGAGTTCCACCACTCAGCACGCAATTCCTCAATTCGGCGGAAAGTGGGGAACGGAATTGTTAAAATAGAATGGAGTGTCTTAACACTAGATTCTCTGGTTCCCTCTGTCTACCCTGCTATATGCGGGATACAGCGTGAAGTTATATATGTATAAAAAGAATCATCAAAATTATTTCAACCAGAAAAAAGTTATTGTGTGTTGCCACACATAAAAATATAGTCGAATTGAAAACCTCCTCGTCTTTTCAAGTCGGTAATCGGTTAAAATCACCAATTTTAGGAGGAACATTTCTCAGGTGTAATACACCTGATGGGTATTTGGTATTCCTAATTTACAATGACACGTGATTCTAAATTTATGCCGATACGAGTAGGTTTGATTGAGATTACCGTAAATCCCTTGGAGTGATAGCGTTATTTAACAGTTAAATTGAATTTTATTTTCAATCTCCTACCAATCAAAGGTGTTGGTGGTAATTTTCTATTGTCTTTTTTGTTCAATATGAACATTTATGTAATTTTTAACGGATTCCAAAAAAAACGAAGTTATCAATTCGACTGTATGTTTATGTGTGCTATATAATTTTTTACTGGGTGAATCAATTTTGACGACTTTTTTATATGATAGTTAGTGACCCATAATATGATTTTAAATTTAAACGCCTGTCGTGGCGCAGAGGCACAAGCGTGCGACTGTTAATGCGACAGGTTGTGGGTTCGATCCTCACTCCAGGAAATGTAAAATTTAGTATTTTCATTTCTTGGGTTTGGTAACAAGGCAAAGCGCGGCGTTGAGTTCCGCCACTCAATACGCAATACCTCAATTCGGCGGAAAGTGGGGAACGGAATTGTTGAAACAGAATGAATGGAGTGTCTTAACACTAGGTTCTCTGGTTCTACTCTGCTGTATGCGGGATACAGCGAGAAGTTAAAAAAACAATTAATAGGGTCTTTGATTTTCACATATTAAATGAAATTATTTTAACCGGATTAATCGAGTATATTTTTTTGCAGTGTGCAGGTGTATACAAATTAGTTTATTACTGTGGCTTATCACACATTGGTCAAATAAAAAGAAGTATCGGTGTTAGGGTGAAAGAACTTGCTTCTTTGTTTGGTGGTAGGAGGTTCGTCCTCCGTCTGGCTCGCGACCACTATCATGTCAAAGACGAACCGCCAAATATCTTATGATGTGTTCCGGTTCGATGGTATGTAAGCCAGGTTTTCCCATTCCCACCCATCCTTTCCCCAAAATGTGGTGGTTCCGAGAGCGGAATACTACATTGTCCTCCTCTTCCATCTATATCCTCTAGGTTGGCAACGCATCTACAACATCTCTGGTGTTGTAGATGTTCATGGGCGAAGGTATCCACTTACCATCAGGTGGTCCTTCTGCTCGTCTGCCATCCGTTATCCATAAAAAAAAAAAAAAAGTAGTACTAACTTTGTGTACTATGTTGCTTAAATTTGTCTACATTTAAATTGTGTATTGGTCCACCAGTTTAAGGTCGCTCAGCGAGGGCGATGTATGTATGGAGTATCTCTGAAAAAGTGAATTTGTAACAATGTGAACTGTTAGAGGGCCAAAGTCACCGATATAGCCAAAAGTCCAAGCTGAAGTTGCAGTACTGTTGAAGTTACAGTTGAAGTTACAGTCACATTTGTCGCAGAACCGACCTCGAGCTAGGTGGAACGACATACGCTAAATGGCTGGCAACGGTTGGGAGCGAAGAGCTGAAGATCAAGCTCAGTAGCGTGCTTTTGGAGAGACCTATGGCCAGCAGTGGATAGAAAAGTTCATGATGACGACGATGTCTACATTTATTTATATTTCAAGTTTCACGCTGTATCCCGCACATAGTAGGGTAGGCAGAGGAAACCAGAGAATCTAGTGTTAAGATACTGTGTTCTCTTTTATCATTTAAGTTCCCCACTTTCCGCCGAATTGAGACAGTGTGCGCTGAGTGGCGGAACTCAACGCCACGCTTTGCATCGTTACCAGAGCAAGACATTTATTTAGAACGACACATATATATATTTTGAAAAAAAAATAGTTTATTTAAAAAAAGCTATGTCTATCAGCGTTTTTCAACCGCCACAAAATCGCCAGTCTGCAGCACCAAACAAGAACAATAACAAGACGACATTTTCAACTTTTCTAAAAGAATACTTTGAGTGCTCTAGACGTTTCAGTCGACATACAAATTACAGAGTCGAATGCTTATCACTACTACAGTAGTACTAGTAGTACTATAGTAGTAGAAGTGGCTGAGATAACTTTACAATGGGGATATTGGTAAAACTTGGGTTTTCCTTTTATTTTTCCTTATATAGTGCTTTTCTTGTTTGTTTAATGTTTTAAATTGTGTGATTGTGTGATTGACAAGATACCAGTGGCGAGTCGTCCATACAACGCGGTTCCCTCCGGCTTGCCTAACTTTTGAAAGTACAAGTACGAGACCTAAAAAAAAAGGACGCAAAAAAAACATGATGAAGAAAGGTGGAGAGCTAAAAAAAAAGGTCGCCAGGAAAATACTGGGCATAAAATTGCAAAAAAAACATCTTAAAGATCTAAAAAAAAAGATCATCGCCACAATTCGATAGTGGAATTACTAAATAACTTGACATTCTGTACCGTCTCCCCTAAATATATCGGCTTCTCTAAAAATTACCGGTTTCCCTAAATAATATGTACCGGCTTCCCTAAATATGCATCGGCTTCTCTAAAATCATGGGCTTGTCTAACTAAAATTTTTACCCCTCGCCACTGCAAGGTACTGTCAAAACTATTGGCTTAGGCTAGGCAAGAAGGCTTAAAATTTGCTATGTATTTCTTCCTTGGGGAGTGTAGGCAGCTTATAGAGGATGTCTCGAAATTTATATCAAAAAGGAAAATAACGGTGTTTCAGGTTTTATAGTCCATGCAAACGAACACGCGGGATATAAAGCTGCAGTTTTTTTTTAACTTCACGCTGTATCTCGCATATAGCAGGGTAGGCAGAGGGAACCTCACACTTCAACACTCCGTTCTTTTACAACAATTCCGTTCCCCACTTTCCGCCGAACTGAGGCATTGCTTGCTAAGTGGCAGGAACTCAACGCCGCGCTTTGCCTTGTTACCAAACCCAGGAAATGAAAAATTCCATTTCCTGGTGAGAATCGAACCCACAATCCGTCGCGTTTACAGTCGCGTGCTTGTGCCTCTGCGCCACGACAGGCGTTATATAAAAATATAAAATTTAAAATATTTTCAAAAATACAAAAACAATTTTTCACTCGATAAATATTTAGTGAAAATATAAAATAATCGTAAAACCGTTCTAAAATATCCACCGCACGGTACAATAGTGGGATTAACTCCAGCCTCTCATTAGGAGGCAGCTTTTATTTTTAGTTATTTTTTTAGTTTTAGTTATTTTTACTTTATAAAAGGCAATATATTTTGGTTGGTGTATGATGATATTGTAGCAAGTGTACAAGTGATGATAACAGGTTCGATCCCATTTTAACGAACTTAAAAAAAGGAGTAGGTTTTCAATTCGACTGTATTTTTTGTGTGTTCATGTATACTTTTTAAGGGGTGAACCAATTTTGATGATTATTTTTTTAAATGATAGCCAATGATTGTATGCCGTGGTAAAAGCCCATGATCTTAGTCCAGTCGATGAAAGTGGTTGATAAGTAGAATTAGCGTGGAAAGGGTTATAAAGTCTTCGCTAACAAAGTCACGGGAAAGTAACTAGTAAAATACAAATCGTTTTTTTAGTGTATGATGTAATTGTAACAAGTATGTAAGTCATGGTTCTAGGTTCGATTCTACTTGCGTAATGATTGAAATTAAATTATTTTTATTCCTCTGCTTTGGACGCAGGTAAGACGCAGCGTTGAGTTCCGCTTTTCAACTTTTTTTCAGCTTTTTGCTCGTTTCCACATTGTGGGATAATCAAAAAAGAATATCATAATATAAATATTCTTTATTCAAATAGGCTATTACCACCACTTTCGAATCGTCAATTTACAAAAGGTGTCAGTCGTGTCAGTCCTAACGGAAACTACCATCAGCTCGGAAGGCAATTCTGCTGAGAAGAGCAGGCAAGAAACTCAACAGTAAAATTTTATTTGAAAAGCGCAACTTTTCAAATAAAATTTTACAACAAATTTACAACTATAATGAGCCTCCCGGGTGAGCGTCAACAGCATTTAATTCAACACATTAACATCATCATCATTATAATGTTCTTGGACAAAATAATATACTTTTTTCAATAATATGTTTTTAATCTTAACTTTAAATTGTTGAAGTGGCAGCTCTGTAATTATTCGTGGATTTATATTATACATGCGTATGCCTTGTGACAAAAATGATTTATTGACTTTTTCGAGGCCAAAATTAGGTGTAATTAATCTAGTGTCAAGGCACTGTGGCTTCCACATTCCGTCCGAATTCGATACATTGTTGTATTACATACTGGAACTCAACACCGCACTTCGTCTTGCCAAAGTGTTGAAATGGAAATAGTTTAGATATAAAAAGTCCCCGAGTGGGAATCGAACCCACAAACAAGCCCACTCTCCCACAATGGCCAAGTATATATAATCATAATTTTAATTTTATTTTATATTATTATTATTATTTTTTTTTTTTATGGATAACGGATGGCAAACGAGCAGAAGGACCACCTGATGGTAAGTGGTTACCTTCGCCCATGAACATCTACACCACCAGAGATGTTGTAGATGCGTTGCCAACCTAGAGGATAGAGACGGAAGGGGAGGATAATGTAGTAGTCCGCTATCGGAACCACCACATTTTTGGGAAAGAATGGGTGGGAAAGGGGAAAACCTGGCTTACATGCCATCGAACCGGAACACATCACAAGATATTTGGCGGTTCGTCTTTGACATGATAGTGGTCGCGAGCCAGACGGAGGACGAACCTCCTACCACCAAACAAAATTATTGCTTAAGGCGTTCTATTCTTTATAGAAACATACATACATACATAGCTTCACGCTGTATCCCGCATATAGCAGGTAGGCAGAGGGAACCTAGTGTTAAGACACTCCGTTACCCACTTTCCGCCGAATTGAGGCATTGCGTGCTGAGTGGCGAAACTCAACGCCGCGCAGAAAAAGGAAAAATTCCATTTACTGGAGTGGGAATCGAACCCACAACCTGTCGCGTTTACAGTCGCACGCTTTTGCCTCTGCGCCACGACAGACGTAAGGCTTTATAGAAACAAGCTACGGAAATCAATATATAGGGTGTTTCTGCTTTATAAGAGCCAAATAAGCCAATATATTTTGGCTTGTATTAACATACTGTGTAACAAAAGATTAAATACCATATTATATTACGTAAAGGCCGTTAATTAACGTGTATTAACTACTTCATTCAATTAAATATGGAGAATAAACGAACTGGCTTGTTGGTTTTGTTTATGGTTCTGACAGTTAGGTAAGAGGTCGCGGGGTTTGTCCTTGGTTGAGGCAAATAATTTTGTTTTAATGTTTGTAGAAGTTATGCGAATATGATTAGAATAAACAAAATTATGAAACTATTTTTCGAAAACGTAATAAAAATTTAAATATAACGGGAACTCAATCCCCGTCTCTTGAAAATCTTCTCAGGGATGCTTAAGGCACGCTATGTTAAATATTTAATTTCTTTTTTCTTATAATAAGTGTGTGAATAGCACTTTAAGAATATTACAAATTAATCATCCGTCGTATACCACATTCAAAATAATTAATTTATCACGAAAATATAAAAAATAGAATAAGGTCATCGTGGCACAGTTGGACAGCGTCTGACGCGATTGGTTGTGGATTCGATTCCCACATAGGAAAAATTGTATTCAAATTACTTTTATATCCATGTTCTGGTGAGCAAAAATGCGGCGGTTAGTTCTGCCACTTAACATGCAATACCTTAAATTTAGACGAAAAGCGAAGAACGGAGTGTCTTAACACTATACTTTCTCTGACTACCCAAAAAGATATATATCAATACTACGACAGTCAACCAAATAGGACCAATAAGTTCAAGAAACTGTAAAAAAAATGTTCGAGATACAATATGAAAACTTATACCGAGGCAATCTTTCAAAATTGTACAAAAGAACCACCCGCAGCCCCTCCAAACCTAAGGTAGTAAATAAAACAATCCAATAAGAGCTAGTGCCAATAACGGAACAGGGAGACCGAGTTGTGTTATGAAAAAAGTTACACGAACGATTTATAGTCCGTCTGACAATATCTTCTTTGAATTAAACGGTGTAGTTTAATAAATAGAATATTATAAAATATATATATTTTTTTATCTTCACGCTGTATCCCGCATATAGCAGGGTAGGCAGAGGGAACCAGAGAACCTAGTGTTAAGACACTCCATTCTCTTTCAATAATTCCGTTCCCCACTTTCCGCCGAATTGAGGCATTGCGTGTTGAGTGGCGGAACTCAACGCCGCGCTTTGCCTTGTTACCAAACCCAAGAAATGAAAATACTAAATTTTACATTTCCTGGAGTGAGAATCAAACCCATAACCTGTCGCGTTTACAGTCGCACGCTTGTGCCTTTGTGCTACGACAGGCTTTAAATAAGAAATTATTTAATATTAAGTGATTCATTTCACGTCGAATCCACCAGAATTCGAGACATTGCACATGAAAAAAAACGTGGTGTGGCAGAACTCAACGCCGCGTTTTGTCTTGCCAGAGTGATCAATAGAAAATAATTTAATTATAGTCCTTCCCTGACGCTGATTCATAGACGCCTGCTGTAACGCAGAGGCACAAGCGTGCGACTGTAAACGCGACAGTTTGTGGGTTCGATTCCCACTTTTAAAATTAAATTTTTCATTTCCTCAGTTTGGTAGCAAAGGCAAAGGCGTTGAGTTCTGCCAATCAGCACGCAATGCCTCAATTCGGCGGAAAGTGGGGAACGGAGTGTCTTAACACTAGGTTCCCTCTGCCTACCCTGCTATATGCGGGATACAGCGTGTAGCTATGTATGTATGTATATATATGTAATTCCTACGAAAGCTAATTAAACCCTACTACGCTTCGCCAGAGACCATCTTAGATTACGTAAATTTTATAAATTGAATAATAGAAAACAATAAACTTCTAGTCAAGTTAGACGAAATGAGGCATTGGATTTTATAGTTTATTGGAATTTAATAGAATATTGAATAATTGCATGGAATGCAAATGAAAGGAGAGAATGGAGTATTTATAGCATAAGGCCTTTTGGTGAATGGAGATTTTTTTAATATATGTATATGATAGAGCATAGAGGTTATCGCGGCTCAGTGAGATAGGGTCCGACTGTAAACGCAATTGGTTACGTGTTCGATTTCCATTTGGGGGAATAATTATATTTTTTTTTTATTTATTTAATTTTACGCTGTATCCCGCATATAACAGGGTAGGCAGAGGGAACCAGAGAACCTAGTGTTAAGACACTCCATTCTCTTTCAACAATTCCGTTCCCCATTTTCCGCCGAATTGAGGCGTTGCGTGTTGAGTGGCGGAACTCAACGCCGCGCTTTGCCTTGTTACTAAACTAAAAAATTCCATTTCCTGGAGTGGGAATCGAACCCACAACCTGTCGCGTTTACAGTCACACGCTTGTGCCTCTGCGCCACGACAGGCGAGACAAAAAAAAAATAATAAAAAAAAATGTTATTTAAACCAAACAGTATTTTATTCGTTCTCTTTAACAAAAAGACTTATTCATTACACGAACTCCGAGGTGTAGTGCACAGTGCACAGCGCTCTCGTCTCGAGGGCGACGTGCCCTATCTCCTTGCTCACCTGTAGTCTAGATATCTTACAACTCGAACTTTTAGATCGTATCTTAAAAATACATGCTCAGCAAAGAGCTAAGGGAATTTTATGAATCTTAAATTATCTGTAAAGCTTTATCCCGCATAGCAGGGTAGTCAAAGTGAATATAGTGTCAAGACACTCTGTTCGCCGATTTTTGCCTGAATTCAAGACATTGTGTGTAAGTTAAGGAACTCAACGCCGCGGTTTGTCTCAATAAGTTAGATGTATGGTTATTTGAAAAAATCTGTCTACATAAGGCAGATATACATATATATGAAAGAAAAATACAATATTTCTTTTTTTTTTAATGCAAAAACTTTAGAACAAATTCAGTTGGCACTTTGCAGTTATACATATAGCTTCTTCATCAGATTAACACATAGGCTGTAATTTATAAAGATTTAGTTTAATTTGATAACTATCAAATTTTATATCAAATTGTCCGTCACTAACTTGGGTTATTTTTTTTAGCTTCGCGGTGTATCCCTCATATAGCAGGGTAGGCAGATTGAACCTGAGAACCTAGTGTTAAGACACTCCGTTCCTCACTTTCCGTTGAATTGAGGTATAGCGTGCTAAGTGGCGGGACTCAACGCCGCGCTTTTTCTTGTTACCAGGAAACAGGTTACTCAAGAAATGAAAATACTATAAATTATTTAATTGGGAAAATGAACCCACAATCTGTCCCGCTTACAGTCGCACGCTTGTGCCTTTGCGCCACGACAGGCGTTGAAAAAGAAAGATAATTTTTAAAACATTTTATATATACAAGAGATGAAGATTCCAAGTATACACTATAAAGGGTAAAATAATATACACTTAATTTAAAAATTATTACTACAACTATTTGAATAAAAAAGCAGAAAGTTTGCAGAGAAACTTTATTTCTTTGAGAACCTGCGGTAAGTTTTTTTAAAAATGATCTACGTAACATTAATTATCTTTCCAATGTCGAGTTTTAATTAAAAGTCTGATAGTTTGATGGTGAAACGATTTGGTTCCTTTAGTTTCACGCCTTCCGCAAAAAAATACAGGGAAAGAAGCTAGTGTTAAGGTACAAATTCACATTTTATCCCGCAAAGTAAGATATTGCCTATTTTTGAAGTTTTTAAAGTGTTAATCACTTAGGAAACGCAAAATTAAATATGTTTTTCGTTTTTTATACGTTACGTAAGAGAACTTTTTATACGTTTTCTAAATTTTTATTGATAACGGACGGCAAACGGGCAGAAGGACCACCTGATGGTAAGTGGTTACCTTCGCCCATAGACATCTACAACACCAGAGATGTTGTAGATGCGTTGCCAACCTAGAGGATACTGATGGAAGGGGGGACAATGTAGTAGTCCACTATCAGAACCACCACATTTTGGGGAAAGGATGGGTGGGAAAGGGGAAAATCTGGCTTACATGCCATCGAACCGGAACACATCATTTGATATTTGGCGGTTCGTCTTTGACATGATAGTGGTCGCGAGCCAGTCGGAGGACGAACCTCCTACCACCTAACAAAAATTCTAAATATGTTTTACGTTTCCTACATATGTGATTAACACTTTAAAACTTCAAAAATATTTAATAAATAGCATTCTCTCATGCCAAATGATTGTTCTTTGAAATGATCTATGGGTAAATATCTATCTATCCAAACTTCTGCAGTTTGTAAAAATCTCTCGACAGAGATGCTAACATCAAAAATAAGCTATAAAAAGCGTATAAGAATTTCGACGCACCCGGATATAGAACGCATGGCTTAGTGGTCAGAGCGCTTGGATGGCTCCTAAGAGGCGCGGGTTTGAGTCCCGCTACGTTCAATTTTATATAGATTTTCTAAAAAAGGTAACGCGTGTCGTGGCGCAGAGGCACAAGCGTGCGACTGTAAACGCGACAGGTCGTTGGTTCGATTCCCACTCCAGGAAATGTAAAATTTAGTATTTTCATTTCTTAGGTTTGGTAACAAGGCAAAGCGCGTCATTGAGTTCCGCCACTCAACACGTAATGCTTCAATTCGGTGGAAAGTGGGGAACGGAATTGTTGAAAGAGAATGGAGTGTCTTAACACTAGGTTCTCTGGTTCCCTCTGCCTACCTTGCTATACGCGGGTTACAGCGTGAAGTTAAAAAAAAAATAAAAAAAAGTTTTCTTTGTCTATCCTTCTATCAGAAATTAATAAGAAAAGATTTGCCGTTATTTCGATGATTTTATGATATAGTCCACACTAATGATAACATTATTATTCAATAACTCAAACGAGTTAATAAGCATAATTACTCAAGCGGGAATCGAACACACAACTATCCCGTTTCAGGTTTCCAATCATCCACTGTGTCAGTAATCGATTTATTTATAAGAAAAATTGCATCTTTCCTACGCTAGACATCTCAAGTGCGATCTTGACGTATCGCAGTCATTATCTATATACGTATGTCGATCTATAGTTATCCGATTGGAAACTAAATTGCAATCTTAAATTATTTACGCTTTTACTATGATATTAGAAATGTGAATGTAAATTTGTTTGTTACGGTTTACGCCAAAACTACATAACCGATTATCATGAAATTTGTACTTGTATTCTTTTTTTTTTAGCTTCACACTGTATCTCGCATATAGCAGGGCAGGCAGAGGGAACAAAATTTGCATTTCCTGAAGTAGGAATCGAACCCACAACCTGTCACGCTTACAGTATTCTTAGAGGTATTAAAAAATATTTTAGCAGACGTGCCTTCAAGTTAACGCACATACGCACTATGAACTATAGTACGTAGTATGGACTGTCATTGACTGCGAGCAAAGCCGCGGGTAACAGCTAGTATATGTATGTCTGTCTAGTTTATCCAATTGGAAAACTGAATTGCAATCTTGAATTATTTACTTATACTTGGTTCCAATGTTGTGTAAAATTTTATGTACATATAAATTTTAGTGCTGTAATAAAATTTCCAATTATGTTATAAAAATAATCTGATAAAGGTTAGATATGTCTTCTTAATATATTATATTGACACCATATGACACAGTTGGGGACATGATCTACAATGGTTGTGTGTTCGAATATGAATTCTAGGATTGTTGCAAATTTAGCTTTTATGTCATCTACGTAAGCGTCCTCTGGACTCTCCTTTCGCATAGATTTCGAAGGGCAAGGCATTTTGAGAAAATCTTCATCGTTCGTCTCAGTCATCTTCAGCATGTGATGTCAGATACTGGCTTTCCATAGGATTTTCATAGCTTTCCATAGACTTGATAGTTGGCTTCAACCCGCGGACATAGATGCTCTTTTCTCTGCTCGATGATCTGCTCTCGTTGAATGTGGTCAACACCTTTAGTAGCATGCCGTTTATGACGCGGAAACAGGCTCTCTGGTGCCATGGTTTATCTTCTTACTGGATTTAAACTTGGATAGTTATTATAATATAGTTTCCTGCGATACAGGTTTCCACGAATGTACATTTATTTACAATTTTTTTCTCAGTCTTTTGTCTAACTCCATTTCCCGTCATACAAAGTTATTGTTTACTGTATCAGACTGCAAAACTCAAATATTCGAATCCGCTTCCATCACGTTGAGTTATCCATGTTTCAACTATAACACCAATAAATTTTACATATAATATTAATCTAATAAACTCATACAGAATTTTTATAATCCACTTATTCCAACATTAATTAAACTGTCGACATTTTGATATAACTTTTATTAACCCATTATTTAAATTGAACGTCAAATTCAAATTTGTTTTCTTTTTATATATAATCTTTCATTGGAAAATTCTCGCCAGCCAACGTTACCGAGATCATAATAGAAATAGATCTAATAAATCAATCTAATGTCAAGGCTCAGTTGGGATGTCCGTCTGTTGCAAACCCTTTTTTTCTCTATAAGTTAATTAATGTGCTCGAAAGAAAACATGTAGCGTTTAACGCGAATGTGTATCATTAATTTTGTTAGAGTTTTTTTTAAATAAGGCACTTTTTTGTATCATCTTGTTTTTTGTTCACTTTTTTTTAAATGTTTTTATAAGTTAGTCAAAAGAAATATAAGGTGATGAAATTGTTATAATACAAAACAAAGTACAGACTTACAATTATTTATTACTGACAATGATATCTTCAAAATAGACTGGAGGGAGTATTTCATTCCCATATTAAGAATTAGGCCTAATAATCTTTAACACACAAAGTCTAACATTTCCATTTCCCATTTCTCGAACATTTCCTAGGATCCTATTATAAAAGCGTACACTTTATGCCATGAAAGAATTACTGATTCGATGCAATCGAGTTGCTAATATGGTAAATTTATGCCTATCGTACCCATTTTGATAAAATCATTAATATTTTTCCTTAAGCGTTACATTTTTAAAGATGCATTAAGAAGCAATTGCCAAAAATTAATTGCCTCAAATTTTACCTCAAGGATTTTTTACAGCTTAAGTTATAGATTATGAATCGGAAAGAATACGGCACATTTAAAGTTTGTATGGAGAAGAAGTGCAGAAAGTCAATGAATACCGTAGAATACTATTTATAACAACGTAATAAAAATCTATTAAATTAATATATTCATATTACACCACCATTGGCTTGGTATGTATTTTCGTGTAAAATGGCAACGCGTAAACAGCGCCTCTATTAATATAAGGATCTAAAATAAACAAGGTAGTCACAATGATACCTTTGAAATATACTAAAGCGAACGTTTAATTCCTAACGCGTGTAGGCATTTATAAAATCATTGATGAGGCAATAACCTTCAACACGTAAACCATCCATACCAAGCGAAAATATGTCAATAAGTCCACTTGCATATACAACAGTTTAAATATTAATAGATTTTAATAATTATTATTATATGTGTCATCAAATTACCAAAAAAAAAAATGATAGAAATTACAAATAAACCTTATTTATAAACGCCTGCTTTGAAAAGTATGTATTTTCAGTATATTAACTCACGCCTGGTACATATGGTTAAGACATTAAGACTGTCTCTCTCTCTGTAGTCGGTCCTTCATGCCTCGAGATCGTGGTCAATATCAGGGTTGCACCTAGAGCGGATTATCTGCTTCCACCGGTTTCTGTTCAGCGTGTCTCTTATGGCCGAATAGACTTTGAAATATGATGATTTTTTCTTTTAATCGATCTTACTGGTGATCATTCTCCATACATTGAAATCACGAAATCAGAAATCGAATCGAAATCTCGAAATCACAAATTGTAATTAAATTTTAACAAAAAAAACTGACCTCACATAAAACGTATTTAAAAGTAAAATTATAACGAACAACACGAAAACTACTCTTCAGGTCCTAACTTAATGTAAATGTGATCACATCAGAAGCCTTATAGCCTCATATTTTTTTTTAACTTCACGCTGTATCCCGCATATAGCGGGGTAGGCAGAGGGAACCAGAGAACCTAGAGTTAAGACACTCCGTTCTCTTTCAACATTTCTGTTCCGCACTTTCCGCCAAACTGAGGCATTGCGTGTTGAGTGCCTCATATAAATCATGACATTAGGTCACCCAGTAAAAAGTTATCGAATAATCATCGAAAAGAAAACCTCTTTTTTTACAGTCAGTTAAAAAAACAAGTAACGTAACAGCTGCTACCTTCAATACTCCAGTAGAACTCAAATGAGAGGCAAATGCTCAATTCATTAGGAATAATTTCCATACGAAGAAGATTTAGCCATTCAGACGTGTCTTTAGGTGAGATTGTCATCTGCATAAATTACAATTTCACATTTAATTTATATTAACTAGTGTTGGATCACTGTTTTACTTGATTTTATGTTTTTATTTCTGATTCAAAAAAAAAATTGTGCTGTTCGTAAAGAACACTGATTTTTTGAGGCCTGTCTTGACGCCGAGGCACAAGTGTGCGACTGTAAATGTGACAGGTTGTGGGTTCGATTCCTAATCCAGGAAATGTAAATATTAAATAATATTTAGTATTTTCATTTCCTCAGGCATTGCGCGCGACAAATTGCGAGTGCGTGCAATTGCGAGTGACAAAACTCAAAGGGGCTTTTCCTTGTTACCAGAGCGAGGAAATGAAAATACTAAATATTATTTTTAAATTTTCATATCCTGGAGTGGGAATCGAACCCACAACCTGTCGTGTTTAAAGTCGCGCACTTGCGCCTCTGCGCCACGACAGGCGCTTATTTAATGACATTGCATTCGCAAATATGTTAACTCTGTATTCTCATTAATGTATACGGCTATACGACGTGTAGGTCGCGATATCAAAGAAATTGTAAGCAATACATCCTATTTGTAAGTTCTTACGTAAGATTTAAATTATATCAACGTGTGTCATAATACTAGTATCTGAAACATCTCTGATTTGAGCCCCCATCCATAGTAAGACAAGACACAACAACACAAGACATTAAAAAAAAAAAAAAAATAGTCCCGCTGAGTTTCTTGCGCCGGTTCTTCTCAGGTCTGAGGCATTAAATTTAGTGAACCGGTGGTAAATTATTTGACGATCAAAAAATGAAGCTTGTAACTTCTTATTTTGAATAAAATTATTTGACTTTGACTTTGACTGCGTTATTTTTTTCAATATTTAAAATAGTATATATATTTAATTGTTAAACTATTTTCATTTAAAATTAAGCGTTCTGTATACAACGCTTTCATAATATTCTTTTATAATTAGTTGTGTTATAATTTAAAGAGTGGTGAAAGAAATTGTGACATGCCCTATGTCTTAAATGAAACGGAGTGTCTTAACACTAAAAGCTCCTTTCTTCCTATGCTGCTACGAGGAAACTGGCTTGAAACAGCAAAAAAGCTCATCCACAGTAGGAAAACCTCAACTAACTGTTTAATTTACAATAATATCAAAGTATTTCTACACAACGCATACAAAAATACCAAACTATGACTATAGCTTCCGTTAAAAATTTAAGATCCGCCCAATTACTTAGAGACGCAGCTGAAGCATTATTCAAATGTATGCAGTCCGTACCCGTACCGTATCTAATCCAACCAACCTGTAAAAGTCGAGGAAAATTCAATATCGGCCAAAACAATATCGTAACACCTGTGAGGCTGATTTCCATTCCATCCTGCCCCGATTCCTGTATAAATTTACAATTTAGACACCTTACAATGGACCCTCGTCCGTTTTGGACTATCATATAAAATTTAGCTGTTGATTGATAGTGGGAACCTGTTTGTTTCAATATTTGCGTGTTTGATGTGTGCTTAGGTGAAATGTCAGCTGGGTTTATATTTAAATAAAAGCCTGTCGTGGCGCAGAGGCACAAGCGTGCGACTGTAAACGCGACAGGTTGTGGGTTCGTTTCCCATTGCAGGAATGCCTCAATTCGGCGGAAAGTGGGGAAAGGAGTGTCTTAACACTAGGTTCTCTCTGCCTACTCTGCTATATGCGGGATACAGCGTGAAGCTATGTATGTATTATAAGTATATAGCTATATATTCACCCCCTGCAGGGCATGCATGAAGAGGTTAATGACTGTGGACGAGGCGAAAGAGGTATACAGGGACCGTAGCGTTTGGCGCTTCTTTCTCTCTGATTACCCCGCTAGGGATAAAGCGTGAAGCCAAGTTAAGTGTATCTATAAGTATCCATTCGACTATGTCGTGGCGCAGTGGGGCAATGTCTTATAGTGAACGCGCGTAATATCTATATACAAATACGTGAAGCAAAAACTTTGTACCCCTTTTTACGAAAATTACGCGGAAGGAGAAGCATGAAACTTGGCACACTTATAGTTTATATAGCGAAGGAATGCAAAATGATAATATCTTTTAAAAATAATGCATAAAAAATATATTAAATTAATAAAATAAATATTACACATTGTCTTTAGCAATGTATGTATATGTCACTTTATACAAACATGTATGTTAAACCATGGTAGTGTGTGTAATATTTATTTTATTAATTTAATATATTTTTTATGCATTACTTTAAAAAAAATTTTAGCATTCTGCACTCCTCTATATAAACTATAAGTGTGCCAAATTTCATGCGCCTCCAAGAGAAAAGAGGAAAAGAATGGTCCAAAGTTTTTGCTTCACATATAACAAATATAAAATAAAATCCAAAATAAACTTTTACATGTATAAAAATAAACTCCTACACATACATACATCACAATACTCTATAAAAAAGATGCTATTTTTCAAAACGAATTTTATTTAGCGGTTGGCACACAGGGAACAGTGGAAACGAAAACAAAATAACATAACATTCCTTTATGTCAGTGTAGCATACAATGAAACCGCGATAAAAATCCAGGCAATGTGATGGCGGCAAAGAAAACTTTTCACTTCGGTCCTGCCGCGGTTGACCGTCCAAACTTCCAAATATTTGGAAATTCTACCTTCATACTATAGTCTACTGTAGTCCAGTGGCGAAGGGTGAAAATTTTAGTAAGACAAGCCGGTAAATTTAGAGAAGCCGGTATATATTTAGGAAAGTCGAAACGCGAAAGGAAATGAAAAATTCCATTTCCTGGGTTTGGTAACAAGGCAAAGAGCGGCGTTGAGTTCCGCCACTCAGCACGTAATTCATCAATTCGGCGGAAAGTGGGGAACGGAGTGTCTTAACACTAGGTTCCCTCTGCCTACCCTGCTATATGCGTGATACAGCGTGAAGCTATGTACGTATGTATGTATGTAAGTCGGTTCAAATATTTAGGGAAGCCGGTATTTTTAGAGAAGCCGGTATATTTAGGGAAGCAAATATAGGATGTGAAGGTATTTAGAAATTTTACTATTGAATTTCGATGACAACCTTTTTTAATTTTCTTTTAGGCTGTTTAATATGTCAGAGCCTTTTTTTTTGCATTTTATACCCAATATTTTCTTAGCGACCTTTATGTTTTTTGGGTCTCATACTTGTATTTTAAAAAGTTGGGCAAGCCGGTGGGTATTGTGTTGTATGGACGCCTCGCCACTGCTGTACTTCACTGTATTGTATGCTTTCAGTTTGCGGTTTTTGTTACGGTTAAATGGATGAATTTCCCTTGAGTTTTATAGGTTAGTTTGTTATGATTTTGAATTTGAATGCTTGCCAAATCTTTATTGAGGTCATTGTGGCGCTGTGAAAGTTTGACTGTAAACGTCATAGGTTGTGGGTTCCATTTCTACTCGAAGGAATGTTTATATTTTACCTTCGTTTCTTATATATAAAATATCTAAATTCAACTCTTTTTTCGTTATTTTACAAAATAACGAAATAAGATTTTAATTTAATATAAATATATTTACAAATATTATAAATGATCTTATATGACAGTAAAATATTACCATTCTGTAAAGTACTATAAATAGTGAAAAACTTACAATAAAAAAAAAAACGAATCCTTTTAGGTTAATCTATAGAAGATATAGTAAAATCTGCCTATTTAGTTTCTTCAAGTGTGCGCTTCTCGGACCCAACTTTTTGTATGACAATATGCGTACATATATACGAGTAGTATTCATTGAAGTTATTATTAAAGTGATTTGTATTGGTGCTTTTTTTAAATATAAATAAATATCTCTAAAAAACGCCTTTCGTTGCGCAGAGTCACAAGCGTGTGACTGTAAATGCGACAGGTTGTTGATTCAATTTCCACTTCAGGAAATGAAATTTTTCATTTTCTGGGTTTGGTAACAAGGCAAAGTGCGGCGTTGTGTTCCGCCGCTCAGCACGCATTGCCTCAATTCGGCGGAAAGTGGGGAACGGAGTGTCTTAACACTAGGTTCCCTCTGCCTGCCCTGCTATATGAGAGATACAGCGTGAAGCTATGTATGTATGTATGTAAATATCTCTAAAATTATTGAAAGGGCGAAGGAAAATTTTTCGTGGGAATGACTATATTTAAATTATTTACATTTCTTCGCTCTCGTAAGACAAAGGGAGGCGTCCGACTCTACGCGCAATATTTAGATTTTAGGCAGAATGTGAAAAACTTAGGAGTGTCTAGACACTAGGTTCCTTTTGACTCTGCTATACGTGAAAAAGTGTGAAGCTGCTTTTTTACATACAAATTGGATTCGAACCTATAATCAACTTTTAGCCACCACAACCTACATTCTATATTTCATAATTCCAATAGCTACAGTGAAACTTAGGCAATTTCCAAAGTCTTTTGACATTTATGTATTTGTTAGACAGCATTTGATGAATTATCTGCGAGATGTTTTAGCTTCGTTATACAGAACGTGTATTTGAAGTGGATTATCTTGGAATAGTTAATAATACCGGGATCAAATGGCCTCCTTGTCTTGTCAACAAGCAATGATAAATCAACTAAGAAACAATAAGGCAGCTTAATTTATTTAAGATTGTTTGCCAGTGGTGGTTGTAACTTAGTTTTAACCTCTGAATAGCAGGAGAAAGGGAAATTTAGTGTCTAGACACTCCGTTTGCATTTCGAATTCGAGACAGAGCATGTTAAACGGAAACAATGCAGCGCCTCACCTTACTAGAGCAAAGAATAATTTAAATACGAGTATAATCATTTCCTCGAGTGGGAATCGACCTTATATCCTATGGCGTTACGTTTACTGTCCGACGCTGTTTTACTGCCGATACACTGCACATGATGGCTTCAATGTCTTTATTTAATATAAAGGTGTCCCAAAATTAACGCAAGATTTGACTTTGCCGCCATTTGCTATTATATTTTTGACTTTGCCGCCATTTGCTATTATATTCATTATTCATTCGCTATTAAAAGACTAAAATGGCATTTTCTATTTAATTCAAATCTTGCGTTAATTTTGGGACACCCTATATTTGTGCCCATGCATGCATACTTGCGTAAAGGCAAGCGTCATATATGCAATATTGGCATAAATAATGCTTGCATATTTGCATACATGCATGCGTACTATATAAGAGCATGTGATTTGGTACAGCGCTTATTGTCTTTAACTATTATATTTTTTTAATATACTCGCAGTATGGACTGCCAAAATGTAGGATTTGCATGATGACAAAAAGAGTAACTAAGTATATTATAACAGAACAATTCCATATTTCATTCGGGACACATTATACAAAAAAATTCAATAAAAAATTTGAATTGATAGAAATTTTAACGAATAATTGAATTACTAAGTACACAAACTATCGCTAGCAATACACAACTGTCCTACAGTTATGAGGCAATGAATTAATCAAGAAGCAATATGAAGGCATAGATTGATGTCCGTTGGGACGTCTCAGCTCCTGGACGCCGCGCCCGGTTGACTGATCACTATTGTTTTATATTTCATAATTGATTTATGTACTGTTTTGTTCTGTTTGGGACTGTTGAAGATTAATTTAACATTCTAAATATCTTATTGGATACTATAATACTTATCTATATATAAATACGTGAAGGAAAATCTTTGGATCCCTTTTTACGAAATTTACGTGGACGGAGGAGCATGAAACTTGGTACACCTTATAGTTTATATAGAGAAGGAGTGCAGACTGCTAATATTTTTTTTATTATTTAATAAAAAAAATAAAAAAAATAATTAAATTAATAAAATAAATGTTATACACACTGCCATGATTTGATATTCTCGTTTATATAAAGTGACATATACTTACATTGCTAAAGACAACGCGTTTTTAACGCGTCACCGGGGCCGCTAGTGTATGTAATTTTGACAATAAAAGAAAATTAATTTCTAATGAAATGTAAAATCATTGCGAAAATAATAAGTAACAAATTACTCGTCAGATGTAAAAAATTGTCCTCTTCGATACTATTATATACGTTATAAGAGGGCGGTCCGATAAGTACTTAGCCTCTCCGCCCGATGGCGCTACTATCGCAAGAAGTATTTACTGTCGTGTAGAACATTCTCATAGACGGCTACTGTCAAAATTTTAGTCGAATAGGACTTGTAGTTTTGTTTTTAGCGCGTGTAGAAGCGGGCGTGTGGGCGAATTTTAGAAAAATGGAAAAAGAACAATATCGGTAAGTAGTAATAAGTAGGTAAGTAGTAGTAAGTAGCTAAGTACTTATCGGACCGCCCTCGTATATACTATAATATACGTTATGTATACATTTTAACAGTAAAATAAAACCATAACCAACCATATAAAACGCACTAATAAGGAAAATTGTTACGAATACCTCACAAACTACTCTTCAGATATCAACTTAATTTCAATAGGACCACACCAGAAGCAATACCCATCATATAAAAAAAGAAATATCAAAATTGGTATAACCCAGTAAAAAGTTATGCAGTAACACATAGAAGAATATAGTCGAATTGGGAACCATTTATTTAAATCGATTAACGCCTGTCGTGTCGCAGAGGCTCAAGTGTGCGACTGTTAACGCGACAGGTTATAGGTTCAATTCCCACTTCAGGAAATGGAATTTTTCAATTCCCGGGCTTGATAACAAGGCAAAGCGCGGTGTTGACTTTCGCCACACAGCACTCAATGCCTCAATTCGGCGGAAAGTGGGGAACGGAGTGTCTTAACACTAGGTTCCCTCTGCCTACCCTGTTATTATGAGGGATACAGCGTGAAGCTATGGATGTATAAATGTCGATTAAATCGATTAATACGTTATGTTACTATAAATGACTCTTAAGTTAAAAAATAGTACAAATATCAACAGAATTTCTCGAAAAACACATTTCAGCTTCGCAATTCGAGCTACACGAGGAAATGTGAGGGAATTTCAAAAAATCAGCCAAACTTAATGTGTTCAGAACTTAAATTGGATATCACCCGGGGGTACATTAAGTGGGATCGACACGAAATAGGCGTGGCCTCAGGTATTGTAGCTCATGTACGCTACTTTAGAGCCAATTAACGGATATCAACATGGATATGTTGGGGAACATACGCTCTTTAAGATCTACCCCAATATATGTATGTATTTAATAAAATAATTATATTTTTTTTTATAGTGAATGGGAACTTTTTAAAGCATTAAAAAGTTCAATCATTACGAATATCTTGAAAACTACTCGTTAGAATTTAACTAAATTTAATTGGGACCACTTCATAGGCACAAACTATCTTTTAAAAAAGAGTCATTAAAATTGGTACACCCAGAAAAAGTTATGCGGTAAAATATTAAAAAGTACAGTCGAGTTGATAATTTCCTCTTTTTTTGAAGTCGGGTAATAAATATACTAATACGCTCTGTTATATGAACTATTTAAATACGTCTTATTTACTCAACTCTTTATCTCACATAATAGGACAGCCAGAGAATCTAGTGTTAAGACACTCCGTTCTCTTTACCTAAATTCAAGTAATAGGACTGAATGCTGGGCTTTATTTTACCAGAAGGGTGAATTGAAAATAGTTTAAGCATTGAGTGGGAATCAAACCCACAACCAATCTCATTTCCAGTTAGACGCTGTCTAACTGCGTCACGATGGATTTATGTATACAGATGTTATATATAAATAAGGTTCCTTTAGTAATTTATTTAGTGCACTGTAGCGAGAAAAACGTTTTTTGAAAATTTGCAAGTCAGACCATGTGAAGGATTAGCCGATATATCTTTGAATTATATAATAGTATTCTAAAAATAGCAGTTTTAGAAAAATCTGTTACCTATATCTATAATGTAGATACAAAAACCAGTTTCAAGCATAGCAGGGTAGGGTTCTCTCTGAACCTACTGTCAAGATACTTCCGTAAAGAGACATTGTGTGCTAAGTGGTGGAACTGCCAAAATAAAAACCAACCAGCATTTATGTATGTAGATTTTTTTAACTTCACGCTGTTTCCCGCAAATAGCAGGGTAGGCAGAGGGAACCTAAGAACCAAGTGTTAAGACACTTCGTTCTCTTTCAACAATTCCGTTCCCCACTTTCCACCAGATTGAGGCATTGCTGAATGGTGGAACTCAACGCCGCGCTTTGCCTTGTTACCAAACCCAGAAATTAAAAATGCTTCATTTCCTGGCGTGGGAATCGAAACCACAACCTATCGCATTTACAGTCGCACGCTTGTGCCTCTGCGCCACGATAGGCGTTAGATGAAATGATAATTTATATCATTTACACAAAGACCGTTACAGTGTAGTTGATATGCTATTTTAATGATGGTTCTGAGTTCGATACCCACTTGGAGACGGATTTCATTGAAATGCTTATGCTTGTTTTTTCGTTCTAGTGAGACAAAGCGCGGCTATAAAAGCCGCGCTTTGTCTTATTTATCTTATCTTTGTTATCTTTGTAATATTCCTTGTTTGGGAAAAGCCGAGAACGGAGTATCTCGACACTAGGTCCTTTTTGACTACTAGGTACTGAATATATAGAGTTATAATTACGCCGATTTTAATTTATCGAAATAGTCTCATGTTTTTAGACATCGATTGCAAAAATATAAGACAATAGTCTTGTATTATATTGGTAGTTAGTACTACCAAGTCAGCTAGCAGGTTTATTTTTCTAGCTTCACGCTGTATACCGCACATAGCAGGGTAGGCAGAGGGAACCTGAGAACCCACTCTTAAGACACTCCGTTCTATTAAGATTTCCGTTCCTCACTTTCCGCGGAATTGAGGTATTACGCGCTGAGTGGCGGAACTTGGCGCACTTTGTTCTGTTACCAAAACGAGGAAATGAAAATACTATAAATATTTAATATTTCCATTTCCTGGAGTGGGAATCGAATCCACAACCGGCCTCTAGCAGTATTTATTTAACAAATAGACTAATCAGAGTAAAGTTTAAGTGCTTCCCACTAAAGCACTGGATAGTCAATTGATGGGCCTATTATGTGACTAAAGCGACCACAAGGTAGGCATTCCATCAAGTTTCCTAGCAGAGATCTAGTTAGATAAAGTAATTGTATTGTATTGTACAATGCTTTGTGCTTTTAGATTTATATTGAATGGTTTTGGAAATTGCAAATGTTAGTCAGTTTTAGTTTTTGGCGATCTATGCGAAGCGTGGGTACATAAAAAAATAATATTTCATATTTAATTTATTTCATTTAAACTGATTTACTGGATTTCGACTGGATTTAGGTTTTTTTATTGATAGTAAGTGGTCCTTCGCCAATGGACATCTACAACACCAGAGGAGTTGTAAATGCGTTGCCGACCTAGTGGTCAGAGGAGAGGGGGAGGAAATAATGTAATGGCCACGGCAGTTCGCCATCGGAATCACCACATTCTCGGGAAAGGATGGGTGGGAAAAGGGAAAGGGAAAACCTGGCTTACATGCCATCGAACCGGAACACATCATTAGATATTTGACGGTTCGTCCCTGACATGACAGTGGTCGCGAGCCAGACAGGATGAACATCTTACCACCTACAACTGCTAGGATAGTCGCCTCTTACGGGACGCTACCCAGTGGCGGAGGGGAAATGTATTCTAACCCCGTCCACTCACAGGTAAAAGATAGTAGACCAATAGATTGCCTACTTATGCTTTAAATATGTTTTTATACCCGGTACTACTGTACTCTATACACGGAATGATCATATTTAAGTTACCTTCTGTCCAATAACACGAAGCGCGGCGCTAAGTTCCGCCAAAAGTATAGTCTTTAATATTTAATCTAATTTAAACTACTTAGGAAATATCTTTAAATTGTAACAAAGAGGACATTGCGGCGCAGTGGGACAGCGTCTAACTGTGAACGCTGTGGGTTCGATTTCCGCTAGGAGTAATAATAATAACACTTTATTGCACATAAAGAGAATACATTACATATTTAATAGCTTATAATTAATGTGCAATGGCGGCCTTATTACTAAAAGCAATCTCTTACTGGCAACCATCAATAAAGAACATATTACAAGAATGCAGAAAGGTGAATAAATCGGAGTAATGATTCAAAAAGTATGTGTGTTCCCCGTCTTACTAATTTTTCGATCAGGACATATGTCCTGACGCGAATTTAACATTTTTTACCCATCATTTCAACGTCGCTGAGAAGTTTCAACTACAAAATCTTCAATATTTAATCTAATTTAAACAACTTAGCAAATATCTTCAAATTACAATCATCGTCATACATTCGTGTGATCGATGCGAGACGGTACGTGTGACAAAGCGACTCATTTGTGCGGCCCTCATCTATCAGACATGGAACATTAATCGGTGTGGTATCGGCTCTCGCGTGGAACACGCCCTGTCATTATAAACGTTGCGTCAATAATTCAAAATTTTGCTAAGCTGATTTCGATTTGGTTGAATAGGAATATATAGATTGTTTTTTATATTATTATAAATATTTTTAATTTTTTTACTGTCTTTTATATTATTTTATAATTGTTAGTGTAAGCCTATTGGCAATGAAAGATGTTAAAGTGTTTACTTGTTTTTAATGTTGTCAGTTTTTTATGTTTATTTCTTTTTTTAATTGTAAGGTTTTTTTTTTTTAACTTCAAGCTGTATCCCGCATTTAGCGGGACCAGAGAACCTATTGACACTCCATTCTCTTTCAACAATTCCGTTCCCCACTTTCCTCCGAATTGAGGCATTGCGTGTTGAGAGGCGGAACCCAACGCCGCGCTTTTGCCTTGTTACCAAACCCAAGAAGTGAAAATACTAAATTTTACATTTCCTGGAGTGGGAATCGAACCCACAACCTGTCGCGTTTACTGTCGCACGCTTGTGCCTCTGCGCCACGACAGGCGTTGTAAGGTATTTTAAATTTTAATTGTTAATATAATCGTATTAGCTTAGCATTATATTATTAGTTTAGGTTATTTTGTAATGAGCGCTTCTTGCCTACAAACTCACGAGTTTGGCAAGAGATTATGATTGTTTTTACCTATAATGTAAAAATAAATGGATAAATATAATAAATAAATAAAAAGATGGTTTTGGTAAATTAAATGAAGCTTTTTTTTTTTTTTGGTGGTAGGAGGTTCGTCCTCCGTCTGGCTCCTGCTGGCTCCACTGTGCGTAATAAAGACGAACCGCCAAATATCTAATGATGTGTTCGGTTCGATGGCATGTAAGCCAGATTTTCCCTTTCCCACCCATCCTTTCCAAAATGTGGTGGTTCTGATAGTGGACTACTGCATTGTCCCCTTCCATCAGTATCCTCTCTAGGTTGGCAACGCATCTACAACACCAGAGATGTTGTAGATGTCTATGGGCGAAGGTAACCACTTACCATCAGGTGGTCCTTCTGCTCGTTTGCCGTCCGTTATCAATAAAAAAAAAAAAAAAAAATGAAGCTATTTTTTGATAGTTTTAAAGTGTTAAAAAAATACTTATTTACTTAGTTCAACTTGAACGCATGGCTTAGCGGTTTGAGCGCCTGTACAGTTTCAACGAGGTGAAGGTTCAAGTCACGCTGCGTTCAAAAATTTATTACGTTTTCTAAAAATTATAAATGAAGCTACTTTAACCGGGTTTTGTAGATAGGTATTAAGCTAGGCTGATAGTAAGGTAGACCGGTAGACTATCAAGCTATCTCTATTTATACTTGGGAGTATTATACTTTTTACATGGAGGAATGATTATATTTAAATTGCAATCGCCGCTCTGGTAAGACGATGGCAGCGTTGTGCTCCGCCACTTACATTTTTTTTATTGGATAACGGATGGCAAACGAGCAGAAAGACCACCTGATGGTAAGTGGCTACTTACGCCCATGGATATCTACAACACCAGAAATGTTGTAGATACGTTGCCGACCTAGAGGATACAGATGGATAGGGGGGGACAATGTAGTCCGCTATCAGAACCACCACATTTTGGGGAAAGGGAGGGTAGGAAAAGGGAAAAACCAGGCTTGCATGCCATCGAAACCGGATGCCATTAGATATTTGGCGGTTCGTCTTTAACTTGATAGTGGTCGCGAGCCAGACGGAGGATGAACCTTCTACCACCAAACTACTGGGATACCCGCCTCTGACGGGACGCTACCCAGCGGCGAAGGGGAATTGTATTCTAGCCCCGTCCCTTCACTGGGAGACTATATTTCCTACATTATTATACTTTCTACATGGAGGAACAATTATATTTAAATTGCCTTCGCCGCTCTGGTAAGATGAATGCAGCGTTGTGCTCCGCCACTTAACACGCAATGTCTCAAATGCGCATGGAAAGTTGAGAACGGAGTGTATTAGCACTAGTTTCTCTCTGTCTACCCCGCGGTATGACGCTGGTGTCTTAACAATATTTTCTCTTTCACTTTTTTACCCTTTTTAAAATATTTTATTGTAAAATTAATCTTTATATTACTTAACATAACAAAGTTTACGGAAAAGTGTAGCGTAAAATAGCGTTATTATGCGCTTTGTTTGAAGTAGCGTAAGTTGAAATTGAAGTTAGCCAGTAATTTAGTCAGAAGTTAGAGTGTGAGCAGATGGCCACTGTTGGAATTCGTTTGTTTTGCATACTACTATACAATATTGTTCATATATGTATACTTGTATATTAGTACGAGGCGTGAATAGGTTGGTAAGTCAATTTCGATTTATTTTCAGGGTGGATACATACATACATAGCTTCACGCTGTATCCCGTATATAGCAGGGTAGGCAGAGGGAAAGGGTAGTGTTAAGACACTCCGTTCCTTACTCCGTCCAATTAAGGCATTGCGTTCTGAGTGGCGGGTGGGTGAATAAATAACAAAAATTAAGCTAATCAGGTATTTCAGTAAATTTGTTTCGTGGCGCAGAGGCAAAAGCATTGGACTGTAAACGCGACAGATTGTGGGTTCGATCCCCACGCCAGGAAATGAAAATATTATATAATATTTAGTATTTTCATTACTTCGCTTTGGTAACAAGGCAAAACACGCGGCCTTTAGTTCCGCCACTCAACACGCAATACTTCAGTTCAGCGGAAAGTGGGAACGGAAATGTTATCAGAACGGAGTGTTTTAAAATTAGTTCTCTGGTTCCCTCTGCCTACCCTGTTATGTGCGGGATACAGCGTGAAGCAAAGAAAAAAAAAGACTACAATTTATAAAAAAAAAGTGAAATTTGGTCATATAAAACGATAAGTATCCTCTTCTATTTTGAAATAAATATGAACCGTTGACTGACAATGTCAGTATTGTCAAGTTCAATTCATTAATATAAAAATTTGCCAATTGATTTGTTAAAAAAGTAAACAAAAAAACGATTGTATTTGATGATGATTGACGATTTTTTGTTTAGAATTGACATAAATATATAAAAAATATAATATAATAAAAAAGTAAAACATATGTCTGTACATAAAATATGTTTACGAATAATTTTAGAGTTTAACAAAAAACACAACGCCTGTCGTGGCGCAGAGGCACAGGAGTGCGAGTGTAAGCGCGACAGGTTGTGGGTTTGATTTCCTCTCCAGCAAATGTAAAAGTTTAGTATTTTCATTTCCTGGGTTTGTTAACAAGGCTAAGCGCGGCGTTAAGTTCCACCATTCAGCATACAATGCCTCAATTCGGCGGAAAGTGGGGAACGGAGTATCTTAACACTAGGTTCTCAGGTTCCTTCTGCCTACCCTATTATATGCGGGATACAGCGTGAAGCTAAAAAAAAAGAAACAGCACAAAGCACTAAAAAGTAACTATTTCGAATACCTCTAAAATTACTCGTCAGATATTAAAATAATTTAGGACGACGGAAAAATAGTCATAGGATATAATTGTATAGTTTCATAACATTTTATATATTTGTCTGTCTGTAGATGTCGGCTTGTCTATTTATCATTTTAATTAGTGGGGAACGTGCATGTTAAAAGAGAACGGAGTGCCTTAACACTAGGTTCTCTGGTTCCATCTGGCTACCCTGTTATGTGCGGGGTACAGCGTGAAGTTAAAAGAAATAAAAAAATAGTTGTTTGTGTTAATTGTTATTCTTGTTTTTTTGTGAATTTTTTGAAGTCTTTTTTTTTTGTTAAAATCTTAATATTGGTAGATTTAAGTTTATCAAGGAATAAAATGCGTAAATAAAGTTTGGGATAGCAACTTGTATCAAAATATTTATAGAATCACAAAACTAGCTTCATTGTTTCACGTATAGAATAGACCTCCGATTTCATGTTTGAGTTTTAACCAATTGTTATATCCATTGGAATTTAATATATTTTAAAATATCCAATAACATACATATACATATGTTGCTGTCATCATGGTGCAGTGAGAGTATGTGACTTTAAACGCTATATTTGTAGGCGCGATCCTCATATGCATGTTTGGTGGTAGTAGGTACGTCCTACGTCTGGCTCGCAACCACTATCATGTCAAAGACGAACCGCCAAATATCGTATGATGTGTTCTGGGTCGATGGCATGTAAGCCAGGTTTCCCACCCATTCTTTCCCCAAAATGTGGTGGTTCCGATAGCGGACTACTACATTGTCCTCCGCTTCCATCTGTATCCTCTATGTTGGTAACGCATCTACAATATCTCTGGTGTTGTAGATGTTCATGGGCGAAGGTAACCATTTACCATCAGGTGGTCCTCCTGCCATCCGTTATCCATTAAAAAAAATATGTATTGTATTATGACCGAAAACTGAAGAACAAAACTATAGTGTTCTTGGATAGAGCAATATACTTTTTCTAAATAATATAACATTTTTAATGAGGGCCATCGTAAACACGATTGGTTGCGGGTTCGATTCCCGTTCGGGGGAACAATTATATATTTGAATTATTTTTCTTTTCCTCGCTCTGGTAAGATAAAGCGGCGTTAGAGGAGAATGTAGAACGAGGTTTGGTGTTTGGAGTTTTCATTGACTACTACATGTATAAAACATATTTAGAAAACGTATCAAAAATTGAACGCAGCGGGACTCGAACCCGCGCCTCTTGGAAACCGTCCAAGCGCTCTGACCACTAAGCCATGTGTTCTTTATCCGGCTGCGTCAAAATTCTTATACGCTTGTATAAGAAGGCGCGGGTTCGAGTCCCGCTGCGTTCAAATTTTTATACGTTTTTTAAATATGTTTTTCGTTTCCCAAGTGTGTGATAAACACTTTAAAACCTCAAAAATACTACATGTATATTTAAAAAAAATAACAAAATATATATTTTCCCAACATCTTACACCACATCCCGACATGAAACTATGATCAACTCAAGCATTCATAGATTAATTCATTTACATACGTACTCAAATCAACTGGCTCGATGCACATCACTGTACTGGTAGCTCCCGACGGTACACGCTCCGCTCTAATTCATCACATCAAATTCTGTCTAAACGACTGTCCCTTGACATATTACGGCGTTACTCCTTAACTAATTGCTGTGGCTAATGTATGTACGGTTACTGGCTAATGTGTTGGCAATAAAATTAAATAATATATAGTATTTTCATATCCTCGCTCTGGTAACAAGGCAAAGCGTGGCGTTGAGTTCCGCCACTCAGCACATAATGCCTCAGTTTCGACGGAAGTTGGGGTACGGAAATGTTAGGAGAGAACGGAGTGTCTTAACACTAGGTTCTCAGGTTCTATCTGCCTACCCTGCTACGTGCGGGATACAGCGTGAAGCTAAAAAAAATTGTAAGAACGTAGCATAATGACTTATTTACACTTATATATTGTATTTTTGGTAGGTGGTGAGACTCAACACTGCTGATTATTTCATTTTTTTTTAACTTCACGCTATATCCCGCATATAGCAGGGTAGGCAGAGGGAATCTAAGAACCTAGTGTTAAAACACTCCGTTCTCTTTCAACAAATCCGTTCCCCACTTTCCGCCAGATGACTATTTGAAAAATGGAAACAGAGTTAAAACGGTACTTACAATATTATTATTTTTTTTAAATAATATAGTAATATACAATATTACTATATTATTTAAAAAAAAGAGGACGTAAAATGAAGTACATGTATTCACACTGTGATGTTTTTTTTTTAAATAAAAAAGTGAAAGTTTTTTATGACAAGGCGCAGCGTTGTGTTCCGCGGTCTGTCACTTAACACGCAATATCTTGAATGCGGCCGGAGAGTGGAGAACGGTGTGTCAAGACACTAGGTTCTATGACTACCCTACGATATAAAACCAGAAGATGCTTTATTTCAGTGCAATATTTTCATTACCTAAAAGATTCGAACCCCCACTCACAGTAAGCTATAATTCCCCACCACTCGACTAACTAGTGTAAATAACTGGCGCTCGTTGATGTTCGCGTTTATTAACAGGACAGATCGCGTTCCGACGCTAGCGGTCTGCAGGGAGCAGTTGCATTGCGGCGAGCTGTAACGCCTGATTAAATGCTTTACTCAAGTCATCGTGCGTTAAAAATTGTTGTTTTTCCTTTATATGGTAAGAATGATTTCATCTTATATTTTTATTTGAACGAGGAGGTTGTAGGTTTGATTCTGTTTCTTAGTAGAACTAAAAAACCAACTGAAGTATGTATAAAAAATAATAGAAAATCTTGGCTCAGGGAGATATCGTTAGACTATAATAATCACGATGTGGGTTTCAATCTATAATTCTATTCGGTAAATATTTATAATTAAATTATGTTCATTTTACCAAAGTGGAAACACTTTGGTAAAATAAACCACGGCGTTGAGTTACGTCTTTCAATGCACAATGTCTCTAATTCAGGTGGAAAATAAAGAACGATGTATAGGTTCTCTCTGACCACTCTTCTATGCGGTATAAAGCTTGAAATTGCGTATTTTTTGTTATATAAAATATATATGACCTAAAATATTTGAACCCCCACTCACAATAAGCTATAATTCCCTACCACTCGACTAACTAGTGTAAATAACTGGCGCTCGTTGATGTTCGCGTTTATTAACAGGACAGATCGCGTTCCGACGCTAGCGGTCTGCAGGGAGCAGTTGCATTGCGGCGAGCTGTAACGCCTGATTAAATGCTTTACTCAAGTCAATTGTGGGTTAAAAATTGTTGTTTTTCCTTTATATGGTAAGAATGCAGTTGGTCTGATATATTTATTTGAACGCGGAGGTCTTGGGTTCTATTCTATTTTAGGGTATTATTTATTTTATCTCACGGCGTCTGGCTATAAACACGTTGGTTCTTCATTTTTATTTTTATATCTTCATTTTTTTCACTTTGGTAACATAAAGCGTGGCGTTGAGTTCAAGAACTAAACACGCAGACACGCATGTACATATGTTTGACTGAACGGGAAGGTTATGGGTTTGATTCTGTTTCGTTAGAACTACAAAAAGCAACTGAAGAAAGTATGAGAAATAGGAAACAATCACAGCGCCTTGGGATAGCGTCTAGCGATTTGATACCAACTCAAGCGAATGATAACATTTAAGTTATTTTAATTTTATCGTTCTCAACGCCTGTCGTGGCGCAGAGGCACAAGCGTGCGACTGTAAATGCGACAGGTTGTGGGTTCGATTCCCACTCCAGGAAATGGAATTTTTCATTTCCTGGGTTTGGTACCAAGGAAAAGAGCTTCGTTGAGTTCCGCCACTCAGCACGTAATGCTTCAGTTCGCCGGAAAGTGGGGAACGGAGTGTCTTAACACTAAGTTCCCTCTGCCTATCCTGCCATATGCGGGATACAGCGTGAAGCTATGTATGTATGTAACAAGAATACATTTGTATTCTTCATTTCTATTTAAATTATTTAATTTTTTAATCGTCTATTCCGCTTCCGGTGTGAAATCAGCTTCCGGTCTTTCATTATTAGTTTATATACCTATCAGTGTATTATATGTATACAGAGCGGTCAATCTGGCCTCCGAGACCCATCTAAAGAGAACCGTAACTTTGTGGTTGCTAAAGTAAGGGCCAGTTGCTAAAATTATATATATATGTTTTTAACTGTCCTCTGTGACTATGATTTTATTCGACAATGAACATTTAAATAGCTAATACGGTTTTATTATCATATTACCTTTCATGTTAAAGTAAAGGTAGTTCTTATATTAGTTAAATTAATTTAAAATTTTAAAGTTAGTGTAACACAATGGGAAAGCGTCGGTAATTAAATGCACTGGTTGTGGGTTCGATCCAAAATAAAATAGGATTTTTTTTTTATACTTACCATAATGTTTACTTTAAATATCAATTATATTAGCATATTGTACATTTCTTTGGCAATAAATGTGTTTTTATTTATTAATAGCGCCTGTCGTGGCGCAGAGGCACAAGCGTGCGACGGTAAACGCGACAGGTTATGGGTTCGATACCCACTTCAGGAAATGTTAGTAGTTTCATTTCCAAGGTTTGGGCAAACAACAAGGCTAAGCGCGGCGTTGAGTTCCGCCACTCAACACGCAATGCTTCAATTTGGCGGAAAGTGGGGAACGGAATTGTTGAAAGAGTATTGAGTGTTATTACACTAGGTACTCTGGTTCCCTCTGCCTACCCCGCTATATGCGGGATACAGCGTGAAGTTAAAAAAAAAAAATTATGTTTCCAATATAAAAACATTATGTTAAAAAAATTAACGTCGACATTTACCTTTAATGTCTGTTTCTCTTTACGTTTCAACATTACCCTCTCACATACAAAGTAATCAAACTGTGATTTTACAGCAAGTAGCTACAATTCCCGTGAACTAAAGTGATCGGGAGTTAGAACTAATTAAATTCTAACAAGTTTATTGTGAAACCGCAGATCTGAGAATTGTGGCTTGTGTTTGATACTGTTAATTTTATTGACATTGTCACTGTTTAGCCGATTTCGAAAGAGGTTGTCGATTTGATTGTAATATGTTTCTGTAGCCTTTTACGGGGTGAACTAATTTTAATGATCCATGAGTCCATTTAAATTTCTTGTTAAAATCTTAATAATTTTAATTATTATTAATAATGGATTAGATGAAATTTTAAATTTTGAAAATTGGATTAAGGTTTTTGGTTTGATTTTCACTAAGGAAATTTGAATTATTTTCATTTCTAAAAGGCGAGCTAGATTTTTATGAGCCAACACGAAATGCAAAGCCTAGACTTCGGCGGAAAGAGTCCTCACATCACGTTTTAACTGACTTCTGAACTGAAGGATGAAGCAGCTACATATTACTGACATGCTACTATTAAAGATACATGTTTGAATAAAAGTGTTAAAACACTCCGTTCACCACTTCCAGCCGAATTGAGGCATTGCGTACTAAGTGCCGGAAGTCAACACCGCGCTTTGCCTTGCTACGAAACCCAGGAAATGAAAATACTAAACTTTTACATTTCCTGGAGTGGGTTCGATTCCCACTGTATCCACAGCCTGTCGCGTTTACAATCGCACTCTACACTCTTTGCCACGACGCGTTATACATTTTTAATTAAAATATTGCAAATATTAAAGTCAAAGTCAAAGTCAAATAATTTTATTCAAAATAAGAAGTTACAAGCTTCATTTTTTGAACGTCAAATAATTTACCATAATAATTTATAAATAATGAACATAATATTGTTTCTATGCAAATGACAGACAAAGTGAACAGAATAGCTAAGTCATAGATAAACTAATTTATAAATTGGCCACGCTTAAAACTGACTGCGTCAAAGGATTTCAAAGTGTAAACGCTACTTGATCTAAAATGCAAATCTAACCTACAATTCTCAATGTCTTTCTGTAAGTAACAAGAACTTGTTGTGAATAGAGAATGACTAGAATTGGTACTAGTACTTTGGACCTATTGGGCTTGGTAGGTTCTGATGGTAGTGTATTCAATTCCCTTTCGAGGTAATCTATATATAAATATGTGAAGCAAAATCTTTGTACCCCTTTTTGCGAAAATTAATCGAAAGGAGGAGCCTGAGCTTGGCGCACTTATAGTTTATATAGAGAAGGAGTGCAGAATGCTATTTCTTTTAAAATAATGCATAAAAAATATATTAAATTAATAAAATAAATGTTACACACACTACCTTGATTTGACATTCACAGTTAATAATTATGTATATGACATACATTGCTAAAGACAACGTGTTGTTAACGCGCAACCGGGGCCAGTATTTATAAATGCACCCTGCCACCATTAGTTAACGCCTACCTTAATACCCTTTTTTGTTGTCATTTGCATCCAACTGCTATAAAAGAATACATCTCCGAACGGTAAATATTAGTAATATCCGATTTTCGGAGTTAGCCGAATGCATTCTACATTGCTTTTCTTCATGAAGCCATCGTGGCGCAGTGGGACAGCGTCTCAACGTAAACGCGATTGGTTGTGGGTTAGTTTACTATTTTTTTTTAATTTCACTCACGCTGTATCCCGCATATAGCGGAGTAGGCAGAGGGAACCAGAGAATCTAGTGTTAAGATACTCCATTCTCTTTCAACATTTCCGTTCCACACTTTCCGCCAAATTGAGGCACTGCGTGTTGAGTGGCGGAACTCAACGCCGCGCTTTGGCTTGTTACCAAGCCCAAGAAATTAAAATACAAAATTTTACATTTCCTGGAGTGGGAATCGAACCCATAACCTGTCGCGTTTTCAGTCGCACGCTTGTGCCTCTGCGCCATGACAAGCGTCAAGATTACTATTTGAAGTTATAATTATATTTAAACAATTTTCATTCTTCTGCTATGGCAAGACATACTTCCGCCACTTATGTCGCTATGTCTGGAATTCTGACGGAAAACGGTGAACCTAGTCTCAAGCCACTCCTTCGCTGACACTAGTTTTTCTCTAGCCTATTATGCGAGATAAAGCAAGAAGATGCTTTTTTGTTCTCTTTGACTACCCCGCTAGGGATAAAGCGTAAAGGTAAGTAAGTATACTTACTTACACGTAATTAAGTATATCGGACTGTAAGAACCGGTGAAAAGTGTCTTTTTTATATAGATAGATACAGGTCAGTTTTAAAAAATGTAATCTCCATGATAGTAGTGGCTAATCTTTCTTCACGACATTTAATTCCATACTTTAGAGAGATTTCCATACATACCACCTGTCGTGGCTCAGAGGCACAAGTGTGCGACTGTAAACGCGACAGGTTGTGGGTTCGATTCCCACTCCACGAAATGTAAAATTTAGTATTTTCATTTCTTGGGTTTGGTTGAGTTCCGCCACTCAACACGCAATGCCTCAATTTGGCGGAAAGAGGGGCACGGAAATGTTGAAAGAGAATGGAGTGTCTTAACACTAGGTTCTCTAGTTCCCTCTGCCTACTCCGCTACATGCCGTATACAGCGTGTAGTTAAAAAAAAACTTTAGATGGCTTTGTGGCACCGTGGGACAACGCCGGAATCTAAACGTGAGTGATCGTAGGCAGGATCGCTACCCGGTGGCCTATATTTAAATTATTTTAATTTGGGTCTAGTAAGACTATGCCGCCATAGAATTCCGCATTGCAACATGTAATGTCACGAATTCGAGCGGAAAGTGGAAAACGGAATGTCGTGTCACTAAGTTCTTTATATACTCCGCTATACAAAAAAAGGCTAAAGCTTAAAAAATCTTAGAAAAACACCTTCTATCTAAATATGTACTGTAATGGCCAGTGAACATAATGTCAAAGTACTTTTATACCTGAGAGCATACGAGTTAATCTACTAATGCACCTGTATTTAGTGTTATTCGACTTAGATTCTCAATTCTAGGATCATTGCAACGCTTCTCTAAGATTGCCTTTAGATTAATGGATATTTATAGGAACTGTTGATGACGATATTATTTGAGAAAGCCAGTAGGTTGATGGCGTAGTGTCTTTTTGTAATGCATTATACCGAATAGTAGGCTAGATTGAGAGAACTTAGTGTCAAGATATTCCGTTCTGCTCTTTTCGCTTGAGTTCTTATTTGTAACTTCGGTCGTGTTGCCTTAAACGTAAAATACGACAATCAAATCTTTTCATAATGCTACCTTTATTTAACAAGAAGTCTTCAAATTTTTTTTATGCCCAGTGATTTCGCTGAGCATAGTCCGTCTTAAGAGGAGCGGCAGAAAGACGAGAAATAGTGTCGCAACACTCCGTTCTCAACTTTCGTATAAAATAGAAATTACGTGTTAAGTGGCAGAAATAAGCACCGTGACCTTTACGTCGCTCAAAGAAACTGAAAAGAATATATATAATACTTTATACATATTTCCACAACGGGGTATCGAACCCAAGACAACCTTGTGCACACTCATACAATCACTTGTTTTGAATAAATCCTCTTAAAGATATAACGCATGTTGCAATGTAAGGTATTCAGATAAAGGCACGTCGCTATGGTTACCATCGCACAGTATAGGAATTTCTTGGTATCGTATAGGTTTCTAGGAACTAACAATCTCATTCAGAGAGTATTTAGCATGAAAAGGTGAAAGCTTATGCACGTTCATATGTTTGCAATTATTTGAGGGCTGTATGGTATTCCAATATCTTCCTTCTTTGAAGAGGAGGGACAAGAATTATGTGTATTTTTGACGTGTTATTCATCTAATTTGGAAGGGATATTCTAGCATATATATACGAGCATATATTAATTATTATTTATAATATTTTTCTTCATATATGGATGATGTTGTTTCTTTACGCCTGTCGTGGCGCAGAGGCACAAGCGTGCGACTGTAAACGCGACAGGTTGTGCGTTCGATTCCCACTCCAGGAAATGGAATTTTTCATTTGCTGGGTTTGGTAACAAGGCAAAGCGGCGTTGAGTTTCGCCACTCAGCACGCAATGCCTCAATTCGGCGGAAATTGGGGAACGGACTGTCTTAACACTAGGTTCCCTCTGCCTACCCGGCTATATACGGGATACAGCGTGAAGCTATGTATGTATGTAATTATTTCCCATCGACAATGCGAGCCAAGACGCGGGTAACAGTTAGTATACTAAAAAATAACTCTGACTTGCCCATTTTATCATTATCTAATAGATAATTTTCAAAACACTATAATATTCATACATTTATTTCAATTTGTACCTAAATAACAATGTTCATTAAAAAGGTGTTAGCATAAAACCCCGATCCTTTTTTCCACACGCTTTATTACGAGCACTTAGTAATTGCGGTTTTATTGCTGGGAATATTTCTTGGTCCCTTTAAGCGATTCTATCGAACTGTTAATGGACTCACGTGTGCTAATTTATGTTCGTTAAGTTTTATTGGATGGTTGAGTCAATATTGTTTTATGTATATATAATTATTTTTATAATTCCGTTCTGGTTAGGTAAGGTAAGGTGGCGTTGACTTCCGTTGGTTAATATGCAATGTCTGGAATTTGAGAGGGAACTGAAGAACGGAGTGTCTTGACACTGGGTTGTTTTAAGTTATTTATTTATGTATTTATGAATGTATATATAAAGGTTGCCTGGCAGACATCACTTACAGCGATAAGGCCGTCTGCTGTACATTTATTTTTTACTTCTGCTTCGTTTTGTTCTCTATAATATTGGTGTACAATAAAGCATATTGTTATTATTATTTCTATACTAGTGTACATAGTGTAACGTAGTCGTTATGCTGGAAAAAAGCTTCTGTACTTGCTTCTGTCCAAGGCAAAAATAATATAAAAATTAATAAACCTTGTTATTTATAGCGTCATACTTTTGCTGAGCATTTTCGCAGGTTACTCAGAGAGATCCTGGTAACTAGACTGTCCGTCTCCCCATTTTGACCAAATTTAATACATCTCGTTTTAAATGGTTGAATTCAACCTCAAAAGTTTTACCAGAGTGATGAAATGAACATAATTTATATATAAAACTATTCGTCCTTTACAATCAAATGCTGTCCCACTACGATGTGATGATCATCTTCTCATCATTATCTAAATATACCAAAAAAAACTACCAATTAATAATTTTTGTACTGTTTCTCTTAAATAATCCATAGTATTTAAATATGGAAAGTCATAGGAAATGGAATTTTTCATTTCCTGGGTTTGGTAATTAATTTTTCCATATTTTTCGTTAGGCAGAGAACCTAGTATCAAGACAGTCTCTAGTTCTCCGCTTTTCATTCGAAGTCTAGGACATTGTGTTATATTTTAGACATTGAGTTCCGCCAGATAACACACCGCAGTATTCTGCGGTTTGCCTCGAAAAAGAGTAAATTTCCCATGTAATAAGTTATACATATAATATTAATCTTTTTTTATCTTCACGCTGTATCACGCATGTATGTTGCGGAACTCAACGCCGCGCTTTGCCTTGTTACCAAACTCAAGAAATGAAAATACTAAATTTTACATTTCCTGGAGTGGGAATCGAACCCACAACCTTTCGCGTTTTCAGTCGCACGCCTCTGCGCCACGAAAAGCGTCATAATATTAATCTCTTGCTTAAATATTATCATGATATAAGTTTAATGATTTTATTATAACAACGCTATGTCCCAGCTTTTTCGTTAATCAGAGAACCTAGTATTTAGACACTCTGTTGTCTGTTTTCTGCTGGAATTCAAGATATTACGTGTTGAGAGGCGTAACTTAACGACGCACTTTATCTTACAAAATCCTCTAAATGAAAATCAAACCCACAGTTATCATGCTTGCAGTCAAATAATTAATGATTTTTACACTATTTTTTTAGAACAATAGTATATAAATATTTTATAAAACAAAAAAATACGTACTCTTCGTAACAAAAACAAATAACAGCTCAGGACACGACGGTCGTGCTGAAGCCTGAAACGTTTAGTAATTCCGACCTCCTTTGTTACGCCAGTGGCTGTTTGCTTTCAATTAGACACTGCGTTTGTGCTCCGACATGGCTCTACCCTACATAGATTTAAGCTTATATCATGATTGAATTTAAACTACTGATTACTATTATATGAATAATTATATGGCAATTTCTTTATTTTTCTGGATAAAACGCGGCGTTGAGTTCCGCCATTTAATAAGCGATGTCACGGAATGAAATTGAATTGATATTGCTATTGATTCCTTTGTTCACATGTTCTGATTTCGGATGAATAGAGGAGAACGGGGTGTTTTAACACTAGGTTCTCTGGTTCCCTCTGCCTATGCCGTGCTATGTGCGGGATACAGCGTGAAGCTGAAAAGAAGTTATTACGAAAATCTCAAAAGTACTTGGCTAATCATAACAATACTTACATAATACTTAAATAATAAATAAACCCCCGCGAAAAATCCCTGCTCCCGCGAAAAATCCCTGCTGTAGCGGTCGTGGTCATGGTATATAACAAATAATAAATTAAAAAAAAGAAACAAAAGGCACGGGCAAGTGTGAGCCCGTCGATGTAATTTAATTCATAAAAAAAATCAACCCTTAAATGGGGCCACATCAGAATCAGTAGCTATCACAAAAAAAAAAATCATGAAAATTGGTTCACCAAGTAAAACTCATAAAAAATACAGTCGAGTTGAGAACCTTCTTTTTTTGAAGTCGGTATAAAAGTAGTTATCAAGTGCTAAAACAAAAAAGGCACAAACTTTGTCTACTTAATTATAATTAATTCCTTTTATGAAAGGATGATGTAAGGTATAAAGAATTCATGATGAACTTAACCAGGGCACGAGATTTTTGTTTTGGTAATTTTGATGACACTTGGAGGCTGTGGTGGCGCAGTGACATAACATCTGACTGTAAATAGGATTGGTTTTGGGTTCGATTCCTACTCGGGGGCATTATTTTCATTTCTTTGGTCGGGTAAGATTTTTTTTTTAGGATTGATAGGCTAACGTTTGACCGCACCAAAGCCTGATGGTAAGCATTAATGCGGTCTACGATGATACACGTTTGCCTAGAAAGGACCTATTGACTCTTGATTTGAAGACCCCCAAATTGTACGACTTTGGAAAAACAGTAGCCGGCAATGAGTCCCATAGTTTCGCTGTGCGAATAAAGAATGCAGACTCAAACCGCTTTATCCGTACATAAAGAATATCCACCATGTACGGATGGCGTGAAGCTGTTGAAGATAAAGTACGACGTAGAGTTCCGCCACTCAATAAGCAATGAAAGAGGAGATCGCAATGACACTATATTTTACTATTTTTTTTTTAACTTCACG
>JAKGSA010000411.1:12415-24109 GCA_033558755.1 Philaethria dido
ATTTTTAGCACTTATTTCGACGACGGCATTATTAGAATCTTTTATAGAAATATGGTTAGGTAGAGAGAGGAGCGCGGACAGTGGAGGTGAACGTTAATGCACGTTTTAAAAGGGCCCCGTAAACCTACACTTGGGTCGTAATTCCCTGGCACTCTACAAACTCCTCTCTCTGCAACGCGATGGGCCCGGCACCCACACGGTGAATCCATGGATTGATGGATGATGTCCTTTCTAAGCTTCACGCAGTATCCCGCACATAGTACATAGACACAGTGAACATGTGAACCTAGTGTTAAGACACTGCATTGTCTTACGGTTTCTGTAACTCACTTTCAGCAGAATTCAGCCATTGCGTGTTGAGTAGCGGAACTCATCGCCACAATTTATAATTATAAACATTTAATATTTTCATTTTCTGGTGTGAGAATCAAACCTATAACCTACCACATTTACAGTGGCACGCTTGGCCTCTGCACCGCGATGGCCTTAATTATTATAATAAAAAACTTTCTAAGAGAATATATTTTTATATAAAATTTGACAATAACTTCGAAAGTCATTATAACATATTGCCTTCTTACACGCTATTCTTGACGTTGTTATTAGAAACTACTATACATAATAAACTTAGCTAACATGAAGGCGCTACTAACTTATTGAAAATAATTTATTTAATAAATTCCCTAGAAAATGAAATAAAACGGAGTACAAGAGTACCTCTCTCTGTACAAGTAATTTGAATTATTAATATATGCTCTACGTAGAGCTTATTAAATGTACCAAGAAATGCCTCGTCTTGAGTTGATGTTATGACCCTGTTATGAGCTATATACTGTAAAATTTTATCTAAGATTTTAAAAATATAAAATTTATATCCTTTTTTGGCAATAAATTAAGTATATGGAGTGAACTGCTTTAAATGGATAGAAAATATGGCTTTGAGGTTACATTGTTTGGACGGTTTCTGATTTTAAACAAGTGCGAGTTCGAGTCCGGTTACGTTCACATTTTTAAACGTGTTCTGATTAAGTAAAAAATATCTTCCATATCTATCTAACTGAATGTGGGATAAACAGATAGATACGCTACGGTCCCTACATACTTCTTTCACCTCGTCTACGGTCATATTAGAAAGGTATATTATGCCTTTCACCATGGAGGATGTCATGCTTTATACGTGACTTATTTTTGGACAATTTGCCATTTTTCCTAATTCATATATTTTAGAGGAAATTTCATGTTTTTTAATTTCAATAGAGGCAGAGGGAACCTGAGAACCTAGTGTTAAGATACTCCGTTCATAATTTCCCAAGTTGTATGTAAATACATACATAAACAATCGACAAAGGCTCTAAAACAATTATTACTAGCTGTCATATATAAAAAAAAGGCTTTACTTGTAAAATGTTACAACACAACACACAAAAAGAAACAGTCAAATTATAACCTGCTTTTTTGGAAGTCGGTTAAATCGCACATATACGACATATACGAAATGTATACGTTCGCGGAAGATCCAACCTCCCCTTCGTTAGAGCGTGACACGTCGAGCTTTCGTTATAGCAGGCTCTGGCCGACTTAAATCTAATTCTGCTGCATTCCTCTGTATCGAATTGCCAAAATATATTGCTTTTAGCATTCCTTGAATAAAGGGTGGAAATAAAATGTTCTTAAGTTATCATTAGTACTGTGTTTGCCATTATCTATATATACAATATATATGAAAAACTTTGGGTTACTGAGTGACTGACTGACGACGTACAGACTAAACTATGAAACTGTGAAAGCTGAAATTTGACATGTAAGTGAAGATTTTTCAAAACTAAAAGAAAAAAGAGTTTTATACAAACAAGTTGAGGGTGATATGTTGAATTTGTCATAGTGGCAAGACATTTAGTTCTCCACTTTCTGCTTATTTCAGCGTGGTCAGTATATGGGAGGGAACATGGCAAAAATGATCAATTCTTATTAAAATATCCATATCCAAGTTCAATGGCGATAACAATTTAGGTAACGTGTAATTTATGAATATTAATATATTATAAACATTCATTTTTCCTTGATTTAGACTGCAAAACGTGAATTATTCGCATTTTCAGGAAATTCAGGACATTCTCTTTTAGTGTTACCAAAGATCTTACATGCCAAATTCCAACTTTCTACGTTGATTGTCATCGGTATTCTTAAGAAAAATTATATATATTTATAGAAATTAAACATATTTTTTAGTAGTTTAAATCGAAAACCTTATAAAAGATTCTGATTCGCTCTTGGCTGCTCTATTTACAGTACACCAGTAAACCTTTTAGTGCAGTTAAATGGAAAATAAAAATAAAATGTAAATTGCTGCATTCTCTTTCTTATCTACAGTTGCAGTCTATTGAAAAAATGAATTAAAAACATAGTGACAATTTTCTCCTCTCTCCATTCTTAAAAGGTTGAATATCTGTAGATATGTTCTTCATTGACATTATCTATGTATAGAACACTATCGTAGTACATTTGAAAACTGACCGAGTAAATACGATGGTAATAAGTTCTATGCCCACTCGAGCAATATATATACGTGTTAAGATTATTTTCACTTCTGTGATCCGATTACACAAAGTGCAGTAAATCGACCCTGTAAATGTAATTACGCTTTATCCTGCATATAGCATAGGCAGAGGAAATCTGAGAACCTTCTGTTTCCCACTTTCCGCCAAATTGAGGCATTGTATGCTGAGTGGCGGAAATCAACACCGCGCTTTGCCTTGTGACCAGAGCGAGTAAATGAAAATACTAAGTATAATTTAATATTTTCATTTCCTGGAGTAGAAATCGAACCCACAACCTGTCACGCTTACAGTCGCCCACTTGTGCCTGCACCACGAAACGCTTCCTTTCCTTAATCCTCGGAAAAGCTCAACAAAAATCATATTACACAATGCGCGAAAGCTCACTCAATTCTATTGTTTGATTTATACCGACAACATTCAGTATGCCGGTTTGAATAGGAAAATAGCTTGAAAACGCCGAAAAAACCTACTTTAATATATCATTTGGACTCGTTAGGCGACGTCAGCTGTTGAATGAAAGAATAGTGAAACGAAATGAATGGTCTGATAGAGCAATGAACTCTACAGTGCTCTATTTTAAAACATTTGCCACCTAATTTGGTTTGCGGTGGTTTTTGGAATCTTATGTCTGTTTTTTAATTTGTTTTATAATTTATTATATGATTATGGACAACAGTGGACTCCCTGCTGACCATGATGTGCCGAACAAAGCTTCAAGTTGCAAAATAACAATTTCGATAAAAATTGATATTAAAATACTTTTTTAAATGTTAAGGAACGTTAATATGTTCCGTTCAATTCACTTAGTTTTAATAAATCAAAATATGATTTATCCGGAAGCTACCGCTTGCTCATATTGCCAGAGGCCTCGTAAACAACGCGTTACCTTAGGAACGTATATGCTATTTGTATCTAAAAATGTATGTCAAATGCACCATGCATTTGTGTAATTGTGTGTAATATTTTAATTGTATTTCTAATTTATTAATATAAAAAATATTGATTTTCTGCAATTTCAGGAAATTTTCTCGACCTCCTCCATGAAATTTCCTTGCAGGTCCTTTGTTTTAGCTATCCAACGAAAAATTGCATCTAAAAAATCCAGTCATTTGACAGCTTCGAGAGAGACATGCACACATATTTTTTTTTGTGACGCTGGGAAATGCTGTTTACGCAGACCGTCATACACAAAGCAGAAAGATTGTCATGCGGATGAACAGTACTGTGGGTCTCACTGGTTATTCCGATACTATCCACTAAAACCCAGCGGAAACCCTCTCCACCCCCATGAAACGCCGCAGGATCGCTCGCGCATGCCACTACGACGCCTCGGTGACATGCACACATACATCAACCTCAAACTTACACAATCTCTCATGTTGCTTCAATGGCTAAAAGTTAAGGAACATCTTTATAAATAAGATTTTAATAAAAGAAACAAAACTGACTTTAAATAAATGCATTAAAAATTAATATTTATATATATTTCAAAACTGGTTCACCCAGTAAAAACATCGATCCCTTCGAGGACTACAACGCCAAAGGCAGACAGACACACAAAAATCGATGTCTTTCTTGAAAAATGATATCGTCCTTTTTCGCGTCAAAGGTTAAAAAATAAAGAAAATCGTAAAAATAGCAAAATTCAGATATCAATTTCATACAAAATTCAACTTTAACAGATTTATCTCGTATTAGAACACATTTATAACGCCGAACACGTTCCATATATACCCTATACTGAAATTTCAATAATGCCGATCGGCGTTGGCGTTGTTGCCGCTAATTACAGCAATGCATGCTCAGTGCTCACTGCCTGCTACCGTCTGGCAACAATAATTGTAAATCGTAAATCTGTGATATCGTGCGGAATATATGGATGTACACACATAGCTTCACGCTGTATCCCGCATATAGCAGGGTAGGCAGAGGGAACTTAGTGTTAAGACACTCCGTTCCCCACTTTCCGTCGAATTGAGGCATAGCGTGCTGAGTGGCGGAACTTAACGCCGCGCTTTGCCTTGTTACCAAACCCAGGAAATGAAAAATTCCATTTTCTGGAGTGGGAATCGTACCCATAATCTGACACAGAGGTACACGCGTGCGACTATAAACGCGATAGCTTGTGGGTTCGATTCCCACTCCAGGAAATATATAAGTTTAGTATTTTTATTTTCTGGGATCGGTAACAAGGCAAAGCGCGGCGTTGAGTTCCACTACTCAGCACGCAATGTTACCCTGTTATACCTAATATAGCGAGAATCAGAAAATATCTAATTATTAATTACTCCCTAATTTAAGAAATCATTACCTAGTTTAGCTCGGCTCTATTAATTAAATTACGAGTCAGAATTAAAATCTTCTCAAAAATAATTATTTTGCTGAAATAATCAAGCAATTATCTGTATTTTCATATAAAAGAGGTCATTTTTACATTTCCCATTCTTTGTTCCAGGCTATTTGAAACATTACAAAGAATATTTCCATAAAATATACGTTATATTTTCTTTCTTTTCTTGCGTTACTGAAAATTGAATTGTAAAAACAAAAAATCATTAAAAATATATATTATGCATAATATATTAGAATATACTAGATTTATATTTAAATGAATGTTTTTAATATAAGAATATAAACTTATCTTTAATATTATTTGTTTAAAGAAAGGCCTGAGACTTTTTTGGAATAAAAAATAAAATATTTTTGAAGTTATAAAGTGTTAATCAGGTCGGAAAATGGCGTTAAAAAATATGTTATTCGTTTCCTAAGTATGGGATTAACAGTTTTAAACTTTAAAAATATTTAATAAATAGCATTCTCTCTTGTCAAATGATTGTTCTTTGAAATAATCTTTGGGTAGCAGAAATTTGTAAGAATCTCTCTAGAGAGATGCTAACAACTTAAATAAGTCGTAACAAGTGTATAAGAATTTCGACGAAGCCGGATGTAGAACGCATGGCTTAGTGGCCAGAGCGCTTGGACAGTTTCTCAGAGGCGCGGCTTCGAATCCCGCTGCGTTCAAATTTTTTTACGTTTTCTAAATATGAAAATAAAATATTTTGAAAAAAAAAAGATATAACAAGCGATTATATTTCAAACCAAGATAGTTTTCTTTAACTGGCTTCCAAAAAAGAAAGTTTAGTACTCAATTTGACAGTTTTTGCGTTACCATACAATTTTTAACTGGGTGGACCAATTTTGATAATTATTTTTTTGTATGATAGATAACTACTTGAGATATTCATAATAACGTTACTTTTTAGTGCATTTTATTAGAAAGCTTTATTTTTCTATTAAAATTTTAATTAGGTATATATGGATATACAGATACTACTACATAAACACATATTAATATTAAAATTGTATACATATATAGCTTCACGTTGTATCCTGCATATAGCAGGGTAGGCAGAGAGAACGTAGTGTTAAGACACTCCGTTCTCCACTTTCCGCCGAATTGAGGCATTGTGTGCTGAGTGGCGGAACTCAACGCCGCGCTTTGCCTTGTTACCAAACCCAGGAAATGAAAAATTCCATTTCCTGGAGTGGGAATCGAACCGAAAACCTGTCACGTTTACAGTCGAACACTTGTGCCTCTGCGCCACGACAGGCGCATAAAAATTAGGCATATTTAAATTATTATACATAATATTACAACCACCTTCACAATATCTTAAACCTTTTTTTTGCTTCACGCTGTATCACGCACGTAGCAGGATAGACAGAGAGAACCTGAGAACGTGTTAAGACACTCCGTTCTCTTGCAAAAATTCTGTTCCCCACTTTCCGCCGAATTGAGGCATTGCGTGCCGAGTGGCGGAACTCAACGCCGCACTTTGCCTTGTTACCAAACCCAGGAAATGAAAAGATTAACATTTCCTGGAGTGGGAATTGAACCCATAACCTGTCGCGTTTACAGTCGCACGCTTGTGCCTCTGCGCCACGACAGGCGTTACTACTATATAAAGACATGTTAATAAAAAAAAAATTATACATAATATTACGGCCACCCTCACAATATCTTACACATTTTTTTTTACTTCACCCTGTATCCCGCACGTAGCAGGTTATACAGAGGGAACCTGAGAACCAAATGTTAAGACACTATTTTCTCATTAGATTCGCTCCCCGAATTCCGCCGAATTCAGCATTTTTACTAACATAATTTCGTGCTACCTTAATAATCGAAGGTGGAAACCATTCGGAATTACTCGTACATCATTAAATATGTGAAATCATCCGATTCTCATTCAGGAAAGCCCAATTAAGGCGATTGGCATATAATTATGACGCAATCGCGAGCAGACCCACTAATAACGCGCGTGACAACAAATGATCAGGTACTGTTTTAATGAAATGAATGGAAGTACTGCAAAAATTAAGTTAAAATTTTTAATATATATGTAACGAAAAATAAGTAGCTTCACTGTACCTCACATAACAAGGTTCGATACCCACTCGTGGAAAGATTTTATATTTAAATTTTTTTCATATCTCTAGTAAGACAAAGTGGGGAACGGAATTGTTGAAAGAGAATGGAGTGTCTTAACACTAGGTTCTCTGGTTCCCTCTGCCTACCCTGCTATATACGGGTTACAGCGTGAAGTTAAAAAAAAAGAGAAAGCTCGGTGTTGGATTCTGCCACTCAACGTGTAATGTCTAGAATTTGGGCTGAAAGCGGAGATCGGAGTGTCTTGACACTGTGTTCTGTCTGCTTTTCCTGCTACACGGGAATAAGCGTCTTACATGTTTTATAAAAACACATTTATTTTTTTATATATTTATATATCTAAACATATTTCTTATATTTTGTATAAAAGATAGAAACGCCCAGAACATAATGGCGTATCAGTTCTGCACTTTATAATTTGCATAAAATTTATAATGCCCCCCGAGTAGGGATCGAACTCACATCCACTCGGATTGACAGACACTATTCCACTGTGGTACGTTGGATTTACAATATATTTTAGCTTTTCGCACATAGCAGGTAAGGCAGAGGGAATCTGAGAACCTAGTGCTAAGACACTCCGGTCTCTTAAGATTTCCGTTCCTCACTTTCCGCCAAGTTGAGGCATTGCGTGCTGAGTGACGGAACTCAATATCACGCTTTACCTTGTTACCATAGCGAGGACATACAAAAATTTAAAAATGAATTATTATAAATATCCAATATACCAATCGCGTTAACAGGGACTGCCACTGCGCCCTTAAGACGTTATTTTTTATTTTTTTTTTAACTTCACGCTGTATCCCGCATATAGGGGGGTAGGCAGAGGGAACCTGAGAACCTAGTGTTAAGACACTCCGTTGTCATAAGATTTCCGTTCCCCACTTTCCGCCGAGTTGCCTTGTTAGCAGAGTGAGGACATAGAAATATTAAAAATTAATTATTATAAATGTCTAATATTTTCATATATGATTGATAATCGAATCCACAACCAATAGCTGCCACTACGCTACTATGGGCACATATATAGATGAATAAATCCCAATATGCTCTTAATACCCGGATTATCATATAAGTGTTGATACTTGGATACAATAATACATGTACAGGATTCCTGTTACTATGAACAATGGTAATTCACTTAATGCGTGAGGCCATTGTTCAATGCTCCAGCGACGTTTTGTTTGGAGACTTACGTTTCAGCGAATTTATATTTACAGTAACATTTCAGACCTTTTAACAATTAGAGGAGTGAAATGTTTTTCTTTTTTTATCTATTTTTGTGACTTTGGTTTTTTAAATTTTGTTTTTTTTTTATTGTTTATAATGATTGTTTTGTCTGTCGCCTGTCGTGGAGCAGAGAACACAAGCGTGCGACTGTAAATGCGACAGGTTGTGTGTTCGATTCCCACTCCAAGAAAAAAATTTTTCATTTCCTGGGTTTGGTAACAAGGCAAAGCGCGGCGTTTAGTTCCGCCACTCAAAAATATTAAATTTATATCAACTGGAAAGACAAAGTGCGGCGTTCAGTTCCACCACTCAACACAAAATATCTGTCGTAACACTAAATGTCCTCCTAATTACCCTACTATGAGAGAAAAAACGTGAAATAAAAAAAAATCAACATTCTTTTGATACACTGATTAAATTCTAATTAATTTCCCTCAAAGTTTAAAGAATCCACAGCAAAAGTAAAAGAAATAGACCAACATGCGCTACACTGATATAACCTTGAATGGCACACATGCTTTCAGAATTCCTTTGAGTCGCCAATGCTTTGGTAATGTTCCACTATCGTATCGTATCGTAGCATGTAGTATGTAATTTTTCTTCTAGTTTTAATTTAAAATGAAATTTTACTTGTTTTTTCGAAAGAAGATTGTCAATTTTATTGGTTTTATGTGTGTTTTAATGGGTGAACCAATTTTTATGATTCGTTTTTATATGATAGCTTCTGATCTCATTTAAATTTAGTTGAGATCTTACTTTCTTTGCAGGTACTTTTTGTTTTGTCTGTATCTTAATAACAAAATTTTTTCGATAACCTTTTAAAATTAGTTTCCAGTGTAAATAGGCAAATGATCTTTATATATATCTTTATATAGCGTCTGTCATGGCGCAGAGGCACAAGCGTGCGACTGTAAGCGCGACAGGTTGTGGATTCGATTCCCACTCCAGGAAATGGAAAATTTAGTATTTTCATTTCTTGGGTTTGGTAACAAGGCAAAGCGCGGCGTTGAGTTCCGCCACTGAACACGCAATGCCTCAATTTGGCGGAAAGTGGGGAACGGAAATGTTGAAAGAGAATGGAATGTCTTTACACTAGGTTCTCTGGTTCCCTCTGCCTACCCCGCTATATGCGGGATACAGCGTAAAGTAACAAAAAAAAAATCTTTATATAAATACTTGAAGCAAAAACTTCGAATAATCGAAAATTACGCGCATGGAGGAGCTTGAAACTCGGCACACTTATAGTTTATATAGCGAAGGAGTACACAATGATTATATTTTCTAAAAACAATGCATAAAAATATATTAAATTAATAAAATAAATGTTACACTCACTACCATGATTAGACGTCCATGTTTATACAAAGTGACATATACGTCACTACACAATGCGTTATTAACGCTTTTACGGGGACACCATATTAAATGCGTAAATGACAATTTAAAATAAAAAGAATTTGAACGCAAGATATCCGACATAGAAATCAAAGACACAAACAACTTATCAGCGTCCGTTAAGCTAAGGCTCTGAAAGCTTATCGACCAAGCAGACATTATCGCTAGGCAGTTGTATTCGTCTTTCTGTAGGGGATTATTTTTTTCGTTTGTTCGTTGTCACTCTTAACTTTTTTTTATATATATTGTATGTATTATGTTATATTTATATGTTGTATGTTTTACACGACTTTATGCGGCTAAAGTGGTGCAGTTGGATAACGTTTCCTTATAAACGATATTGGTTGTGAGTTCGATTCCCCATTTAAGAGAATGATTATTTATAACTACTAGTGTCCCCGTTGGCGCGTTAACAACGCGTTGTCTTTAGCAATGTATGTATATGTCTAAAAATAGATGTCAAACCATGGTAGTCCTTGTAACATTTATTTTAATAATTTAATATACTTTTATATATTGTTTAAAAAAAATGTTAGCATTCTGCACTCCTTATCTATATAAACTATAAGTGTGTCAAGTTTCATGCTCCTTCGTCCGCGTAATTTTCGTAAAAAGTGGTACAAAGTTTTTGCTTCACGTATTTATATACATAGATTTACATGTCTTCCCTTTCCGCCACTTATCTAGGAATGTATCGAATTATGACGAAAAGCGGTGAACGGAGTGTCTTAACACTAGTTACTCTCTAACTACCTTGCTATGCGAAAAAAATGTAAAGCGTTTTTACCCGACTGTCAGAGGAGGTTTATATTTTTCGCGTGTATCATGTATATTTGTTATATTCTTTATTACCTCATATCTTCCAAAACCCTGGACCGAATTATATAATTAAGGTGACTTTAGATAGGTATTGATACTACAAGTGTTCTTAGATATTGACGTCACTTTTAATTCAATATGGCGCCCTCTAGTAGCAATTACGTCATGAATGAAAACAAAAAATCTTTGATGGGTACCGTGTGGGGTGTCAAATGAAAGGACTTTAATTAGCATATCAAATATATAGCACGTAACTAGTTTTTATGGCTTACTTTATTTGTATTTGCTTGCTAAATTTGAAGAATTGAACCAATTCTTTCTTTTCATTTCTTTGAAGTCGTGTTTTCAGTTCTTTATTATTTATATATTGGGGAACAGAATTGTTGAAAGAAAATGGAATGTCTTAACACTGGGTTCTCTGGTTCCCTCTGTCTACCCCGCTATATGCGGGATTACAGCGTGAAGCTAAAAAAAAAATATATATTTACAGAAAACGCATAAAGCTAAAAAATATAATAAAAAATCTGTTATCTTTTTTTTAATAACTGTAAGCAGAAAAAAAGCGTTTCTTTACAAGCGACCTTGTCACGAATCCGGTCAGTATTTTCCTCTCGCCCCAGGCTCTTCGGTAGCTGAGGCCTCCTTAATTTTCGGCTTTTTACATCACGTCGAGACAATAACTCGAGTCCTGGATGAGACTTTTTGTTTCGCTTTAGAATAAGAAAACCGATTCAAAGGCCTGTGCGTGATTAAAATATTTAAAAGGAGACATAGGAAATTAATGCTTGGATTTTTTTTGTTTTTGTATATATATAGTAAAGTATTTTTTTGAGTTTTGTTAAGTATGAACGATGTTTTAGCTAATTTAATAATTTTTTGAGCCGTAGTAGTTAGTGAAGGTTTGCTTCAATTTTTTTTCGATCATTCATTCATTATATCTTTTAAGTATATGTTCGAGTATAATAATATTAACACTAAGATAAATAAATTAATATCACTCTCTTTTCTGAGAAATCATGAATATCCAGTAATACATTATGTAATTTTTTTCTAGAAATTATATATATATATATATATATATATATATATATATATATATATATATATATATATATATATATAATTTCTAGAAAAAAATTACATAATGTATTACTGGATATTCATGATTTCTCAGAAAAGAGAGTGATATTAATAGATTTATCTTAGTGTTAATATTATTATACTCGAACATATACTTAAAAG